>CM052886.1:95192295-95212739 GCA_028534135.1 Potos flavus
GACTTATTTCACTCAGCATAATCTCTTCCAGTCCTGTCCATGTTGATACAAAAGTTGGATATTCATCCTTTCTGATGGCTGAGTAATATTCCATTGTATATATGGACCACATCTTCTTTATCCATTCATCTGTTGAAGGGCATCTCAGCTCTTTCCACAGTTTGGTGATTGTGAACATTGCTGCTATGAACATTGGGGTACCTATGACCCTTCTTTTCACTACATCTGTATCTTGGGGGAAAATACCCAGTAGTGTAATTGCAGGGTCATAGGGTAGCTCTGTTTTTAATTTTTTGAGGAATCTCCACACTGTTTTCCAAAGTGGCTGCACCAACTTGCATTCCCACCAACAGTGTAAGAGGATTCCCCTTTCTCCACATCCTCTCCAACATTTGTTGTTTCCTTTCCTGTTGATTTTGGCCATTCTAACGTGTAAGGTGGTATCTCAATGTGGTTTTGGTTTGAATTTCCCTGATGGCTAGTGATAATGAACATTTTTTCATGTGTCTGTTAGCCATTTGTATGTCTTCTTTGGGGAAGTGTCTGTTTGTGTCTTCTGCCCATTTTTTGACATGATTATCTGTTTTTTGGGTTTTGAGTTTGAGGAGTCCTTTATAGATCTTGGATATCAGCCCTTTGTCTGTAGAATCATTTGCGAATATCTTCTCCCATTCCATGGGTCGCCTCTTTGTTTTGTTGACTGTTTCCTTTGCTGTACAGAAGCTTTTTATCTTGATGAAGCCCCAAAAGTTCATTTTCGCTTTTGTTTCCTTTGCCTTTGGAGACGTGTCTTGAAAGAAGTTGCTGTGGCCGATGTCGAAGAGGTTACTGCCTGTGTTCTCCTCTAGGATTTTGATAGATTCCTGCCTCACGTTGAGGTCTTTCATCCATTTCAAGTTTATCTTTGTGTGTGGTGTGAGAGAATGGTCGAGTTTCATTCTTCTATACATAGCTGTCCAGTTTTCCCAACACCATTTATTGAGGAGACTTTTTTCCACTGGATATTTTTTCCTGCTTTGTCGAAGATTACTTGACCATAGAGTTGAGGGTCCGTATCTGAACTCTCTACTCTGTTCCATTGGTCTATGTGTCTGTTTTTATGCCAGTACCATGCTGTCTTGGTGATCACAGCTTTGTAGTAAAGCTTGAAATCAGGCAATGTGATGCCCCCAGCTTTGTTTTTCTCTTTGAACATTGCCTTAGCGATTCGGGGTCTTTTTTGATTCCATACAAATTTTAGGATTGTTTATTCCAGCACTTTGAAGGATGCCGGTGGAATTTTGATCAGGAGGGCATTGAAAGTATAGATTGCTCTGGGCAGTATAGACATTTTAACAATGTTTATTCTTCCGACCCATGAGCATGGAATGTTTTTCCATCTTTTTGTGTCTTCTTCAATTTCTTTCATGAGTGTTCTGTAGTTCCTCGAGTACAGACTTCTGGCATAATTTTGTACAAAATCACAACTTGATCGATTTCAGAACTACAGTTCACTGCATAAAGAATTGTGAGTTCTTCACCTTGGCTATTAGTTGGAATGATAGAAGAAAAGAATGATTGAAGCCCTGTTAGGTGGAGGTGAGGAAGAAGAGCACAGGCTCTTTGCACAGAGTAGCTGCTGGCACGGAGAGGAAAGGGGCGGAGAACCGAAACAGCAGCTGCCTGGCTATGAGGACATGTGTGTGGTGGAGACACTCGTAAACCACCATCTCTACTCACCCCGTTAGAGCAGTACTGTGTTTAGAATATTGGTTTTAGTTGGTGATTGCTGTCTTTTTTTAAATTAATTAATTAATTCTTTTATTTACCTATAATGTATTATTTGTTTTGGGGGTACATATCTGTGATTCATTAGTCTTACACAATTCACAGTGATTGCTTTCTTTTCTGTGTTCTCATTCATTCTCAATCCTATACAGAAGATCAGAGAAAGTATCATACCTAGACGATTGAAATAATTTTTCTGACATTAAGCTATTAATTAGACTAAATGATGGAACCAAGGCTAAAACTCCCAGCTCCAGAATCTGCTCCCTGAACACAGTTTTGTAGCTGTTCCCACCCCAGTATACCTGACTTTCTGTATACATATACTAAAGAACAGTTCTAAAAACTAATCTTACTTTTTGCCTATTTATTTTTCCTATAACTCTGAAAATCACATCAGAATCTGTGATTTGTAGTCATTATTTTAGAGTACGTATGCATCCTCAGATGTCCTAAGTGACTTTGATGCTCATCATCTTATGTTGTTCTTGCACTTAGAGTAGCTGGTATTCACAGAAGTTATATTGTGTGGTGATTGACTGCTGATCCTAGAGCCGAATGACCGTGGTTTAGATCCCAACTCTGCCACCTACTAGCTAAGTAGTGTTAAGGAAATTTCTTAACCTCTCTATGGTTCAGTTTCATCTGTAAAATAGGTGTAATAATAGAACATATCTCATGATAGAATTTAAAGAGTACTGTGAATTTGACGTGTGATAAGCTCTTTTTGCTTTTGTTTCAAATTTTTATTTAAATTCTAGTTAGTTAACATATAGTGTAATACTGGTTTCAGGAATAGAATTTAGTGATTTATCACTTATATGTAACACCCAGTGCTCATCCCAACGAGTACCCTCCTTAATTCCCATCACCCATTTAGCCCATCTCCCCTCCAGCAACCCTCAGTTTGTTCTCTATCATTAACAGTCTGTTTCCTGGTTTGCCTCTTTTTTCCCCCCTATGTTCATCTGTTTTGTTTCTTAAATTCTATACATGAGTGAAATTACATGATATTTGTCTAATTTGTCTTTCTCTGACTGACTTGGTTCACTTAGCATAATATACTCTAGCGCTATCCACGTTGTTCCAAATGGCCAGATTTCAGGTTTTTTGATGGCTGAGTAATATTCCATTGTGTATATATACCACATCTTCTTTATCCATTCATCAGTCAATGAATATTTGGGCTCTTTTCATAATTTGGCTGTTACTGATAATGTAAACATCACAGTGCATGTGCCCCCTTGGAATCAGTATTTTTGTATCTTTTGGGTAAATACCTAGTAGTGCAACTGCTAGGTCATAGGGTAGCTCTATTTTTAACTTTTTGAGGAACCCCCATAATGTTTTCCAGAGTGGCTACACCAGTTTGCATGCCCGCCATCAGTGTAAAACGGTTCCCCTTTCTCTGCATCCTTGCCAACATCTGCTGTTTCCTGTGATGTTGATTTTAGCCATTCTGACCTTTGTGAGGTGGTATTTCATTGTGGTTTTGATTTGTATTTTCCTGATGATGAGTGATGTTGAGCATCTTTATGTGTCTGTTGGCCATCTGGATATCTTCTTTGGAAAAATGTGCATTCATGTCTTCTGCCCATTTCTTAACTGGATAATGTGTTTTCTGGATGACATGTGATAAGCTCTTAATAAATTATACTAATAATAGTGGAAGTAGTAGAAGTAGTAGTTGCTGTAGTATATTTTCTAAAAGGTCTGAAATAGGAATACAAACAGACGGAAATAGAAATCATTCCCCTCACCACCCAGCCACACAAACACACAAAAACACAGAGGCTCCACTTTGTGATGCCAGAAGAAACCAAAACTTGAAAAATAATGTGATTTCTTATCAGACTAATGGTTTTTACCTTTAAAATTTAAATAGCATTTAAAGATGATTGTTCCTGAGAATAACTGCATTCGTTTTTACTTTGGGGATTGGTAATGGTTGAAGAACATTAATCACATTATCACCTTAAAAATAAGGTCTCAAGAACTAAATTACATAGTTGTCACTCTGTTTTTGCATACTAGCTAGATTTTGCCTACTAGCTCTTATGAGACAGAAATCTGAAGGAAAAAATGGCATGGTCTCAAATTTATAAAGCTTCATCAAATTCAGTTTATATAAGTTTATATATTTGTGTAAGTTATTGAAAAAAAATTTTAGAGACTGATGAGTATATTAAAGTTCATGATAATTTTTTTTAAAAAATTATTTCCTCAATTTTTTTTTCTCACATCCTTTGAAAAAATGCTTCTGTTTTCGTAAAGGAAGATGTTGGGGAAAAGTTGCCTTCTGCCTAGACTTGTTTCTCAGAGTTGAGTATCTGGTAATTCCCTTATGCATCCTACATACATTGGAAAACAGTTCTATCTTCATGAAGAAAGATATTGCTTGATAGAAGCTTTCTCTTTTTTTTAATTATGATCAGTTGGCCAACATATAGTAGTAGATCATTAGTTTTTGATGTAGCGTTCAGTGATTCATTAGTTGAGTATAATACCCAGTGCTCATCACCACACGTGCCCTCCTTAATACCCATCACCCAGTTACCCCATCCCCCACCCCCTCCCTTCTATAACCCTCAGTTTGGTTCCCAGAGTCCAGAGTCTCTCATAATTTGTCTCCCTCTCGGATTTCTTCTCATTCAGTTTTCCCTCCCTCCCCTTGTGGTCTTCCACACTATTCCTTATGTTACACATATGAATGAAACCATATGATAATTGTCTTTCTCTGATTGACTTATTTCACTTAGCTATAATCCCCTCCAATGCCATCTATATTGATGCAAATGTTGGGTATTCATCCTTTCTGATGGCTGAGTAATATTCCACTGTATATATGGACCACGTCTTCTTTATCCATTCATCTGTTGAAGGGCTTCTCAGCTCCTTCCACAGTTTGGGTATTGTGGACATTGCTCTGTGAACATTGGGGTATATGTGTCCCTTCTTTTCACTACATCCATATCTTTGGGGTAAATACCTAGTAGTGCAGTTGCTGGGTGGTAGGGTAGCTCTATTTTTAACTTCTTGAGGAACTTCCATACTGTTTTCCAGAGTGGCTACACAGCTTGCATTCCCACCAACAGTGTAAGAGAGTTCCTTTTTCTCCACATCCTCGCCAATAGTTGTTTCCTGTCTTGTTAATTTTTGCCATTCTGACTGATGTAATGAGATACTGGTGGTAGCTCATTGTGGTTTTGATTTGTATTTCCCTAATGGCTAGTGATGCTGAACATTTTTTCATGTGTCTATTAGCCATTTGTATGTCTTTGGAGAAGTGTCTGTTCATGCCTCAGTTTTTAAATTTTTTTTCATGGTACTGATTTCTTCATTTCTTTAGTAATTTTTTCATTTACTGAAAGTAGTGCTGGTGTGTTACAAAATTAAGAAAATATAGAATAGTGAAGGCTAAATAAAACTTACTTTATGAAGGGTATCAGGGCCCCCCAATAAAAGGTATAGCAAAAGCTTTAAGTGAATTGTCCTATCAGAAATTAATTGGTATTTAATTGTTTGAAGAGTATTTTCTTCTCTCAGCCTAAAAATTAAAATGCTTTTGGTATTTTTTTTTTAAAAATAGTCTTAGAATTTACTTTTTACTTGCATTTACTAGAATTTACTTACTTGCATGTTTAGAAGGAAAAAGCATTTAAAATTTTTGTGAATGAAATGTTTTTCAGGGAAATACTCCAAAGAATAACCCAGTACACTGATTGTTTATAATACAGAAGAAGGTCAGACATGCATTTTATCTAGATCTTCGCTGTTTGAGAGCAGTGGGTGGTGCCCATGGTTTACTTACTCTGAAGTTCTATCCCAGCTCTCTATGGCAACTGCTCTAAATGGCTGATATAAAATCAGATGTATAATTTTGAAAGCCAGAAAAAGGAAACTGTTCACTGGGCGAGATGACATAATCCAGTGTGTAATGCCTTAATCTATTTTAGCTTCTCCTGAGTGATATTCACCTAGAAAAACACGTTAACCCCCCTGAGGTTGCATGTTATCAGGTGATTTTCTATTGCACTAGAATGGGGAGACAAGTTGCTTATTTAAGCATGGTCATTAACGTGTAAAATACCTTCAGCGCACCCCTAGAAATGAGTCGTACTTCAGTATCTATTCAGCTGCCTTAAATTCTCAGACAAAATCACAGTATTTTAAAGCTAGCTAAGACTTGTGAAAGCCAGTGCGTCTCAGCCTCAGAGAAACTTTGCAGTGTACCCGGAGGCACCTTGTGAGGGAGCGACAGGGCTGACCCTGGAATCCAGCCTCCCCACTCTCAGTTAACTGCTCTTCCACTCTGGCCATTGACTTTGATGTGGGGAGATCTATTATGGGTGCCAGGGATGCTTTCATATCCTTGATTCTTGAGGACTGTAGAAATAGACACAGAGGTATCGAAAATATGAAATTTCCTTTAGGAATTCCTCACATTAAGCTTTTAAAAACAGAAGCGGCATAGCAGATTTCTTTGACTATTTTGATCTAGACTTGCACATTCATCATTAATTCTTATGTCATGATTACATTAGATTTGCCAGCATTTTATTCAACCTGGAAAATGAAATGTCACAAAATAGTAGAATAATTTTCAGATGTAAATACCAAGGATAAATTGGGGAACAATTCTTAAATATTTGTGTTTTTGACTGGAAGCAAAAATCTTCTCAGTAAATTTTTTGAAGTACTAAATCTATCATTATAGATTAGAGCCACATACCTTTTTATAGTTGTGGGCTACTGATTCTCAGAAATAAGTTAACATATGTCATATTTATCATGTAAGAATAACCTAAGAGTCAGTGTTCTCTAGAAAAACTGTGAAACTTTTAATGTAGTTGTTTTTAATTTTGAATTAGGTTGGGGGGATTCCAGTGACAGAATTCATTATGTCAAATTATATGAAATTGCAGTTTCTCTAGGTGAAAAACTGTTGAGTATCAGGAATTTTATATGGTTCAACTAATACAATGTTCAGTTTAGGATTAGGGAGAGAATGTTTGAAATGTAGGAATAAAGAAGTCGGAAGAGTTTGGCAGAGAAGATCATTAAAATCTGAAACGAGTGTTGGTTGATCAAGTAATAATTACGTACTATTTTAGAAGAACCTTTTCGCTTGCATTATGTTATTTATCCCCACAACACAGCAAGACGAGTGTAAATTACCCCCACTTTCTAGATAGGAAAACTGAGATTTAGGAAAAAATTAAGTAGCTAGCTTAAAGTTAAATAGTAAGTCCCAGAGCTCTATCTGTGGATAGGAATATTCTGTGGTTCCCTGGGACCATGGGCTTCAGTGAATTCTCACTCATCCTACTCATTAAACTTCCTCTTTGCAGAATGGTCTCTATTCTTAACTCCTTAAGTAGTCTTAGCCTGAAAACATGAGATCATATTTTCTAAACTACATTGTGTAGAAGACAAGTGTTCCAAGAGGTATTAAAAGGTGTTCCACTAGAAAAGGGTTTCTTCATAAGATAGTTCAAAAAATCTGTGTGTTATATCTAGAAGATCCACTCAAAATTTCATTCATTAAGAAAGTCAAGGTATTTCAAAAACAAAGTTACAGGTGATGTAATATTATATCCATCACAGTGTCCACTTTATATTTTCTTTTATTTACCCAGTACTGAGAAGTTTTGATTCACAAAGATAGCAGTTTTTACTAATGTTCTCCACAGACCTGCAATAGTCTTGGCCCAAAAGAAAAATAGTTAGAATTTTTTGCTTAAAAGTTGTTTCACTAACAATACCTAACACGTGCTCACATTTTTAAACTGGTAATGTTTAAAGAAGATTAATATATGGATTCCTGATCCAGGGTGATTCTTCATGGATTTCTGGAAAATATTTTTTAAGGTTTCTTAAAACATAAGCAACTCAGTGTCATAAAGAAAATCTCAGTCACCTGACATCCCTTCTCTGAGAAATATTAAAGTTTCAGGGTCCAGTTTATTTTGCTTTGCCCGTTGAATCCAAATTTGGTGAACTTCATTGATGAAACTGTTTCTGCATAGCATCAAAATTCTGTATTGCCAGATAGAGGTGGCACAGCCCCATTATATTATAAAAGCAGTTCAGTTAACTGTTCTTAATCATCAGACAGAAAGGGGGGAGAAGGAAAGCAAGATCTTCTCTCATTTGAACCCCTCCATCTACGGCAATATCTTAAGTTGGGACAGCCAGCGAATTTGTTTATAAGGATTTATCTAGTTCCAATTTGAAAACTCTGCTATCATTAATAACTAGTTTGTCTCTACAGTAAATAGTTATCATTCAAACACATTTTCCTTTTTTCTGCCTTCACTTCTATGTTAGCAGTAAAGACCTCAATTTGGTTCAGCATGTGCTACAGATCCTAAAGTGACGTAGTCAAACTTCCACAGCTGTATAGAGAATATTTATCTGGTCGACTTTAAATATCAAAAAATAAAACTAACAAGCCCCAAATTCCAAGACATAGCTTGCTAATCAACAAAACATTTGCAAGAAGTTCAAATATAAAACATGAGATGACAGAACCTTTATTTTGAGTAGCACAGAAATTGTAAATGGACATTCAAATCAAGCATCATGAGTGGCCCGAAAATCCTTCAAAGAATCCTAGAGTTTTCAGGAACACAGCTTGAAAAGGCAAAAACCCGTATTCCCTAACGGGGGCCATATTCAAAGCAGAAATGAAAGGCGAGAGCCCTAACCAGCCCTGTGTATTTTCTCCAAGTTTGTGTCCTTCAAAGATTTTTCAATATTGAAGTAGTTCAAGAAGTTAACCCATCTCTATTTATTGTAAAAGGCAGGCTGTATCTTGGATAATAGAGGAAAGATTCAAACATGAATGCAAGGAAAGAGGAATAATTGACAATAAAGAGAAACTTAATGAGTAGAATATTCTAAAACGACCAGATCTTGAGATTTGACTGTGTTTTTGTAGTTTCTAGGTTTTCGCAGTCTTCTGAGGGAATGGAGAGAGAGTGGGAAAATATTTAGAGTGACTCCCAAAAGGAAATTATTCTTTCTCTGAAAAAAAAATCACATATTCTTTTAACTCATAAATTCATGAAAGCAGCAAAAGGATTAGTTGGGAGGAGCTAACCTCAGCTGAGATAATTCTAAACTTAAAAATTATACTCTAAAAATGGCGAGAATCTTCTAAGTCTGTGAATAAATAAGAAGATTATATATATTGAGTTAGACATACAGCTCCAGTAAGTTAAGTTGTTCACATTCACCTAGCAAAAGTACTATTTAAATTTTCAATTAATATTTTATATCTGACTGGGTGAATATTAGAAGGGAGCACATTGGTTTTATTAAAATACGTTGCTTATTGACCATTGCCAGACACATCTAACATTCATAAGTGTGTTTTGTTTAAGTGAAACATTTGTGTACTGTTTTATTGATAGTGTGACAAAAATCCCCTCCCACAGCCATGATGAGAGCCTGTTGCACTGGAGATGATTTACTTTTTGATGATTTCTTAAACAGTGTTACATACTTTAGTCTTACGAATATAATCATTGAACTGTCATTTAATTTACTGATGTAGTTGCAGAGTTAATCCCACAACATAATAAGTGGATTGTTTTAAGTGGAAAATTTACACCTTCCCAAAACGAAACTGATACCTAGCTTTTATTGTACCCAACGTGTATTTAAGGCTATATCCAAGGTAGGAAAAATATGCAGGAAAAAAAAAATAATTACACCTTGTTTTCCTGACTGGTGTTTTAATTATGATTTGATTTAAACCAAATCCCCTAGGCTATGTATGCACAGATCAAATATTCCACCCCCACACACTGCCTCTGCATGACCCCAAGCTGTGAGAAGAGAAAATTCACGGCCCATATGTCAGTCAGATGTTAATTCTTGCCCTGGCACCTGGATAGGCTGTCCCACCTGATTGGAGTGCACTTGCAGTTCTGGGCATATACCCAAAATGTGGAATAGGCTCTCCAGGTCTGGAAATATTTTGGCTGACTAGTTGGCAGAGGTCATGAGGGCAGAGCCCAATGTCAGGCTCTGAATTTGCCCAGGTGCATTCACGGTGACAGTTGGGCAGCTGTGCCCCTGATGGAACTACCAGGGAGGGAGTATTTGAGTTGACTCTCTGGCTCCAGAAGTTCATGGCCTGGCCTACAGGTTCCTGTCAATTCCAATTCAAACACTTGTGCAGGTTTTATAGTTTCCAGTAGAGAAGTTAGAAACTACGTTTCTGGCTCTGATTTAATTCTTCATTCCCGATCTAACCTAAAACACCTATTCCTGTATTCTAGACTAATTAGGTAAGAGCCTAATAAGTAAGTTAGAGCTGACAAACACTTCTCATCCAAGCAAGCCTTCAGTGTACTAAAGAGAGAGAGAGAGAGGCGAGAGAAGGGAAAGGAAAACGAGCCTGGGCTCGACAATGTGCTTTTCTCTGAATCACCGAAAAAAACAGTAACAGGGGTTGATCCTCATGTAGATAAACTACCCGTAGTTTTCGATGGCAAGCATTATCTTTCACTCACACAGCCAGCTCACAAATGGTTAAAGTTAAAAAAAAAAAAAAATGAATAAGGAGGTTAAGGCAAGACTGTACTACTACGAGTCCATCTGTCACCCATCATTGCTGGAAAACCAATTCAGAGCATGTGCCTTCCCGCCAGGGTGACCCCAACTTCACATACAAAGGAGAGCACTTGCCCTCTGAGTTTGGACTAAGTAAAACAGTCCGTTTGGCAAAATCCGTATTTGTACAGTTGAACTCCTCACCATTGAGAAGTAGAAGGACCAGTATTAACATCCCTACATGTCCTCAGGCCCCTACAGCTCTGATATCTCTGTTCATTCATTCCATAAACATTTCCCAAGTCTTGTGTTAGAAATCTGTGGAAGTGGGGGTACGGAACACGGAGATAACCGGTGGTCCAGCACAGCGAAGGAGATATGCATGTGACTGGTGTAGCAACCGAAGTCTGGACAGAGTGCTTCAGGTACCGAGGAGGAGGGCACAGTCTGCCTGAGGAAGTCAGGGGAGCTTTGGGGAGCCACTAACATTTGAACCGCACTTGTGAAACAGAGCTAAGGGAAATAAGTAAGAATTTTGGAAAGATAATTCAGGTAGAAAAAGAATGGGGGGAGGGGGGCAGCTGGGATGGCTCAGTCAGTTAAGCGTCTGTCTTCAGCGTCTGTGTTCGACTCGGGTCATGATCCCAAGGTCCTGAGATCGAGTCCTGCATCGGGCTCCCTGCTCAGCGGACAGTCTGCTTCTCCCTCTCCCTCCGCCCGTCACCCCTGCTCATGCTCTGTCTCTCACTCTCTCTCAAATATATAAATAAAATCTTAAAAAAAGAAAAAAGAGCAGGAATAAAGTGGGTTGTGGGGGGGAGGCTAGATGTATGAAAGCAGTCTGACTGTTTAGGCAGAGGTGAGGAACCGAGTCTGGAGTACCCTGAGGGGAGATGAAGCCTCAAAGGCGGGGCGATGACAGTTTGAGGGCTTTGAATTCCCAGCCAGTTTAGCGAGACTTTATGATGTAGGCCAACGCTTACCTAACCGTGCTCTGCAGATACTCCAGATTATCGTGCTGGCATTGCTCAAGGAGGAAAGCATTTTCTCTAAATAACACAGATGAATTTATATCTCGGATAAAAATATACATGGGGTTCTCAGGAAGATTTCGTTTGGAAAATTTCTTTTTAACAACCGTGGCAGTCACCAAGGGGCTGTCTGAGAGTTTGGGAGCAAGGGGTTGATAGGAACAGATCCATATAGTAGAAAAATAACTCAGATGATGATGTAGAGGAGGGATGGGGCTGGGGGTGGAATAGGCACAGAGGCCAGCTAGTGTTGTAAGCAGGAATCCAGAACAATCTCTGCTAAGGCAAGGACCTTAACACCAGAGAAGATACAATGTATTTAAGAGATATTTGGCCTCAAGAAGAAGTAGAACAAGACCCCAAATAAAAGAATAAGAGGTGACACGTTGATAACTTAGGTCAGTGTATAAAACAGACAAAACTATTCTCAGGAATAAGTGCTCAGTTGCTTACAAAGAATTTGCATGAAGTTTAAAGATTCCACAAGGAAACTAATTTCAAGGGGCTTTCTGAAGGGTCGGTGGGGAGCTCAATACATAGATCACCTGAACTTAGAAAATAAAATAAAATAAGACATTCTAGCTTTCTGTTTGAACTTCTGGGAGTGTGTGCGTATGACCAGGAAGTCCCACATATTATTATGCCTTTTTGATGAACAAATTGACTCTCTAAGCATTAATGAATTTGGTCATGCATTCCTGAAGGATGACCGTAACCAGATTTCAAAAATGTTTTCATCACGAAAGCCATGCCTGCAATAGCTTTGCGCTAGTGTGAGTCGCAAAGCATCATTTTTCTAAACTTTGATTAGCGGTTTTCATCTCCGTGTGAACCCATCATCTCTACCACCACACACGCACACACCCCCAAGAAAAGAAATTATAAGGAAGGAGCGCACCACTGACTGAGACACCAGATTTCGGAGGACTGATGGAGGGGTACCGTGTTCGAGTGTTTCCCGCAGTCTCGCAGAAGGCGAGGGAAAGCTTCTGCGCGGAGCCCCGCGGTGCGCAGCCCAGCCTTGCCCACCCCACTTCTCCACCCCAGCAAGCACTGCCAGGCTGTAAGCGGCCCAGTCTCAAGTTCAGGCTTTCGGCCCTTCCTCGCTAAGAGCCCCTCCTTCAGATTTATGAAAGAAAACATTTCTTTCTGTGAAAGGTTTTTGTACACCGCATCTGGAAGTGTTTATTTCGGTGGCATGTAAGCTATCTGTGGATTTAGTTAGCACCAGACCCCCTTTTGTGTACTCCTGCCTTGAAAATGTTATAAATGATCTTATTGAATCTGTGCCAGTGTGCACATGGTTTGGCTGAAAGCTGCATATATCCCTTACCTGCCAGTCACCTTTGATTTATGTTCCTTCTGCTAAGCTTTTACCTTCCAAAAATGGTGCCACTGCACTGTCCTCTAAATCATCCTATTGGTTAAATTACTCCAAGATGAGTTGGTATGTTTCTGGTTGCCGATGGACAGATGAATTTATATTTGTCCGCCCTTACCCACTTCGAGTAAAGCCACTTAGAGAGGAGGATTGGACATGTTAGGTCATCGATCTCTCTGTTCCAAATGAATACCACCTGAAACACGATGCCAACTCAAGACCAAAATGACAAAGAAGTGTTCTCTGGCATCCACTTCTGTTACGAGACCTTTTTTTTTTTTTTTTGCAAATAAGTCTGTGCCTTGAGCTGAGTCTGTGGTGGGGACTTTTTATTTCTCAGAAAAGGGGAAATAGAGTCTCAAACAAAACAAGCAAACCTCATCACAAAGATAGAGACTTTGTAGGCTTTACATAGTTTTACTAATTTGTGAGGTTTATGGTGTTTTCTGGAGAAAAGCAGGTGGCTTGGTAGTTATTTCAAACGTGGGCTATTTGTGGTGGTGGTTTTGAGGGGTTTCGTATTTCTAAAGAGAGATCCTGAAGAGCTACGTTTTAAGAGTGTTGGACAAAATGATGTGTCGTTTTGAACTCATTTTCTAGGAGTTCACTGGCCGTGGAACAGGCTACCGGCTCTCGCCACCGAGGGTGACCTTAATTCTTAGTGAATTTGCTAATGAGGAAGTCAGGGCTGTGCTCAGAGAGCATGACATGATTCATACAGGTTTTAAAGTAGATTTTAAACACTCAAATATCTCACTTCAGCTTTGCAAAGAACTGCTCTTCTTCTCTTCTACTCGGTGGTAGAGGAACATTTTTCCATTTCATGATTGCGCTTGCGATGGTGTAGAAGCCTTTGAAACAACTTACGATCATACAGGTCTCAGTATCATAGTTCACACTCTATTATAAGCAAAGGAAAGAACTTCTAGGCTGCTTGGCTGTGGTCCCACCAAGCCTGGAGGTATATATCCCAAAAGACTTCATTTATACTCCTAAAACTTGATTTGGAACTCCCTGTGTTCCGTCAAGGTGAAAGGTGTCTTGGGAGTGTGTCAATCATATTCGCATGGTTAAGTCAGGTACTGACGTGCTTCTCAGGGAAGCATTACAGGTAGGACTGCTGTCATTAGAAAGTCAGCACCAGAGATGCGGGTGTGGTATTTGCATTCAGTTGGCACTTTTATTAAAAGGAGAAAAAATACACATACACACACACACACACACACACGTAATCTTTTAGATAGTTACAACTTATTTGTGTGTGTAAGTGTATGTGTGTGTACACGCAAACACACACATATATAGGGTCTCTTTTAAAAGATTTCTACGGGTTTTAAATGTGTATCATTTAATCATTATAGCAATCCAGAAGGTGGTACCATTATTAGTATCCTGAATAAATAAGTAAATATAAAAAAGATCGTCTTAAGTGAACCAAAAATTTCACTGATACTGTTTGCTGTGAAGCATTATTTAACATTCTACTGTCTTTGATGGCTTTTCAAGAGTTTTGAGTCCAATGACTTGCCTGAGCTACAGTTTAATCACTTATAAAAATTAATGATTTTTAGTAAATATTTAGTAATAACACTTGAAAGCTCCTAGCACAGTGCTAAAATATAAAACATGCTCCAAAAAAATGCAAAGGATGCTTTCTTTTAAGATCATTATTATCCTAGGGGCGCCTGGGTGACTCAGTGGGTTAAAGCCTCTGCCTTTGGCTCAGGTCATGATCTCAGGGTCCTGGGATCGAGCCCCGCATCGGGCTCTCTGCTCAGCGGGGAGCCTGCTTCCCCCTTTCTCTCTGCCTGCCTCTCTGCCTACTTGTGATCTCTCTCTCTGTGTCAAATAAATAAAAATCTTTAAAAAAAAAAAATCATTATTATCCTAATAGAATTCAAAAGTAAAGAAGAAGACCAGTTTACTAAGAATTGGAAAGGGAGTCTCAACCTGAACTCTGAGTGTGGGATGGAGACCCAAACTCACTGATCGGCCGTCTTCGTATCAGAGAATCCCTTAATGTCTCTTTGTCCACTTCCATATGTATAAAATGCGTAACTTTATGGTTTCACAATATCTGGAGATCCATGAATGCTAGACTCCTTTCCTGCCCCACATTTCTGCCCTTGTGTGGGCAAACAGGCCCATGCTGAGGACTGTTTTACTTCCAGTGGTGGTGGCACTACTGACCACATATGGGCAGTGAGGCTTAGATGCCGAAAGAGTATACAGTGAAAAGATGAAAAGCCACCGAAATTGTGGGTTGCGAAAGTGACTGCCAAAAGCTTTTCCAAGAATGGGAGTTAAGAGAAGTTGGAAGCTTCAGGTTGAAAGGAAAGAATGAAAGATGTAGTACATTGCAAACGGACTTTAATTATAAGTTCCCAACTTGTGGGTCAGGGAAGGACCCTTCCCCACAAACATTTCCTACTCCAACTTTTAATGATTCCTAAACTTCTGTTAGTGGACAGTCCTTGTCCTCTTATTTCATACACATGAGAAAATGTAATATTTCAAATATTTAGGTAAGAGAATCCATAAGTCAACAAAATTGTTTGGTGATGATACTTGAAGGTGCTCAGTAGTATGATCTTTGGTCCATTCTCTTGGTCCATTTTAGCAGGATCTTACTTAAGTTATTCAAGGCAAATGGGAATTTATTGTTTCCAAAAATCTCCTCAGAATTTAACTTGACATCTCTATTCTCAGGTTATTCCAGCATCCCATAGTTACACATTTTTCTTCCAACCTAAATTGAATACTTTTTTTTATTTCTCCTTAGTGGAAAGAAAAATATTATAATGTCATATGAATGAACTCTCTGAGGTCCTTCCTAATTTTAGTAACAGTATTTCTTACATATTTCCTTGGGAAAATTTTGTCACTGTCTCCACTTTAATCTTGAGATAGCTTTGGTGTGCCCATACTTCTTTTGAGGCAAAGTCTAGAGGAAAAAATCCTTTTCTCTAGGAAAGAAACATATAAATGTAGGCCCAAGGAGTTCCTGGAGATACAGGGCATTGTGGGAGTCCAGATCCCATCTCTTTCTTACTTCCTTGACTTTTCTCAGAACTGTTTTCTCCTTTTGAATCAAGCCCGAAACTTTGACCCACTTCCTCTAAGATACTTTGTATTTCCTGGTCTGATCCAAACCTAATGAGGACCTATCCTCAGGTAGACCAATGAACCATGTTTTAACCATCTTAGCATCTCCCTCAGCAAAGTACAGTGGGTTTTTTTTGCTTATTTGGAGTTCAACATGAAAGATGGATGAATGGTTGATCAGATGGACAGAATGATGGTCTTAAGAGAGAACAACTTTCCAGTGGGCAAAGTTTCCAATTTTAATCTCCTTGCTCAGTTTTAGGTCCCCTGAACTTGGTGTGCCCTCTATAAATGGACCCTCTACTCCTGTGATTAAACAACTTATAGATCACTGCAGGGCAGCAAAACAGAATGACGTGGTTGTTTCAATATTACCATCCAGCATTTATCATTGATTCCTCTGTAATCTAAGCCAAAATAATACCCAAGCTACCTCATGAGCGGTATCTGTTTTAAAATGAATATGTTCAGTGGGGAGTTATGTACCAAACACTGTAGAATCTTAGCATATTGGGAAAAGTATGAAGCTCTGCTCCCAGCATCATACTGAAACCATAATTGGAGCTAATATGCACCTGTTGCATTGATTGACCTTTGTTTACGCTCAGCATTTCAGCGCTGAGAACAAAGCTCCACATACTCAACCAGTAAAAGGAACTTTGCTATCAGTTGCAAGGCTCCAAAGCTGATCTCTTATCATCACTCTTCGATCATTTTGCAGAGTGGTATTTAGGAAATTAGATAATATTTATAAAACATTCAATCCACACAGTTTTAATTTATCACAGAAACCAATCTTGATTTCATAATTCCTCTTGATAGCAAGTTACTTGTTGCATATGTTTTTGTTTTTGTTTTTGTTTTATCCGGGAGAGCAATATCCAACTATTGGGCTCTGGAAGTAGCCTTGTTATAGAAAATTATTGTTTGTAATGGTACTTGATGAAGTCAAGTTTTAGTCAATGTGGCTATTTTATGAGCTATCAAACTGAAAACTTTCAGTGAGGACTAAAGTTGATAGTTAATAGGTGTTTTGAAATGACAACAGTTATAAATATGAAACCACACTGTGGTAGAGGTGGCACCGAATCATCACAATCCATTCAGAAGCTTTCGTCTGCATGCCTTTAGGCACCAGAAATAATTGGAAAACAAGATTTGAGGAACCCAAAATAACAGAATTATTTGGATATTAAGACATGTCTGTTTGTCAGATGTTTATGTGCTCTCATAGACACAAAATAGTTTTCTGATAGAAGTCTCTTTCTTAGTGATGTGCTTCTGTGCTGTTTCAGACACATTTTTATGTGTGGCCATCAATGAGGAAGAGTCTAGACATCTTGTTTTCAAATTTGGAAGAGCTGTTTTCTTCTTAGCTAACACCCTCACACACTGCCATGAACTACATCAGGTCCCCACACAGACGGTAGTTGTCTGCATTCTCAGCGAGAAGCTCCTCTCTCGCTTCATTAAGAAATACATTCCCAACATAGGGTATTCTGTGCCATATGGCCAAGTAAAATCACTGGACAGCTGCAGTTTGAAGATCGGGCTTTGTATGTGTTCTAGCCACAGGAGAACTCAAGCAGGCATCACAGAGACGCTGATTGTGCTTTTCTTGGGAAAAACAGAAGAATTCTCAGAATGGTGACAAAGAGAAATTAGTGCCCAGACATGTGTCCTGATGTACAGTGTCAGCTGGAAGGTTGGTGATTCTGCTCCGTAGGCAGATGGAAATAAGGAAAAGGAATGAAAAAGAGAAGAAAGCCCCTGCCCCATGTATCATCGGGAAACCAAATTCTCTGAGGCCTCTCTCTCTTGTTCCTGAGGGTTAATATGGTTCACTTCTTCTCGCTGGCCAAGGAAGTCCGTTCTCCTGATGGGCAAGGAAGCATGAAGGTCATGAGCATTTCACTTATTTTGTTGGGAAGAAGTCGTTTTCCAAATAATTAGTCAGCAGTCATTTTGAATTCCTGGTATGTGGTTAGTGCCAGGTGAGAGGAGAGAAAGGAAAACTGTCAACGTTCCTGAGCCCCCCACCACCTGGCACAGTCACCGGCACCCTGAGAGCCACTCCTCGTTTCCTTCCCTGGAACCACGAGCACCAACACCCGAAGACGGAAAGGGAACTCAGAGTTTAATTATGGGGAGGGCAACAGGAGCTCACCAGAGGTAGGTGTTAAAGTACACTGACTGCAGGTGCTTCAGGAATTCCGAGACAAAGGGAAACACAACAGCAGTGTGGTATTTAGGAAATTAGATAATATTTATCTAATTAATTTACCACTGAATGAAATGAGATGCTAAGATGGTTAAAACATGGTTCATTGGTCTACCTGAGGATAGGTCCTCATTAGGTTTGGATCAGACCAGGAAATACAAAGTATCTTAGAGGAAGTGGGTCAAAGTTTAGGGCTTGATTCAAAAGGAGAAAACAGTTCTGAGAAAAGTCAAGGAAGTAAGAAAGAGATGGGATCTGGACTCCCACAATTAATTAACATTAATTAATTAATATTATAATATTATAAATATTATAAATTCTGTGGGGCAGCAGCACTCTCCTAGTCCTCAACAGGAAGGACTCCTGCCCTACGCCCCACGCTGTGCGGGGAACCTCATAACAAACACCACTCAGACCCCCCACTTCTCCACACTGCGCCTTCACCAAAAGTCAAGGGCTAATGGTCTGTACATACAGTGGACTGTTATTCAGCCATATAAAGGAATGATGTTTTGCCCCATGCTATAGTATGGATGAACCTTGAAGACAGTATGCTAAGTGAAATGAACCAGTCACAAAAGGACAAATACTGTACGGCTTCACTTATGTGAAATACTGGGAATAGCCAAATTCAGAGAGACAGCAAGTAAGAAGTTTCCAGGGTAGGGAAGAGGGAGAATTTGTTCAAAAAGAGGAGCATTTTTTTGAAAAGCTTAAAATTTTTTTGGAAAGATAGTTGCAAAATATTGTGAATATAATTAATGCCTCTGAATTATACATTTAAAAATGGTTAAAATTGCAAAATTTTATATATATTTTATATATAAATTTCATATATATTCTATATTCCCCCGAACCCCCAAAGAAGGCACTTCCTGTTGAATGTCATAAAGGTCTGCGGGCTGTGCTACCCCCAGAGTCTTAGATGGATACTGCTTGAGTAGAGGAAAGGTGAGGGTTTGAGCTAGAGAAGCTCTAAAGTAAGACAAAGGGCAGAGTAACTCATCCAACCCTTTTTTTTTTTTCACGTTCTAAATGAAGGTTACGGATACACTCACAAATTAACACAGTACCTACAGCCGTTGCACATGAGAGCTGAAATACGAGTAGCCAACTCCAATGACTCGTCATGTTGTGTGTGTGTAGGTCTAGATGAAAACTGCAGGCAACCTGGGTGGCTCAGTTGGTTAAGCAACTGCCTTCGGCTCAGGTCATGATCCTGAAGCCTCAGGATCGAGTCCCGCATCAGGCTCCCTCCTTGGTGGGGAGTCTGCTTCTCCCTCTGACCCTTGCCCCCCATGCTCTCTCTCTCTCTTTCTTTCTCAAATAAATAAATAAAATCTTTAAAAAAAAAAAAAGAAAGAAAGAAAAGTGCATAAATCAGCAACTAGATGGGCATTAGATTGTGAATATTTTTTATAAAAATATTTAATAGGAGTACATTAAATTTTCAATGAAATTAAAATAAAAATCTTAGCCTTATTTAAATCATTTAAAAGTATCTCAAGGGCAAAACCATCATCATAGTATTCACACAGTTGACCAAGGAAAAGGTATGGTATTTTTTGTGCTTTGAGCAATGCATCATCTTTTGAGTTTGTTACTGGAAGTTGTGGTCACAACTCTGCCAATAGTGATGACATCCTTTGGAACAATTTGAAGGTTATTTATGATATTTTCTGGATCTTCCCAAAGAAAGAACGTCTTGCTGAAATAGATAGCAAATTTGCCCTTGCAACCACTGTCACACACATGGTGGGAATGCTAGCTAGACACAGTTAAAGTGATTAGATTTAATTTTGAGAAGATACCAGATGAACTAAAAAGAATAGGAACAACAGAAATTTCTCGAATAAAGAATAAACCAAGCTCATTGGAGAAAAATGAGATCAATTTTAAATTGTACTCCCCACAGTTACTTTATATGAAGTATTGTTTGTTACCAATAATGTTAGCAAAAACTTACCAAAAAAAATTATAGCTAAGCTTGGCTATTTTGCCTATGAAAGAAGTTAACTTTTTTTTTTTAATTTAAGAGAAAATAGTTTTTCTAAATCAAAGGAAGATTCAAATAAGAAATGAGAACATTTGCCTAATTATGGAGAAGTTTCACAGTCTTAAAACTAATCTCTATAGAGTATATTTTCTGGTCATTCTAAATCAAGGTGTATTATTCTAAGAGAACTATTTCTAAGAATCTCTTATTTCTTTCGTTGTTGTTTCTGGAAAAGTTACTTAAATTCCATGGGGTGAGTGAGGGGATATGACTTGTTCAAGAAAGTTTCAATTTTTAGCAATATTTATTAATTTTGAAATGTAACCTATAAGAAGTAAACCTTGGCTCCAGCAGGGTGTGTGGCAGAGAAGGTGGGAG
>CM052886.1:95212839-95312237 GCA_028534135.1 Potos flavus
GGGAGGGAGAAGGGAGGAGAAGGGAGGTGTGGACAAAGACTCAGAAGACAGTGAGGAAAGGGGCCCAGCCCTAGCAAAGTATGAAAGTTCACAATGGGGGGGGGGGGGCGGGCGGCAAGGCTTTCCAGAAATCCCAGTAGCGATTTTCTTCTTCCTCTAAAGCGCTTGAAGACCCTTGGTATGTGTTGCCCAAATGCTGTCTAAAGGGGCTGTGCCAGTTTACTCCCCCACCCCCCAGCAATTTGTGAAAGTTAAGATTTCACTGTATCCTTTCCAGTGTTACTGTAAGTTTTGAAATTCATTAAAAGTATCATAATTTGACAGTTTGCCAGCATTTCTAAGATGGAGCATTGCGATAAAATGAAAACCATCTTTGTTTTTAAAATATTTCTTAGAGACTCACAGTGCTCTCTGCCTTTGGTATGGCGGAGAGAGCCCTGAGCCAAGTGTCCAAGCCCTTGCCTCCTGGTCCCCAGTTTCGAGGACACATCCATGAGCCTCTCCCTCTCTCCATCTGAAATGAGAGAGCCCTGATGAATGTCCTGCTCATCCCCAGGTGGTCAGGATTATTAAAAGACATGATAAAAGTGAACATTCGTACGTAGTAAAAATTCTAGATAAACATAAAGTTTAAGCTAATTGGTATATATTATATAGTATGGTATATGGGAAGACTGAACCCGAGTACTTATTGTGTGGGATTTGTGAAACTAAAACCAAGATACATCACTTCTGACTCCAGTTTTTAAAAGTTGAAATTTGAGGTGGGGGTAAGGACTTAAATAGGCAACCTTTATGTTCATACAGAAAATCAAATATGTAAGAAGAGCCAGGAAAATTCTCAAAAAGTATAAACAGGGAGAGAGAGTATTCATTAGCCAGGCCAGATATTAAAACATGTTACAGAGCTATAGCAATTCAAAGTTTGATGTTGGTACATAATTAGATTAATTGAGCAGCCTAGAAAGACCAGAATTACACCCAAATACAGTAGTGAATGTAATATATAATAAAGATAAAAAATAATCTCCAAAATACATTTGTGTGACCAAAACACACAAAAAAACACTAAGATACAGAACAACAGAAAGTTATATTGCATTGTCATTTATATTAAGAGGGATCATCGAGGAGACTATCAATCCATGTGTATCTATCTGTTCACATATGTGTATATGATTGCATATGCTTGTGTGTGCATAGAATTATCCGGCAAGACCCATGTAAAACTGATAAAAGTGGTTGCCGATGAATGAGTTCAGCCATGAGAGGGATCTTTACTGGCTAATATACTCTTCGCTCTAGTTTGGAGTTTTTAAATCAATTTCAAATACCACCTACTTAAATATTTTTTTAAAAAAATATTAGCTCCAAGTAAGGGAGAATCAGGGGAAGATCTGTTAACCAAATATCTGAGTGATGGTTTTAACTTTTCACTCAGGTATTTTAGTGTCTTGGTATCTGATACATCAGGAGTTATATATACACCTTTCTGCAATTCCTTGCATGTCCTAGCCACAGAGTTGGCTTGTCGTAAAAACTTTCTGGAGCGTGAGGGAACTTTCCTTTTCTATAGAATAGGTCTAATTTAGGAAGCAGGATCGCATGGTTGGCAGTCCCCTTAAATACTTTCCCCCATAGTACCTGCATGGGTAAATCAAACTTTTGGCAGCAGGCAAATTCCATGAATTCATGTGTAGCATTTCTTCTCTGTTTAGAATTGAGATCTAGTGCCCTCGCTTTTAAAAATTATCTCCCTGAAAATCTTGCTACATTTTTGCACTGGTTGAAGTGCAGCCTTTTGGACCCATGGGGAGTTGTTAAAATGCCTTCCTTTGGAAAGCCACTGCAATGGATGGCAGTGGAGAGATCTGTCTCTTGCAGCTCTTTCTGATTCTCCTTGTTCTTTGGGTCCTTCACAGTTCCTCTCTCCACCACAGACAGAGCCACATCAAAATGTGCCTTCCAAAAGTAAACTAAGCAAGTATTTCTGTTTAACTTAACATTGGAGAAATGTATTAAATATATATTACCAATAATTTCATCAAATCAGAAATTTTGCAAGTCCATAAAATCACCATAAAGAAACAGACAGCCTTGATATATTTATTATCAGCTTGGAAAAATCAGCTCTCAAAACAATGCGTGCCATAACAACGAAACATTAGTCAGGATACAGAGATTTAGCTGCTGGCCTTTGGGCCAACTATGATCATCAGTAACAGTGCATACGCTGTAATAAGTGATGGAATGATGATGGCTTGTGGATTTTAAGACAATCACAGTCAGCTGGTTCATGCTCTCAAGGTTGGCAGCAGTATTCTTGATCTATTGGATCCTATCGGTAACAGATAACCCCAGAACGTAGTGTCTTAAAACAACCATAATCATGTATTATCTCATGACTGCAGTGGCCCAGGAATTTGCGAGCAAATGGTTGAGCACTTTGGGCTTATACTTTCCCGTGAGGGTCGCAGTCAATCACGTGTCAGACAGGCATTCACTGAGGCTGAACGATGCACTTCTAAGGTGGTTTACTTCCACGGCTGGCAGGTTAGTGCGAGCCATTGGCTGGGGACCCCAGTTCCCCATGGGGCTACAGATGTGTTCTCGCAGCATGGCAGCTGGCTTATTCCAGAGCAAGCCATCCAAGAGAGCGAGGTGGGAACCACAGTGCCTTCTGTGCCCTAGCCCCAGAGATCCCATACTGTCACTTTCACCAGCCCTGATTCAGTGCAGGAGGGAGCTGCCCAGGGCATGAGTACCAGAAGGCAAGAATTATCAAGGACCAGCTTGGAAACTGGCTACCACAGCAGCTCAAGCAGGATATAGTCTTTAGGAAAAGAGAGATTTGGGCTCAATTAGAAAATGTGGTGCAAAGTCAAGAGCTTCATCTCTTCTCCATAAGTACGAACGCTGAAGATTAAGTTGTATTACATTCAATAACTGATGATTTTGAAGGAGGAAATTTCTATTGAGTAAAGGACCACAGCCAAGAACTGCTGAACATAGTTCAGTCTTTTCCCGCCACTAAATCTTAAGCGAACATTTTTCTAACATTAGATTTCTGTAAGATGACTAATGGACTGTAGGGTAATTCAGCCATTGTTTTTAAAAATCCATTTTGGCAAATAAACTTGAAACTGTTGAAAGAGTTGAGGTTAACCCCCACTCTTTCAGAAAGTACTGAGGGGCCTGTGTGTGTCCTCTTGGTAGAGAGAAGGCCTCCGTTCTGGATGTCTAGCCCAGCCCCACACTCACTAATCTGCCTGGCCTTCACTTTATCCTCTTAGTAGGACCTTGGGCTGACTCAGCACAATGGGGATTTGGAATCTTGACTCCAGAAAGTCTGCGTTTTTTAAACCTCAGACTCAGCCATTCTCTGATTTTAAAACTAGTAACATTTCAAGTTATATACTCAAAGGTAGATTTAGCATTAAATGTGATAACGTTCATAAGATGCTTTCGCAGAGGAGCGTCTGGGTGATTAAAGGTCGAACTCTTGATTTTGGCTCAAGTCATGATCTCAGGGTCATGAGATTGAGCCACATGTCGGGCTCCACACTCAGCACAGAGTCCACTTGAGATTCTCTCTCTCCTACTGCCTCTCCCCGTGCTTGTGCATGCATGTGCACAAGCTTTCTCTTGTTAATTAATTAATTAATTAATTAATTAAAATCTTGGGGGGAATAAAAGAGAAGATGCTTTGGCACCATGCTCTAAAGAGAATCAGGATGCAGTGAGATGGTTTTATAGCCATCCCAGTCGTGCCATCATTACCACTGTCATGCAGTTGACCTTGACTTTCTGTCCACCTGTACCACATGCTGACTCAGGTATCCTGAGTTTCCTACCCTTGTTTTTCAAAAGTGGGCAAGACTACTCTTTCCCACTTTTCTACCCTACAGGAATTTTATACACATAAGCGAAAGAATATATGAAACTTAATTTAAGAAAAGCAGACTAGGAAAGAGGTTCTTTTAAAAGACCCCTAGAATAAGATCTAGAAAAGGTTCAGTGTCTTCCCTTAACGAGCTCCTTCTCAAACCCTGGATGCCTCATACTTGTAGTCAGAGTTTAAGACTAGATGATCTTAAAGATCCCTTCCATCACTAGTCATCCCACTGATTTTGTATATGATCTCACAATAGCCCTGAGGAGTAAGGTTTATCATTGGGCAAGTTACTTAACCTCTCTGGGATTCAGCTTCCTCGGGTAGAAAATGTGACTAATCATAGTGCCTTCTCATGGGCTTGTTAAGGATTAAATGAGTTCAAATACATAAAGTCCTTTGAGCAGTGGCTGGAACGGGGTAAACACTCTGGAAGTGTCAGCAATGCGGACGATGACTTTGCAGACGAGAAGGCTGAGACTCCTGAGAGCTGATTGTATTTTCAGAAGTCATAGAGCTGAGACTTGAATTCCTTTCTTCTATTAAACCACATTGTTGCCGCTACACCTCTCAAACCTTGAATTATACAGTTGGTTATCACAGCATCTGAACAGCTAGACCCCCAGTCACTCTCTGCCAAGGTTGTTTTACAGAAAAGGAAAGAAAGGAGAAGATGGGTTGTTACTTGTCCCCAGGATTCTGACCTGATGGGACATATGGCAGTGCCTCCTTCAAAACCAAGTCCCACCAGGGCATCACTGCCCAGGAGGGTAGAAGAGAATTCTACTTAGTTCCCAAGCCCTCTTGTGGCTGCCTCAGTTCTTCTGGTAATCACTCGTTTTACCCTGACTTAGTCATGTCTCCATGCTTCTCATTTATTCAGAGAAAGAGAACAAATTTCATTATACACGGCACAGCCTATTAAAGCAGTAGATAATAGTTTGAATTTAAAATAGATTCTCTGGGAGCGCCTAGGTGGCTCAGTCGGTTAAGCATCTGACTCTTGGTTTTGGCTCAGGTCATGATCTCGAGGTTCTGAGATCAAGCCCCTACGTCTGGCTCCATACTCAGCAGGGAGTCTGCTTGAGATTCTCTCTCTCTCTCTCCCCCTCTGCCCCCCAGCCCACACTCTCTTTCTTTCTCTCTGTCTCTCACATAAATAAATCTTTAACAAATAAATAATATAAAATAAAGTAAAATAGATTCTCTGTCCTCCAGTTCTCTAGTCTTCTCCACTCGTTGTGATTCCACTGCGGGTGACCAACCACAGAACAAGCAAAATACCATTGTCGCCAGTGAAGTTACTACACTGGGATGCTCCGTGGCCACAGACAGTGCAAACATCATTTTAACCGTCTTAAAAAGTGAGGTGAAACTGGAAAGTAATCTGATTACTTTTACTGTACTTATTGTTTGTTTTGTTTTCAAATATAACCAGACATCATTTCTCAGAGGTTGTGTATTTCAAAACAAAATGTCCTTGAATGTCTGTACAATTCCAAACAGTGCTGCCTTTACTCAAAATATTTTTAAAATTACTCTCTAGAAATTATCTTTAGAGCTTGCAACACATTCTTTTGAAAAGCCTCAGTGGTGACAAACCAATCACATTATTTTGCTAACACACTGTATGGTTGTAGATTCAAACTACTACTGACAGAAAAAGAAAAATTATGGAAGAGATTGTCTTGTGGCTCCTCAGTGGCTATGTATAGCAAAACTAAAGTGATGCAGAAAATTAAAGAAATGTTAAAGAAAAATGTCTAAGTATTGAGTGGTAATAATAGATTATTGCCCTTTCTGGATGTCACTGGCACATTTCCACCGTATCAACATCATTAAGAATATTTACCTTCGTGTACTCTAAGTTTACCTAGTGGAAAAGTTAAATAAAATGTTCTATAAGAACACTTCTTTAACAAAATAATGTTCAATTATTATATTCAATTTTTATATTTTATATTATTTTTAAATGTTATAAAAACGTATTATTTTATTGCCCTATAAAACACGCAAGCTTATTAACCTGGTTTTCTTGGTCTGTTTATGAGAATGTTTTATCAAAATGGATATTTTAAATGTCATAAAGATGTAATACTGTGCTAAATTAGACTATAAATGATTAATTTGGAAAACAAATACATTTTTATTATTTTTCTAGAATGCCTTTATTTGTTTTAATAGGCAACTATTAGGAAGAAAGATGCCTTCTATGCGCACATATGCTGTCTTTAGGCGTGCATGCCGAAATGAATAATTGAGTTAACATTTGTCCAAATTTAAGTGTACGTTTTGTCTTTATACTTACCCTTTTGTATAGTTACACACATTGTGTATTTGTTCAGAAGACTCTGGTTTAGTTTTTATCCTGTATGGGTAAATTGATTTGTGATTTAAAAAAAAAAAATGAGTAGAGAGAAAAGTACAGAGTCAGAAAAACTTGGAGCTGAATTCTTCAAAGAGATTTCAGTAAAGGGAAAGAAATTAGATTTTTGGCTGCTAACCCTTGGCTCAAGGGGTTTGATTTAATGAAGCTGCGTGGTGTGGCTTTGAAAAGAGCAGAAATCAAGAGGCTTGGACTTAAAACTCCTTGGCTCTGCCACTAATCTTTCGGAAGGACCTCAGACAAATCACTTGACCCCCGTGAGCTTCTGTTTGCTCATCTGTAAAATGAGAGTTTTGACGACATGCTTGCTAAAACCCCTTCGAGCTATAACATTCCTCATCGTTCTAACTCTGAATGTACTGATTCACATCTTCTTTTCCCTGTGTGTTATTTGCATGCAGACTACCTAAATACCCACAGATGTTTAACTTCCAGACTTCATGTTAGTCAGCTTGAGCTGCCATCACGAAATACCATAGATTGGGTGGCTTAAACAACAGACATTTATTTTCTCACAGTTCTGGAGGCAGCGAAGTCCACAATCAAGGTGCTGGCCAACTCAGTTCCTGGTGAGAGTGCTCTTCCTGGCTTGCGGACGGCCACTGTCCTGCTCTCTCCTCATGTGGTCTTTTCTCAGTGGGAGAACATGGAGAGAGAAAGAGCGAGAGAGAGAGAGGTCTTCCTCTTATAAAGCTGTCAGTCCCATCACATTAGGACCCTATCCTTGTGATCTCATTTAAGCTTAATTATCCCCTAAGAACTCTGTCTCCAACAGATGGCTTCAACAGATGAAGTTTGGGAGAACAGAGCAGCTCTCCTAGATACTTTGCTCTAGAAGTATCTAGATCCCCTCTTCATTCCAGGTGGCTGGTACTGACTTTCCTCCTTTTTCGGTTAAGAAGCAAAAACCTAAAGTTGCATGAGCTTCCAAAATCAGAGAAATAAATAATAAATACACTATCAGCAAATGTGTAAAAGGATTAGAAATGGAAGTGGTAGCTTGGTGAAACTTTTCCACAATATTTTATTATGGAAACTTTGTAACATAAAGCATACAGGCGTATAGAAAAGTTGGTAGAAGTTTATAACAAATATATCCATATACCTACCACCTGTATCCACACTTAATATTTTATTCTTGTTTTCTTACACATCTGTCCATCTTCCATTCATCCATCAACTATCTTTTTTTTATGCCTTTCAAAGCAAATTGCAGTTATCAATACTTAAGCATTGAGCTAAAGTCCAGTCTTTCTTCTTTTAAGATAAAATTTTCATACAATGAAATGCACCATTCTTAAGTGTACTATTCTGATAAAATTCTTTTAGATCACCATTTTAAATCTTGCTATGTTCTATATGCATAGTAAAGAAAAGAGTAATGAGAAAAGGACACAGTTCCATTAGTAGAAGCTATTTATAACAGTACTGTTGTTAAAATCACCATTATTCCAATCACTAAAAAGGACAGAGCTGGGAAGTGGGAGGTGGAAGATGAAGAGAAATGCTGGAATCTTTAAAAAAAAAAGAAGAAGAAGAAGAAGAAGGGACGCCTGGGTGACTCAGCTGGTTGAGCATTCGATTCTTGATTTTTGGCTCAGGTCATGATCTGAGGTTCATGCGATCTAGCCCTGCGTCAGGCTCCACACTGCTGAGCATGGAGCCCGCTTGAGTTTCTCTCTCTCCCTCTGCCCCCACACCTGTGCTCACTCACTCTCTCTCTCTCAAAAAAATAAATAAATAATTTTTTGAAAGGCAAATTTGAAAAAAAATTTTAAAAAGGCAAATTTAGCAGAAGATCAGGAAAAGACTTGTGATAGGCCTTTGGGTACTTTGTATGAACATACATGAATGATTCACTTTCTACCTTTGCCTTGCAAGTTGAGGGCAGGAAAATGGGAAAAAAAAAAGATGTTTCTGCTTTGTGCTGTAATCCCCAGAAATTCTTTCTCAGCTAACTGGAGAGAATCTCACTTGTCTCCTGACACATGCTTCTTCCCTTGTTAAACATTCCTAGGTGAGTGAAAATGAATGAATCACTATCCTTAGCAGCCTGAGGTCCTTTAACGGGGACACCTTAAGTGGTGGTTATGAGATAATTATGCTAGATCTTCTAAAGGTGTTAGAAGATTCTAGCCAGGTCAGAAAAGGGCTTTCTCATGCATAGGTGTACATAACTGGTTTAGATTTCTTTGTCTTTGTATACATAATATATAAAAATATAATTATATAATATAGCTATGTTTGTGTGTATGTGTATTTGTATTTATATATACAGACACATCGACATTGTCTGAGCCTATTAGGAGTGCTGGTCAATGTGCGTCTTTTGCTAGTCCCTGAATTAGTCGTAGATTTCTCAGAACGGTTGCAATTTAAAGTCGGTCTGAATCCTCTGGAGCCTTAGTTGCTCTTAGTGGTTTCTATCTCAGCTCTTTGTTCTCTGCTCAGAGTTTACCACTGTCTTAATGAGTCATGCCAGCATTTAGAGCATCCATGGCTATTTTCCTCCCAAGCGTTGGAAGGCGTTGTTTGTGTAGGCTGCAGTTGGTAAAGAAGGGCTTTTTTGGTATTGCCGCAGTCCTTGGGGTGTGATATGCTATCTGTCTTTCCAAGCAGGCACTCTGGGAGGTGGGGGGAAAGACAAAGCAATGTATTCTCAGCGCTGAGAATTGCTTACTTTACTTACTGTGGCAGTGGGTAATAGGATGTCAGTGAGATTGGCCTCTTTTACCCAGAGCAATCCAGAGCGACAGAGGGCAGCCAGAAGCAGCAGTGGGTCCGTCATCCGGGCCAGCATAGATTCCCACAAAGTCATCATCCCAGAAGCGCAGCCTGGAGGAAGAAGCGTGAGGGTCAGAGATCGCAGCCATTAGTGTGCAGCTGTGGGCGTCCGCTAAAAAGTCGCACTGGGCATCCATGACTAGGTTACAGAGAGTCCATCTTATCAAGAGGTTGGAGCAAACATCAGGCCGGGCAGGAAGTGGTTACATGGCGAAGTGCAGGCCCGCCCGCAGGCAGCACTAAGAAGCGCCAAAGAAGGGGAGACAGGCACGAGCCAGTCAGTGTGGGACCAGCCACGGACCGAAATGACACCTGAAAGAATCCCAACAGTGGGGCCCTGGCGGGAATGGTGGGTGGCCCCGCAGCTGAACAGAGTGGAATGACCAAGTGGGCAGGGCAGGGGCCCAGCAGACAGAGCCTCCCTTCACACACGCATGATTTTCCTGTCGCCCTGCAAGACAAAAGCATTATGAGACGCGGCCTCATCTAGGCAGGGCGGGTGGGTGACATCATCCTTAAAAGGCTGAAGTGGATGGTTCCATGCTTCGAGTTTTTTCTTTAAAAAGTATAATTGTGGGGGCAAGGAAAACTGTTTTGAACTTGGTTTTTAAATTTTACTTTACATTTTCCTGGGGTTTAGTTCTATTTGCTTCCAGCACGGTCCAAATACCTACTTCAAAGCAAACATTCTAACAAGAACTTGTTAAAAGGAAGGGAAACCAGCTCCTGTGGCTTCTTGTACACCAGCTATGGAGGCACTCACAGAACCACGTTTGTGAGTTGAGTGTAAATGAATCCGAAACCTACAAATTAGATTTCCCTTGAAATACACATGAGTTTAAAACCTTAACGGGAAAAGAACTTGGCAAATCAAATCTGACCATATTCAGTAAAACCTCACTAATTTGCACTAATGACCAAGAGACCCATTGAGAATTACTGAATTTTTGTGAATATGTTAGCATGGGAACAAATACCAAAACAGGGGTGAGGGGATGAGGCGGTATGGAGGGAGAAGGGGGGGGGGGGGAATCAAAGTTCCAGCATCAAACAAACATACTTTCTGGTACAATGAAGAATGTATTTGAATGGTTACTGGAATGAAACTCTATAGCTTAATGAGTGCCTTGCTGTGGTGTGCCTGCCCACTGGGGAGGCCGCCATGTCATACAGCCCAAGTCAGCCAGCAGCTAATGTGCACTTAGGTAAAGAGGCCTTCGCTTTATTGAAAGCTGGGGGTTGGTGGGGGGGAGGTTGTGGTTTTCGCAGGGGTGTGAACCAATGAGATTCTACCATGTGTCGGGCACGTTTGTTATAGGTTTACACATGCAGGCTGTGATTGTAAATCAGTATTTTGGGTGGGATTGCTTATTACTGCTTTAAAAAAAAAAAGAACTTTCTAGAAGAGACAACAAGGGAAGTTGGGATTCCAACTAGTTGCTTCTTCCTTGGACGTTAGCGAATCATACTTTTTTTCTGAATTGAAGGCTGACAATTTTGTAGCCCTCTAGATGACATGAATTTCATTAATAAGTTGCATCTTCCCGTATAAGCAACTATCTGAAACGTGCTTTGAAGATTGGATTATCCATGACCCAAATTTCAGGAATTACAGGGCTTGTTTTTAGTTCATTTCATTGGAGAAATAGGATACTTTTTTCCAGTTGTTACTAATGTAACAACTGCACTTAAAGAACAGTGCTGAGGCTTCCTTTCGCTTTCCTCTCCATAGTATCTAAGACTACTTAGGGCTTGGGTATTCTTTATAATTCAGAAATGGCTCTTAACTAAATGTGCTGTTCCTCTGACTTAAGAACAGCCCCTAGTAATGATTTGTGTTTATACTGCTTTTGGTCACTCCTTCCTGCTTGTCTTACTGCGAGCTGATGTTTTACCAGCTGAAGAATAATTTAGAACTTCCACTCAAGCAGCCATTGAAAGCTGTGGGGAATAATAAATACGTGTAGCCAGAGCTTTCTCTAGGACCTAAGTCGAGTGAATGGTTTCGGGTCTTAACGGTGCAGGCTCTGGACCAGAAAAGGACTTGTCACCCCGGCGGGTGCAGAAAAGGACTGAGCCTCATTTGGTGTCTCCGAGAACCTTCTGCTTTCATCATTTTTAATCTCTTCATTCTTCCCGACTCCCCAGTTGAACAATAAAACACAATTCATGCAGACCTTTTTTGTCATCTCCCCTTCAAGCCGGGGAGGGGGGAAGTAAGACAGTTTGAGGGGTTTGTTCATTAGTATCACCATAAGAACTATAGCAAAACAGTTAACTCTTCCCAAGCCCCTCATTTTGCTCCGTGACTCTCAGCTAGATGGGCTGCTTTGCTTTAAAAAAAAAAAAAAAAAATCCAAGGCCCATGTCGGCTTTCTGAATTTTTTCTTCTTGACCTCAAAATGCCTGTTGTTTACTTCTTTCGTCTCTCTTGGACCTGTTTCTAAAGAAGTCTTCGTGGCTTTGCCAGGCAGGTGCCTGACCCCCCCTTTCTCCCTCTGCTCTCCCCCTTCTCTCTGTATGTGAACAGATTCGAGTCTCCCCCATCCTGAGTCCTGTCCTTGACGGTTCAGCTTACTGTTACTATTACTGTCCTTTGATAGCAGAACTCCTCAGAATGTTGGAGAATGTGCTACTTCACACGGATGATGTATTGCAAGTCTTTACGTTGTCTGACGTTCTACTTGGTCTTGCCCCTGACCACCTTTCCAGACTCATCCCTCTTCCCCATCCTGCTGCAGCCAGGCTGGCCTTTCTCCTGGGCCTCAAATACTCCACTTAGGCTCTTCCCGGGGCCTTGCCACTTGCAGGTCTCTCTAGCTCGTTTGCTTTTTTTGCAAAAACCTGCATGGCTTACTCCCTCATTTCCTAGAGGTCTCCTGCTCCAGTGTTACCTCGAACACGGGGCTTCCCTGACAGCTTACCTGTGCCACCAGCTCCATCCCCCTCCACAGTCCCCGTTGCCTTTTCCCACCACACTTGTCACCCCTGCCACACCGTGTATTTATTCGTGTGGTATATTTGTGTAAGATACTGCCCGAGGGCACAAACTTTGCCTCTTTTGCTCACAGATGTGTTCCCAGCACCTCTGTGAGTGGCTGGTAAGTAGTGGGCACTTGATAAATAATTAGTGAATGGATGAAAGATATAATATAGATATATATAAATATTCTGCAAATATATACCAACCCTTTCTCTGGTTAACTTTGTTCTTTTATTGCTTTGGGGTATTTTTTTTTAATCAGTGAATTTTCAGTTTTTTTTCTTTGCGGGAAATTTTTACAACAGTGTTTAAATGGAGCCTTGCTCTTTCTGGCTACACCTTCCTTTTGCTTCGTAATAAATAGATATCAAATGATACAGGCAAATCCTTGTTCAGAGGAATCATTTCTTAATTCAGCTTGGAATTCAAGATTTGCACAATAAGAGAATAAGTCTTCAAAGAAATAAGTTGTGCATCATCAAGGGCTTTTTCAGAATTTTTTAAATCAATTTTTTAGGTCAAGATTTGCTTATTTTATTTATTTTTTCCCTCTTTCAAGACGTGTTTTTTTGAACTTTGAGGCACTAATATTTTAACAAATATGGAAGAGAAAGGCATTGCCCACAAGACACTTATAGCCCAGTTGACAGAGATAGTAGAGAACTATATCATCTCATTATACTCTTTAATTACTGTGGTAGTCCTTCCCAGGATGAAGAGGGAGCAATGGAAGGCTATTTCACCTACTCTGGGGTTCCTGAGGGTTTCTTGGGAGAAGGATTGCCTGAGCTGAGTTGTGAAGGGTAAGAAGTTAGCCACGCAGGGAAGGAAGAGATGCAGAGGGAACATGAGCAGAAGTAGAGTTCCAGGGAGGAGCAGCATTGCCTGGTCAGGAGACTGCCAACAATTCGAGATTATTAAAGCAGGAAGTACACGGTGCAGAATTCCCGGAGACGTGGGGGCTAAGGCATGCAGAACGCGCTGTGGAGGAGCGTACTCTTTGACAGGCTATTGACCGAGGGCCTAGAAGCTGACAAGTGAATATCAGACTTAGAAGGAATAATCTAGCACTTTCAACTTTTTGGTGGTTTGGAAACTTTACCACATAGCCGTTCTTCACACAGAATCTTACATATTAGCTTGATATCAAAATCAAATCAAAGCAAAACTGCCCAGTTGAGGTTGGGGTAGAAAACTCAGAACTTCCTAACGTGGCCTCCCCCTGCTCTTCTCCTGGCCGCTTTTGTCAGCTCCTAGGACACCTTCATAGAACCGCTTCAGCTTTTCTGAGAACACTTTTTAAAAATAAACCTTTCAGTATATGGACTAGGCAACTGGCTCAGAAAGCTCGAGTATCCCCATGAATTAATGGCAAAGCCCAGAACAGAACCAAGCCTCTTGATTCCCAATTTAGTGCTTTTTTTTTTTTTTCCAGTGTAACATACTATCATTAGAGAAAAAGTTGGCTATTTCACACAAGAGAAATTCTTCATTCCTATTACACAGGTACAATATGAAATGAAGAAAGAAAATGCTGAAGTTAGAGTAAATTTTCTACATTTAGTACGTGCTAAATCTTTATGCAGTTTTTTTTAACAGATTCATTAGAGCTGGATCCTGGTTCATACAGTTCCCTGTGCCTTTTCATGCTGAGAGAGTACCAAGTTATCCCTCAACTGGAATTTTTAGGAATTAGGTACAGGGAGTTTTCTGTTAAGGCCTCTTGTTAATGGAATCCCTCCCCATCAAGTCTTGATAGAGCCTGAGTTTACTGACCTTGTCTAAATAGTATATCACGGCTGAAGCCTGTTCTAATGGCAAAAGCAGTGGATTAAGAGTCAGGAGCTTCTACTCCCAGGCCAGCCATTAGCTGGCTGAATAACATTTGGAAAAGTCACTCAGGCTCAACTGTACAATGAGAAGTTTGAACTAAATTACCTCAAAGGCCCATTCCAGCTCCCACAGTCTGTGATTCTAATTACAGTGCATGTGGTATCTTATCTTTGAGAGTGTTGATGTTTTATAGACTGCCGTGAGTTCTCAGTTCTGGTGGTCCTGACTCAAGAGAGTTGGTTATGTGAAGCAGTTGTTTGGGAATCTCTCAAAAGAGAAGTGGGCATTTGCTCATTTACTCATCGAGGCAGGGCGTGTATGCTAATAAAATGTAGCATATGAACGAGCGTACGCTAGTGAAATTTACTTGCACCTACACTCCCAATCTGGGGCTCTCAGTGGACTCGCTGAAATTCTGATAGTACCTTTCCCGTGACCTTGGCAGTGGGCAGTCCAGTCTTGGACAGCCTGCTTCGGGAACAGGAGGATGTTTATGAAGAGCACTGCTTAGCTCGGTGAGAATCATGGTGCAGAAACTCTTTAAGAGCTCTCAGAACTAGAGCAGCCCTCAGAGCCCTTTTCTGAACTCCCCGTTCTGTACTTGATGCCTCCATCTCCTGTTCCTGCCCTTCCTCACTTTGCTATGTAAAGTCCTCCACAGCAAGCCCTATTACCTTAAGAATAAGTGTGATATAACAAACAATGACATTATTATATTGTAAGGACAAGAAATAGGGGGTGAGTTATAAAGCAGAACATTTGTGTTTACACAGCAGTGTTTTAATAACCAGTAAAATTTTGGAAGAGAACTAGAAAAATAGTTAAAAGATAAATGGACTTATGTTTCAATGTTATGATTTTTCACATACACTAAAGTTCATTTTTACTCTTTTTTTTTTTTTTTTTTTGTAAATCCTTGAATTTCGGACAGGACCCTGGGAGAGTTGTTGGCATCCTTTGGTCAACACATTTGTCAGGGTATTTTCTTTTTTCAATGCCCTTCTATGGTTCTAGTAAGCTATAACCTCATTAGCAACACATTCTGAGGAGTATAGTATGATAGCTTTACTACAAAGGGCTTCTGTATTTCAGTTGCCAGGATATAACACTCTTATGACAGGGGAGAAAAAGAAAACTTGCTGGGAAGGGGAAGCTTAGACATTATTTACTCTAAATATTGGAGCTTTCCATCTGAAAGTTTACAGAGGCTGAAGAATTGTTGAATTTGGAGATTTCGAAATAAAAATCTCCAGCAAATGCTAAAAATGTTTCCAGCCTGCAAACAAGTCCTGTTCCCTCCTGTGAGCGTTTGCCTTCCGTAGCTTTGGATGAGCCTAAAAGTTATTCTCATCACAAATACCTTTCACTAAGAGACACAGTATCACCCTCTTCTGGAATGAAACAAATAGAACATTCTGGTGAGGGGCTAGGCAACCTGAGAACAGACTGTCAGTTGTGTTCAGTTAGGTGGACTTTTTTTTTTTTTTTTTACCTCCTTATATCAAGTAGGGTTTTTAGGCTACATCAGGTTAGAGCAGTGCAGACTTTGAAAGGCCCAATCCAAATTCACCCTGGCAGTGTTCCAGAAGTGCTGGGAACTGGCAAATTTAAATCATTTTCAACTCTAAATTCTTTTTTCCTTTTACCTCTGGCTTTATGTCATCATATATGAGTTAAAACTATGGAAAAACATGTTATTACTGATTTTACCTCTTCTGGGGCCCTAGACGTGGTCCACATAGGCAGAACGCATTACAATCAATGTCATTGTTCACAAAAGGGTTATATATGGCAAAGAGATCACTAAGTCTTAGCCAACCTTAGAAACAAGGCTCTGTTGACACAGTTAAAAAGAATTCTATGCATAAATGCTTTCTCTGGTCCCTATCCATGTACCTGTCACTCTTTAGCATGACAATATGTAGGAGTGTGGTATGTTTTCCAGCTGTGGGTGAGTGGGGTAGGCAACAAGGATAAAGACTGAGCTGTAGCTGAACTCAGTATATGAGACTGAAATAGATGAAACTGCCATATTTGTAAGTCAAACCAATTGAATATCAACAGTTTCATATGATTCAACCTAATAATTATTTGGATCTGTTATCAATTAGTAGTTAACCTTCAGTTTACTAAGTTCACCTAAATTGACAAGCCATTTTCAAAACAAAGCAACTCAAAAAGGTAGGAATAAATAAATAAATAAATAAATAAATAAATTTTTAAAAATGTACCGAAGGTTCTCTGTGCCTCCGTTTCTTCATCTATAAAATGGGGATGGTAATGGCACCTGCCTTATAGGGCTATTGTGAAGGTTAAATGTAAAGGCTTAGAACGATGCATAGCACACAATAAGCACTCAGTAAATTTAGCCATCATTAGCATTGTCATCATTATCAACATCTTACTAATTTGTTCGACAGATAATTGTGGGCATGTGACTATATGGCAGGCTGAGCGCCAGGTGCTAGGACCAAATTTCTGAACAAGCTATATTCTCTACGCTCAGGAGCTTACAAGGAAGTATACGGCAATTATAATGTAGTGTAGTCATTGCTGGTGTGAGGCCAACAGATGCTGTGGACACGCATAGATGAAGCCTCACTTTATCCTAACGATTGAAGGCAAGGCTTCTTGGAGGAAGTATTATCTAAACTGAAACCTAAAGGGGGTGCCTGGGTGGCTCAGTCAGTGAAGCATCTGCCTTCGGCTCAGGTCATGGTCCCAGGGTCCTGAGATCGAGTCCCATAGCCAGCTCCCTGCTCAGCGGGGAGCCTGCTTCTCCCTCTGCCTCTCATTCTGTGTGTTCACTCGCTCGCTCTCTTTCTCTCTCTCTCAAATAAATAAATCTTTAAAAATAAAATGAAAAATAAACAAACCCAAAGGACTAATGAAATCAGTCAAGCAGAAAGGACCAGAAAGATCAGTCTCATTGGCATGAATATGAAGTATAGAGGCTCAAGGAAGGGAGAGCATGGTGTGTTCCAAGACCTGTAGGTAGTTAACTGTGGCGGGAGCAGGGAACAAAACATGAAGTCATTACTTCCGTCCTGCTCTGCACTTGTTACCCCACAGTGTCCGCGGGTTTCATCTGTTGCCACTAAAGCAGAAATGTATATGATTTCCACCAATATGATCAAGCAAGTATTGCCAGTTGCCGATTCGGATAACTTGGTAGCTGCTGACCAAGGGGTTCTAACTATAATGTTTCTGTCCTGTGCAGAGTAGCTACTCTATAAAGGGATTTTTATATCCCTACATTTTATATAACTTCAGATACAGGTTCTAGGTAGGAAAAAGGAAAAATCTGGACTCTAGAATAAAAGGACTTAAAGGAAATCTGTTCATAATGCCACACAATAGTATTAATAGTAAGATGACTGTAGAAGCTGATGACCTATGTATCAGAATTTATCTCAAAAACAAAGCCAGTTAGCGCTGAGCTAACCATGAACATTAGAAATCAACCTGATTGATAAGGATTGTTTTGCTTCAGAGCCCAGTAAACCAGGAAATGCAAAGGATTGCAGCACACATTCCTTCCACACATTCCTTCCGGTGAGGCTGCTCCCCCAAATAGAACAACCCTTTCCTTCCTCAAACCCCTGCACAGAGGATATGTTTTTCTCTCTGCTTTTGTCCTCTTACTACAGTGGAATTCGTACGTCCTTTACAGTACTTTATGTTTGATAAGGGGGTTATAAGTGTTGGCTTACATTTCTATTGTATCTTCAGAATATCTGCCAAAAAAAAAAAAAAGGTTAAAAGGGTAAACATGTGAAAGAAGCAAAACACAGACAATAACATGAAACAGAAATGAAAAAAATTACTTACCACTTAATATCCCATTCAGAATCTGCATATTCAATGAAAAGATGTATTTTCTTCGAATTTCTAAAAAGCCTGCTTACTGTTCAGCCAAAATGTCTTGGGTTAGTTTATGACAGAGAAAATTGATTGGATTGAAATGTATATCTTTCTCCCATATAATAACATACCTAATTCTATACTCATAAATGCTAAAGTCCCCACGATTTCTTCATTACAGACTTTATTCCCATTTATGAGTTCCATGTTAAACTGTTAAATCAATGGAATCATCACCTTAGCCTTAAATTAGCATAGCACATCATTAGAGAAAGCAGTGCTCTACATTTAATTGCTGTTTTTAAAAGTTATGTCATGTTGTCATGCCCTACCTTTGTGTTCATATGTTACCATGTTTAATTTACAAGGAGTTTGTTTAATTTACAACAAGCTTCTGGGCTGCTTCCTGTGGGTCATTAGCTCCCTGAAAGCCCAACTCTTTGGGAATCACTGTGGCTACTGCTCGGCGAATGTTTGAAATACAGTAAAACTAAAGTGAGATAGGATAAGAGGACACATGTTAGAGAATTGGAAAGATAGAAAAACAGTGCAGCATGAAACATCAAACCACATTTTAGGGCACTTTTACTATATTTCCATAAATACGTGTGGGCATTATGTTGCAAATGCTTGAAACTGTTTGTTTTCATTTTTTGGCCTGATTTTTTAGCATTGAAGAAACCATGTCTAATGATCTTGAGTCTTCTTAAAGACAAAGAAATTACATTTTCCGTAATGGGTTGCATGTGTGAGTTCTCTCTGGCAGAAGCACTATAATTAGTGCGTGGTCTCTCCCAGAAGGAACTATCTGTCTTAGAGATGCAGGGGTCACATCTGACTGCCGGAGCTGAGTGCAGAACATTGTGATTTTGTGCAGAGATAAACACCATCTCTTTTCACTTATTCCTTCCCTCTCCTGCCTGCTTCTTTGGCTCTGGCTTCTAGAAGCAGCAAAGGACAGCTGAGTACAAACAGTTTTCTCCCTTCTTCAAGCCAACAAACCCATGGAGAAAGATCTTGGCTTCTTGATGTTAGTAACTTTGCTTCAACTCTACTTGGAACTATTTGGGCGGCTTTTCAAAAATGAAAAAGGTACAATAAAAGAGGCCCGAGCTTCCTGTTTTACTCCTAAAGCAGCAGACTCAGCAAAGGCCCGCTCTTCTCCGGGAATGCCCATATCCTTCCCCAGAGACCTGAGATTGTACGGTATCGTTTCCTTGCACAACTTTAACTGAAACTATTAAAACTATTAAAAGACCAGCTTGAGGAGGCGTGGTGGCAAACAATGCATAGCTTTTCGGGCTTGCTGCTAAATGAGAGTAATGGTAGTGTAAATGCTGGGCCGCCTCCGAGACAGTCAGAAATGTGCCGGCTAGGAGGAGGGTGGGGAAACCCAACGGTGGTCCTTGAACCAAAGTAAAAAGAAAAAACAAAAAACAAAACAAAAAAAACCTGTGAACCCATATCTACCAGGTGTGTATCTTGCACGAATGTATCTGATACGTGTCTGCATTACACACACGTGCTCACAAAACCATGCACACGCCGCCTGTCATAGTAGCTTGGCTGTATACTAACTTGTGATTCCCTGCAATAGTCAAGAAACTGGAATTGGCCAGGGGTCAAACACAGCACATCACATGTCGCTACTGTGAGGGCACCGCAGGAGCAGCGGTGAGATCGGAATGGACCGCTCTGCGACTGAAGATGCGCGGTTCATTAGGAGAGCAGTATCAGAAGAACCACCCCTTCTGATTCTGTTTTGCACGAGTTTGCGTTTGTTTCTGGGTGCACAAGAGACAGGATGTCTGCTACCCCTTATCTGTTGCGGTGCGGGCCAGAAAGCCGGGGGGATGAGAAACTGCTGCCTCAGTAGAAGCAACTGCCAGTCAGAGCCAGCCGGCCCCAGCGATGGGGCTCAAGCCCCTCGGCACCTCCTCCTCCACTGCCAAGACCTGGGCGGAGGGGCACGGAGTCTCTAGAAAGTGCAGCGTGTTTACGTACAGTTCCGTGTGACGGAATTTCTTTCTCTCTGGAAGGAGCCTGATGAGCTTTGAAATCAGAAAACATGGCTCCTCATTGGATTGGAGTCTGGTGTTTGATGTCTGGTGTTGGATAACCAAGAAACTGCAGCTTGCAGAGCTGAATGGAAAAGAATGAACTCTCTGCTGGTGACCATTCTCACAGGCATCCCATCAGAACACTTGGTGCTTCCTCCTTTTTGTTTTTATCTATTAGATAAGGAAATACTATGTCTTATCTTAGGTTGGGGGGGTGGGTTCTTGGAACTTCAGACGTAGAGCTAATCCTGTTTCATGAGATAGACCTCCCCATACTTGACAGCTATCGTGTTTCCAGATTCCGTTAGAAAATCTTTAGAAGGTAAAATTTATCTAAATGATAAGTTTCTATTTATCTGTTATATGAATAATATTTTTGTAAAGATTTTATTTATGTATCAGAGAGAGAGAGAGAGCACAAGTGGGGAGGGGGAGTTGGGGGCCAAGCAAGAAGGAGAAGCAGGCTCCCCACTGAGCAAGGAACCCAGTGTAGGACTCGAACCCAGGACCCTGGGATCATGACCTGAGCCAAAGGCAGACGCTTAGGCATCCCATAAATAATATTTTTAAATCACCTTTTAGGTATATTTAAAACGCTTACATTTCTGCTTCAGTGCATTTTTGTCATGAGCAGGGGGGCTGGAACACAGCACAGAGAGAGGCTGGCAGAAGCTGATTGGAGCTGAGTCCACAGAGGCATAAGGAAAAGAAAGGACTGTGGCTGGAGGAAGCAGCAAATAGGGGCAGGGAGAGAGGAACCCCCGCAGAGGGGGAGGCCATTCCACGATGTTGGCCCCACTAAGCTGTCCCACTCCAGAACCAGGTCCAACAGAGGAACAGATGGATTCATGGTATCTATTGTTCAGGATTAGTTTTTCCTGATTCACTGATTGCTTCTTTTCAAAGTAGGTAAAGGATCATTCTGTCTACTGTGACAAGAGTGTCTTACAAACCAGTGTAGAAGCAAGTAGACCAGTCAGGTGATTGCAAGAGTCCACAGAGAGATGATGGTGCAGTGTATTTTGCTTTGGGGAAATTAATTTCAGCCAGTTCTTTTTTGCCTATTATCATGATCCCTACATCCATTTTTATTCCCCTGTTTGGGGGGTGTGGGGATCTCTGTTTTGCCTTTGTAATTTGTTCCTTTTTTTTAAGATTTATTTATTTATTTACATTAGAGGGAGAGAGCCCAAGTCGGGTGAGGGGCAGGAGGGGAAAGAGAGAATTCCCAGCAGACTCCACACCGAGCACAGAGCCCGAAGTGGGGCTCAATCTCATGACCCTGAGATCACGACCTGAGCCCAAATCAAGAGTCAGACATTCAACCAACTGAGCCACCCAGGCGCCCCACCTTTGTACTTTATTCAATGTGCATTTCCAGGACCCAAACACAGTACAACTATTCACTTGTCTAAAATACTGCAAGCCATTATGGTGATGTCTGTGTCTCGTTCATGCTTCCGACTCCAGTGCACAGCCCAACATTAGGTAGAGAGTAAGCACCTAGCTGATATTTATTACATGCCTACATTTACTGAGTGCATGTTTCCTGTGATGATTTCAGAGCTTCCCAAGGGGATCAGTGATTCCAAGGCTAGGATGATATACAGCTTGAGAACATGGGCTCTGGAGCGACCACATCGATTCACATCACGACCACACTGCTTAGTAGTTACGTGACCCTGCGCAAATTACACAGCCTTCCTAACAGCACCCACCGCATAGATTGTTGTAAGAATCAAAGGTGCTAATACACGTAAGGTGTTTAGAACAGTGCCCAGCACAGAGTCAATACCGCCTGTTAGCCTTTATAGTTATAAAGAAACAAAACTTTATTTCTCTTCATCTCCAGAAGAACAAGGCAGTCATTAGGTAAAATACTTTCTACAGCCACTAGGACATCATTTAGAAATGCATCCATTTAAAAGGATCAGTTTGTAATTGTTTTGAACCAGGTGATAGAAGGGAACCTCCTGAAGACGGAGTGTGGAAGCAAATTGTTGCCTAGTTATATACTGCTTTAATACATCTTCCTTCCGCCCTTGCTGGAAGGTTAGTTCACAAAGACAAATATGTGAGAGGTAGCATTCATTTTATGCAAATTCACCGTTAATTTTATGGGGAGAACAAGACTGTTTGTGGGCTGATAGTCTTTTGTTTAAAAAAAAAATGCTAAAAGGTACAAAATACAGAGAATTTACCATAGCTCTTGGACTGTGAAAATAGTCTGTTCCCCAAAGTGAAGAATGGACAAATAGAGCATAAATTTTTTAAACGTTGTCACTCCCTTCTAATGCCTGTGAATATTCTTTCTTGTGTGTGGAGTTGGAAGGGGAGTAGGGAAAGGAAGCAGAAGCATGGGAAAAGAGACAGCTCCTTCTCCACTGAGTTTTCCAAAGGATAAAATCCTTCAATGGCGTTATAATCACACAGTTAAAAAAAGAAGGAGAAGTAAAAATGTAAAACTGAAGACTTGCTGAAATTTGCCCTTCCCCATTTTTAGGCAGGTGCCACGTTAAATGTCCACAGCTCCATGATGCAGCTTTTCAGCGTAGTTAATGAAGTTGGGCAAGGTCTGAGCCTGTCACAGCCATGCACGCGGTGCATAATTAGGGGAAAAATAGAAAAGTGGAATTAGTTGAAAGGTGGAAGAAAGCAAAATGGAAAAGGTGACTAGAATGAGGAGGTTGTCTAGCGTCACCGATAATGACTTGTTCTTAGGTGCCCATTTTCCTAATTCTGTCTTAAATATTTCTAAGTACTTGAAACAGAGCCTCTTCTATCCTTACTAGAATACAATAAAAATTAGCAGCACAAGTCTCTTAGGTTTCCCCAAAGCTGGAAAATGGAAGATATGGTATCATTACCATGAATTGGTCTTCGAATGTCTGAAGATCATAGATTTTCCATTTCCTTTGCCATCCAAATATATAGGAAACACCTCTGGGGCCCCTCTTCTTTAAATGAGGAGTCAATCTTCATCCCTTTGGCAGGGATGAAGTTCCAGGGAAAGGCCTGACAAGTCAAAATGATGTGAGTCAATTTTGACTTTTCCCGTAGAAGCTGTGTTAAGGAGTTGATATTCATGACCAAGGGTTGATGCCCAGCTTTTTATAGAAATAAGTTGGTACCAAGATTTCATCAATAAAATCAATAAAAGAAGGTACACTGGTGTTTCATAACTTAAGACACATTTATGTATTTTTACTATAAGGCCATAGTTAACCTTATGGAATCTTCTTAAAATTTTTTCTCTATCATATTTTAATTTGAAGGAACTAGAAGGCAACCATATGTCTACATTGGTATGGAAATTTACAAGACTGGGGAACATTTTGACCCATTTTTTTCAAGGAGACAGAGCCACTCAACGATGGCTCTTTGATAAAGAAATCACACTTTTTCTCATTGCTAATTCCACCGTAGCCAACACAAGCTTTAGAGAATGAGTATTTTGGTAGATCAGTTTGAGGTTGGTTGGATTCCTTTCCTCGTAATTACCTTATACATCTATCTGTGCTGCCCGTCATAACTGCATCGGTTACCAACCCAGGCGTGCTCACTGCTGTGAGTCACATATGTGTCTCTCCAAGGCTGTCTGTTTACCATTGAAAAAGAATCTTTTGTATACCCACATTCATCCCAGCCAGTTTGGAAAACTCATTTTCTTCCTTCCATGATGGTGTGGCTTTATCCTATAGCTGTATTTAGGTAAATTTTGTATACTCATAATTCAAGGAATATACCTAAAAAGCCTCATGGGAAGGTATTATTCAAAATTATTGAAACCATTCCAGCGAGGAAAACTAAAAGCTCTTCACTGTCTGTGGTCTCTGCACATGAAAAATTCTTCAAGTTCTTAATGCTTCTATCTACAATTCCATCCCATGAACTAAATTCGGTGTCCACATACACCATCTCTCAGTGGTGACAGACTCGTTATTACATCTTGAGCTCCCAGGAAAGAGACTTAGTCCATCCGTGTGATTCCTATACTGGCAAATCTTGAACATCATCTAAATCTGTGCTTCTAGATGAATGGGGAGCTTCTCATGAATATAAATGTGACTATGCTGGAGGTGACTGCAAACCACGATAAGTGGTGGCCTCCCAGCATCTGTCTGGGTTTGATACACACACCAATACAGGTACATTTAGAGAGATGTATACATACACATATACATACCGTATATAGAAACTATTACAAAGTAAGCCTTGCTTCCCCAGACCCTGACTGACAAAGAGCCAAATAATTGGAAAAAGGAGAGTTCAGCATTTCAGTCATAAATTTCCAAGACTCATTTCTGTTTGAGAGTGTTTTTGTCTTGCTAACCACAGAGAACAGTTGGAGCAAGTGGATCATTTTATTTCGATTGCTTCTCCGGCACTGGCCCTGAGGGACAGACTTGATGATCTAATAGGCCTTTTCCATCCTTAATATCTGTAATTTTGGCTACTCTGTGGCAGCTTCTTATTGCTTTAAATAAGCCATCTTAATTCAAAAAACATACATCTGGATTTGACCTGCCTAATATATGTCAAGAAGCGTGTGTCCCTTCAAAGCCCCCCCAGGGAATCATCGAGAGACTCGAGAACCTGAAAGGAAGCAGGAAAAAAGAGTGTGGAGACTATGAGTCCATTTTTTGTTTATTTGATTCAAGTTTTTATTTTTCAACCATGAGATCATCCCTTTGGCCTCTTTAAAGCTTGTTTAGTTTTGTTTCATTAAAATATAATCTGAATATTAGTACCTTCTTTCAGAGTTTTTGGAACTTGCTGATGTGGTTTCTTGAAAGTCATCCTACCATTAACTAGCATTTTTGCTTCTCAGAATTTGGTCATTGTGTCTGACCAATTCTTGGCCTCGGAACCACTTTGCAGCTGCGCAGACTTGAACGTCTAAAGAGGACGTGGTGTCTGTGCGCTGCTCCAAATGTGAGCCAGTGGCAGTCCTCAGACCAGGTGTGTTGGGAGCATGGTTACAAATACATAGTAACTGGCTTCTTCCCAGCTAAACACATCACCAACACTATGAATTCGCTTTTCTAAATGTATAAATTTGCAGCCTCGATAGTTAGAGTTCAAGTCATACATCTGGTTCATCTCCTGGAATTGCTGTCCTTTATTTTTCCTGTGCAGTGATTTTCATCTAATAGGTAGGTGTTATAAGCTGTGGTCAGTTAATGTTTTCTCCTGCACGCATTTAGTGACTTCCCGAGATGATTCTTCCAGACAGGAAGAATCGACGACTATGTTTTTGTGTCTTGTTGTCCATCTGCCTATACACTCTTTCAAGACTCATTCAGCCTCAATACTGAATTACTTTTTCTGACCCTTTTTCCGGGTCCTTATCATTATAAGCAGATCAAACCAGGAGAAATTGGGGTTCATATGAAGTGCTAGTTGCTCCAGCTCTCCTACGTAGAAGGATCATACATATTGCCACAAGAAAATAGGATTTTGCATATTCATTCACTCAACAAATAATTGTTGACCACATATTATCTTCCAGGAACATCATTAAATTACATTTATCTGGTTCCATATAGGGTACATAGGGCTTCAGCTATAGTTTAGCCTTTAGTATCACATTTGAATTGAAATCGTCACAAGGTAACAAAAAAACCATGTCTCGCTTCTGTTCTCCTTCAGAGGAAAGTTGGGTAGAAAGGAGTGGAAAGTGCTGGGTGTTGGATGTTCTGGCTCTTTGTCCGGCCTCTGTCACCGCATTCTGGGAGATGTCAACAAGTCATTTAACCTCCCTGCGCCACATTTGTCTCCTCTAAAGTGGGCATAGTAATCCCACCTGCTTCCCAGAACTATGGTGAGGTTCACATGAGAGAACTATGGTGAGGTTCACATGAGAGAACTATGGTGAGGTTCACATGAGAGTTGACTTCGTCAACCATAAACTACTGTGCAAACATGCACACAAAATATATTGTTACTGATGCCAGCCAACTGAAGCGAAATGGTGAAAATAAATCAAGGGAACTGTCTCAAGTGCAAGCAGTTTGGACTTCTTTAATATCTCTCGGTCTCTGCTAGGAAAGGTTCATGTATAAGCTGGCTGACCAGAAAGCCCTGAGTGCAAAGGCCAGGTGCAGAGACCCACATAGCACATGTACGCAGAACAGAACTGTAATATGTTTCCTAGCACAGGGGACGAAGGCAGCGGGGAATTAAAACTCAGAATAAACCTGAAAAACAAATGAGGTGTTGATGCCCAGGCCCCACCTTCAGAAATTAATTACCTGGGAGTGCCGTCTGGATCTCAGGATTTTTAAGATTCCCAAGTGGTTCTAATGGACAGTCAGCCAGTGTTGAGAAAAATCACTGTGCCAGAAAAATCAAAAAAGAGGCACCTGGGTGGCTTAAGTCAGTTAAGCATCTGCCTTCAGCTTGGGCCTTGATCTCGGGGTCCTGGGATCGAGTCTCGCATGGCGCTCCCTGCTCAGTGGGGAGTCTGCTTCTCCCTCTGCCCCTCCCCCCCTGCTCATGTTCTCTCTCGAATAAATGAATAAAATCTTACCAAAAAAAAATATTCAAAAAAGACCTCCGGAAGTCTAATGATAAAGATAGAATTTATGGACACAAAGAGATAACTGGCAACAGTAGAAGAATGTATGTGTGTCATGAATGTAGAGAAGATTGGTGGCACCCACAGGCCTCGAATAGTCTTACAGTAGCTTGGGCTGACATCCCACCAGGTGAAAAAGAAAAGCAGAAGAAAAGACAGAGGGAGTTACAAAAACCTTCCCATAATTGTTAGAGTTTACATTTGAAAATGAGTTTCCACCCAGTAATCCGATAGCTGTACAGTGAGTCAAGTGGCAATGGGTATACATAAACATGAGCATTAAGTGTTATTTTCACAATTCTCGTTCCCTGCAGTAAATATTTATGTAACGGCTAATCTGAGTTGTTATAACTAATCATGGCTGGTTCCCTTTAATGTGCAGACACTTTGATTGTGACCAGACTTATAGTCTTAGGTCATTTACAGAAATGCCCCCCAAAAAAAATCTTTCTGCAAGAAAGACAGCGGCATTTTTATGCTTAGCGAAATAACTGTATCAGCAATTGGAAAAGTATATAGCACAGTCCTAAAATAAAATGCAAGAAACAGAGTATTAGCCTTCCATTGTGGTGCTCAGGGTCCAGCTGCCAGAGCATTGTCCTGATTTATGCCCAAGGGTTCAAGCCAATCCTTAATGTCAGTTACCAAGAAAAAGTCACATTTATGTGTTTTCAAGTTCTGTTTTTAAACACACAAAAAAACCGAGAATGTCATAGGAACTGTAATGCTAAAAACTCCATTCCTGGTGTGGACAGTTATTCTTTACTCTTCAAAAAAGTATTTTCAATTGGAAAAAAGACAAAAATGTTCAGAGAGGTCAGGCCTCCTATGTTCTCACTGAAGACCCTTCTCAGTTTTCCTGCAATATACACGTCCATCTCTGTCTTACCTCCTTTCCCCACATTCTCCCTTCTAAAAGCTCTCTTTGTTTCTTTTATCGTCTGCTGCACGTGGTCTAGTGAAGGGCTCTGAAGTTGCTCCACAAGGCTTTCTGATGTCTGTACTTCTCTTGAGCTTCTTGTCGCTATCTCTGTGGCTAGCTTGTTGGGATATTTAGAAGTCCAGCTCTTAAAGAGATGAGTGAACCCCGCTACTCCTGTCCTTAATGAGACTTACGCATTAAGTTGAAAAGAAGTTCATGGTTGTCAACTCTAAAGTTAAAGTGCGGAAGGGGACCAATGTTGGAAAGCAAAGTGATGAACGGCACGAAGGGTCAGAGATGGTCGCAAAACAATTTTCAGGGCCTGCTACTGCATGCGCTCTTATCCAAGGACGGTTCTCCGGAATTAGATTTCAGGCGTTCACAGGGAAATGCTACTTCAAATCTTTTTACTGATGGCTCGTCATTGCCAGCAATGGCGTGTGAAAGGGTGGCCTAAGTCCACTACGTTGTGAGTTCCTGGAGACACTGTTGAGTGCCTCAGGGATCTGTGGTGCCTTCTCCAGTGCCTGGCACATAGTGGGTACTCAATACACGTCCGACAAATGGAATTGATTTTATAAATATATACACTTCTAACTTTGGTTGAACAAAATCTTCCTAGCCATACAGTTTTTCTATTCAACTGGGTCTTTCTAATGAAAACATAGTATGCTGCCATGTAAAAAACCAACAACTTGGAAACTAAGTGTTGTTTTTCATTTCCTAGCACTGTTCATGTCCAAATGGTCTTCTTGTCTCTGATCTACAAATCCTAACTATCCCCAGAAAAGCGGTTAACTATTTTTTGTTTTGTTTTACTGAAGTATAATTTATATACGATAAAATTCACTCTTTTTAAGTGTGTAGTTGGATGTGTTTTGACAAATATAGAGAGTCCTATAACCACCATTACAATTTAGATATAGAGCATTTCCATTACTGTTAAAAAAAAAAGTCTTCTTGCCCCTTTATCGTCGTCGTCTTCCAACCGCAGCCCTGTCAACCACTGATCTGTTTTCTGACCTCATCATTTTGCCTTTAGAATATCATATAACTGGAATCATACACATGTACCCCATTGAGTCTGACTTCTTCTTTTAGCATAATGCATTTGAAATTCATCTGTGGTGTTACATGTGTCAATACTTCATTCTATATCTATGTTAATGGACATTTCAGGTTATTTCCAGTTTGGGGCAATTATGAATAAAGTTGAAGATATATAAACATTCACATATTAGATTAGTCTTTATGGGGCATGTTTTCATTTCTCTTGAGTTTGTAACTTTGAAGAAGTCCAATTGTTAGCTCAGAAATCTTTGCTTATCTTAAGATCGCAAAGATTTTCTCCTGTTTGTTCTTATAGAAGTAATATAGTTTCTAATACAGACTGTGATTCATTTCTGCGTAATATTTGTATAAGGTGTGAGGTAAGGATCAAGGGGTTTTTCTTTTTATCTGTTTCTTTTTGCATATGAATATTCAGTTGTTCCAGCTTCATCTGTTGAAAAGATTATCTTTTCTTCCACTGAATTATCTTGGCACCTTTGCCAAAAATAAATGCACCACATACATGTGAGTCTGTCTTGGTGCTTTTGCATCCATCCCATTGACCTCCATCTCTATCTGTATGCTATTACCATCCTGACTTGATTACTTTAGCTTTATACTCAATTTTGAAATCAGGTAGTACACATCCTCCAACTTCATAGTTTTTTGGCTGTTCAAGCCCTTTGCATTTTCATTTAGAATCCACTTGTCTCTTTCTACAGAAAAGCCTGGTGAGATTTAGAAAGGAATTGCAATGAATCTATAGATAAGTTTATGGAGAGTATCTTAACAATATTTTCTTTGGATCCATTAACATAGTATACCTCCCTATTCATTTAGATCTTTTTAAATTTTTCTCATCGACATTTGGTAGTTTTCATTGTACAGGTCTTACATATATTTTGTTAAAGTTGTCCCTAACTGTATCATGTTTTTTTATGCTTTTATAATTTCTTAATTTCAGTTGCTATTTGTTCATTACTAGAATATATAAATAAAATTGATTTTTATGTTGTCCTCATATTCCGAAACCTTGATAAAGGCATTGGTTCTAGTAACTTTTTTTAGATTTCTTTGTTGTTTTTAGATAGACAAATGTTGTCTGTGAATCGACGCAGCTCTATTTCAACATTTCCAACATTTCACTGGTATTAATGGTGAATAGAAATGGTGAGAGGGGATATCTTGCCTTATTTGTGATCATGTGGGAAAAGTCTGGAGCCTTTCACAATTAAGATTCATATTAGCGGGGCGCCTGGGTGGCTCTGTCAGTTGAGCGTCTACCTTCGGCTCAGGTCATGGTCCCAGGGTCCTGGGATCAAGCCCCACATCAGGCTCCCTGCTCATTGGGGAGCCTGCTTCTCCCCCTCACTCTCCCTCCTCCCCTGCTCATGCTCTCTCTCATTCTTAAAAAAAAAAAAAAGATACATGTCCTTTATCAGATTAAGGAACACCGTTGTTTTTAGCCTGTCTTTGTCTGGGTGTATGTATTCCTCATTTTGGAATTTCTAATGCTTTTTCACATATACCACTAGGTATACTTACAATAATTTCTGCCACAAGAAGGTCTTTTGTTAGCACACCAAAGTGCATCTGTCCTGAAGCTAGGCTTGTATTTTTTAATATTTCTAAAATTTCTAGCAATATTGGAAACTTTCTTACCTCACCCACCTTGTCATCCAGGTGGCTACTGGGCCCAGGCTAATAGTTCCCTTCCACGTAACAATACATTTCTTTTCCAAAGTCAGTGGACTTGAGTCTTTTTCATCGAGCGGTATCTCTTGGTGCCCACCAAAAGTAAGTGACATCATTGAACATTTGACATGATTCATTCTGATGTAAGTATTCATGCATCGTCATTACCATCACCTTGTGTCCCTGTTGTATGGTAATGGGATAAATGGCCCCTCCTGTCTTACAGGAGACCGGCGAAACGCCCTGGCTGTCAGCATACAGCAGCCTACTCCCCTTATGTCAAAGCACAGACCATCAAACTGCCCTTATCCCTGGCATTGAAAAAAGTAATTTTTTCTTATCCTTATAGATCATCCAAGTATTGTTGATATGTATTTAATAATTCCATGAAAGCATGAAAAGCGTTTGAATGATCGATGCCTGGTAATGTCTCCCTTTGCCTCTCTTTCTGTTCATTCTCTTATACTGAAATAATCCCAAAGCAATTGTGCAGCCCTGACCGGCCTCATGATTTGTTATTAAACTGATAGTATTTTTAGAGAGAAAGCAGAACTTTTCCATTTATTTATTTCTAAACCCAAGCTACTGTAGATAGGACTTTACCCATAGCCTAGCATTCTCAGCAGCTACTAAAACCCCCCAGTGTCTCTAGAAAGAGTTGGTGTCCGTGGCTATGGGTGAAAGCTCTCTATAAGAGCTCGGAACTAACAAAGTGGCAGGTCATGCATCATGTGTGATGTGCTTTGAGATCCTCATAAAAGTTGTGTTTGTATGCTGCGGTATTTAGATTTGTATGCTGCTATAGTGCAGGTATGTGCCCCAAATACACACCATCTCTTCCTCCCAGATGACTCCACGGTAGGATGGCTCGGTGCACTTTCTCCCTTTGGGCGCGCCGATGTTCACATGCCGCGGGGCACTGCTTGCTTTAAGGGACTTTGGCAGGGAAACTCGTCACTAGGATCTAACCTTCTCTGAGGAAAGATATTTTAACTACTTGAACTGAGTTTCGAGATGAAAAAAGAAAACTGAAAAATTGATTAGGAGATGATTTGTGTGCTTTTTGCAAATATATTAGTAAAGAGCTCACACTCCACGCTTGCCAGTGAGTGGTAGAACGGACTTCTGAAAATCAGCTAATTTTCCTTTTTTGAATTGAAACTATGGCTCTCTCACTCCCATGGGACTGAGCAGGGCTGTGACCATCATTCTTGGAAAGGTTCTTTGATAGCTTCATGTATGCATGTGTGTGTTTGCGCACGCACACACACACACACACACACACACGAATACGCATATACACGGGAGTAACTTCCTCCCTCTCCCTATCCCTCCAACCCTTATGTGAGATTCCTAGTAAGAAGAACCTAGTAACCATTTCACTGGCTCCTTGGAGCGCACTAGTGCCTTTCACACAGGGTACACACAAGAAAACGTTGAAAGGAAGATAGGATGTTTGCAGTATTACGATGATCTCACCAGGGTTTTCCTCTAAGTGCCATTTCAGTTATGCCCCTACACTCTGCTGTTAGGATTCAGAGGCCGTCCACATGTGGGTGTCTGCAGGGCTGTCTCCCTCGCTTTATTCAGGCCTCTGAATGTCACCTTGTCAGACACAGCACTCCCACCCCGTCTCTCTCTGTCCCCTCATGCAGCCTTATTAGTTTTTATGCCACTTATCACCACTGTCCTGTTGTGGACTGTGTATTTATTTATTTAGTGAGTGTCTCACCCCACTAGAAAGTCCGACCCAGTGTATCGTGATGCATCCCCAGCACTTAGAACAGGGCATGGCCCATCATAAGCATTCAGTAAATACTGGTGAATGAATGAATAAACAAATGCAGGCCACAGGGCCATTTTCAGACTGTGAGCCTGAGTTCCCCAAGAGCCTTAGAGTTAAATGGGACATCCCCAGACCCAAAGGCACATTGAGCATCGTGTGTAGAGAGGATAACTGATGCATCTCGGTATGTTTTCAACACTATGTACACGCTGTTGTAATTAGTAAAATTCATTTAAACACATCATCAAAGGATTTAGATCATTAACATTTTCTTCGTCGGTGGCTACCAGAAATACAACTCCCACGTGAGCGTTCTTAAATTTTTTTCATATTTCCCTGTATACAGATTTTTTCACCATACTATATTTTTAATATTCCCTTATACATTATAAAGATGGGAAATACTGATCCGAAGGTTTGCTAGGCCAAAAATAAAGTAACTTGATCTCAGTTACTTAGGTTCGCCTTAAAGCAAGGGACTGTGGTGTGATGGCCATTAGCAACACCTTGGCTTTTAAAATATCTCAGATTTGTTCCTTTCGAGGCCAATCCTTAATATTCTTTTTTTCTTATGCTTTTACACAGCGCTTAAGATGAAAATGCCAGTCTTGAGAATATTACCCTAAGTTTCCCACCTCCTAGATTTATCATTTAGGAAAAAGCTTTGCTTAAAATACACTTTGGGGCCAGTCTTTGTTTCAACCGACTGCGGCTTCCCTGTACCTGCTATAAAACCCAGAAAGAAGAATTTCCTGGGCAGGTAGAAGCAGAACTGATCTCATTTGACCCTTTTGGCCCAGAAAATGAGTGATTACAGAAGCAGCTGTTTCTACTTCCTAGACTGCTTTAGGTTTGCGAGGACTTCAGCAGTGGCCTTAGCTTCCAGACTGTTTAGAGCCTGGCTTCTTCCACACCATACAGATCTATAGGAGAAAATAATCCAGGGAGGTGGGTTACCAACCTTACTAGTTCCCTAAGACTGCTATAACAAAAGTCCCACAAATTGGATGGCTTAAAACAACAGAAATGTGTTATCTCACAGTACTAGAGGCTGGAAGTCCGAAATTAAGGTGTCAGCTGGGCTGGGTCCCTCCGAGGGCTCTGAGCTTTTGGGGATGACCAGTGTTCTCTGGTTTGTAGATACGTCACTGCAATCGCTTGCTTCTGTCTTCATGTGGTTTTCTCCCTGTGCGTCTCTATCTCCTTCTTCAAAGAGCATCAGTCATATTGGATTAGGGCCCATCTTAATGACCTCATCTTAACCTGATTTTATCTGCAAAAGCCCTATTTCCAAGTAAGGTCACAGTCACAGATGCCAGGGGTTAGGACTTCAGCTTATCTTTTTGGAGGACACAGTTTAACCAGTAACACCATCTAATTGCTATCATATCAAGATGGTAATTGTAAATAAAATTAGCTCCAGCGTAAGACCCATAGAAATGGCCTTGTTGATTTTATTGTGGCAACACAAATGACCAAAGAAAGAAAGGAAGGAACAAAAGAAATTCAACATGGCACTTTAAGGAGTAAAAAAAAAAAAAAAAAAAAAATTACCATCATTACCTTTCCATTATTAATAAGGATTTTTAACATTTTTTAAAATTATAATTACAAACTAATTTTAGAAAAATGAAGTAATAGAATTCCTTTCCGAACCCAGCACAGAGAGCTCTCAGGTAGCCTAGAGATCTGAGACTCCATATTGAAGATTTTAGTAGCTTGTCACTCAGACTACTCAGTGGACCAACCCTCCCAAGTTCCCTCTACCTTTAATGCCAAGACCCCGCCATACCCTACCTGGATAGACCACCCATACCCTGGAACAAGGCCAGTGATTCCCAGTCATTTTGAGAATGAGGACTCTATTTCATATAAATATATTTTACGGATACTTACCCCCTTCCCATGATAGTACTTCTATAATCCTTTAAGGAAAGGTACTCTGCATTTTGTTTCCTTAATTACAAATATATTTGAAAATAACATATGTCTGAGAAATAAAAATTCTCAATTTGTGAAATAAATTATTTTGCAAACATAAGTATTCATCCATATTGGTTTTCTTCCATGAGGACTAGCCAAACTTTGAATAGCCTTTACTCATTTACCAAATATTTATTGAGCATATAATTGTAAGGCATGGGAGCCCTAATAATGGCTGAAACAGAGTTTAAAAGGTAGGAGTTATTTATTGATTAGTTAATATAATGAGTTATACCAACATTTATAAATAGAATATGTATTACTAGATAATTATAATCAAAGTGCTTCCAGAGTTGAGAATATGCATTTCAATGAACATATACTCGTTAAAGTTAAAATTCTACAAGCATATGATTTGATCGTATGTTCTTATGACTGGAGGAAACAAACTGAGGGTTGCTGGAGGAGAGGTGGGTGGGGAGATGGGGTAACTGGGTGATGGGAACTAAGGAGGGCACATGATGTGATGAGCACTGGGTGTTATATGCAACTGATGCCATTACTGAACTCTACATCTGAAACTAATGATGTATGGTGTATTGGCTAATTGAATTTCAATTAAAAAAATACATACTGAATACAGATTCAAACACCTTACCCTCATACATGGGTTTGCATTTTATTGAATACTTTTGTGTACGTTATCATAGCCAAAACTCAAAAATCGCTCTTCTCCCAAGTTAGACTACAGCATCATGTTTTAAGGTATTACAACCTTACTTGACTTTCTTTCATTAACGTTTGGCTCTTTCATATCTCCATATAATTATATTTATGTGAAGAATTGGAAAGAAGGCAGAGTCCCCATATGTTCATTTCAGCCTGGGTGGCTACATGGCTTATAGCAGTCAATGCATGAAAATGGCCTAGATTGAATAAATTAGCAAAATCACAAAAGGAAACCACTGGAGGAAATAGTTTTACACATGTAATTGCTGAAATCCTCTAGTGAATGTGTCAATCTGTACTAACTAAATAAATTTGTTTATAGACATGTTCTGTATTAGCTCCCACTCTTTCACAGCCCTTTGCCAAACAAAATCCCACTAGAAGTAGGATGTTCACACCCGAGTAGGAGTTTCTTGGATAAATATTTTTACTATATGGAGACCAAAACCACTTCTACAAATTTCAGACTTTGATTGAAATACTATATTTCTTTAGCTTTTTTTTCCCCTCCCATCTTTTCTCCTGGTAGCTACTCACGCATTACATTACCTCCTGTCACCTCCCATGGCTGTGGGAAGCAAGAGGCTGGCTACATGCATGGGGGGCCAGCGGCCCCTGAGAGTGATGGGACCTGCCTGCCCAAATCACTACCACCCCCACATGGAGTACACAGGCAGAGAGAGGTTCATTTGCAAAATAGCTTTCCTTTCTTTCTCCTAAAGCCTACTCGAAGTGATTCATTGAATTAATTTCAATGCAGAAATTATACATCCTGAAGCTATACTTTTAGATTGCCTTGCTTGCATTTCATTTGAGTGGTACGTGACTAGCATACGTAAAGGTAGACTTCATTCAGCCCTTCCTCAAGAAGTCTTGGTAGGAGTTACTGAAATATAACCGCCACATTCTTTCATAAGGATGACTCTGATCTCAACTTTTGCCAACCAGTTTGGCACAAGAATGTCACCTGCTTTCGTAATCCTCTAGGCCAGAATTGGTGCTGAATTTTCCACGGTCCTTCGAAAGATCTATTTTTTAAATTTGGCTGGTGACTGATAAAACAAAATATTTTTTTTTAAAAATATCCTAATAGTAATGACCTCTGTTAAACATGAAACTGAGAACTTTTTTTATTGGAGTACAGTTGACACACAATGTTACATTGGTTTGGGGTAATAACAGATTCAGTATTCTATGTTACTAGGCTTGTGAGTGTCACTCCCATCTGTCCTCATGCAACACTGTTACAACACCTTTTCTTCCTGTGACTTCTTTTTACTGTGCTAAATCTAAACCTTCTCACTGGTTTTGAGAGACAGTATAACCAGAAAATGGTAGATTTGAACAATAGCGTGCGATAGGGATGATCTGGGCCAATGGGGCATCCTACTCTCTCTCCTTGACCCAAATAGCCTGCCTTTTAGGCTTGATTGGAATAATATGCAATAAAATGAACACTGTCACTGCTGTGTCAATAATATACCTGACTTGGGGAAGTCCCATACCTTCAGGAGTTTAGTCATTTAATACAATAGCTGTATTCAGATTAATCTTTCACATTGGAGGACAAACTTTGGTTATTTGGGATATTTGGGAGGTAAATTTTTGAAACGGCTAAGGCAGACCGTAAATTTCTGTGAGATTCCATGAATACAACACTGGTAGAGAGAGAGAGGTGTATAATATGTACGAGGTAAAAGAATATGTCCATAGCGCCTCAAGAATGCCTAATTAGGGAAAGGCGTGGAGGAGGCATGCCTGTCATTGTCAGTATACAGCAGTTCAGTTTTGAAATAAATGTCAAGAGAAAGTATCCCAATTTTTAAAATACTTTTTTTTAAGAACAAGTTTAGTTTCACAGCAAAATTGAGCAGAAGGCACAGAGATTTCCCATATACCCCTTGCTCCACACATGCCTAACCCTCCCCCTTGATCCACGTTCCCCACTAGAATGGGGCATTAGTTACATTTCATGAGCCTTCAGTGACACATCACTGTCACCCAAAGTCCACAGTTTGCATTAGGGGTCATGCTAATGTTCTAGCGGGAAAGCTTCTGTTGAACATTCTAGGGGTTTGGACAAATGTATAATGACATGTATCTATCACTGTGCTATCTATCGTGCAGAACAGTTTCACTACCCCAAAAATCCTGTCTTCTGCTGATTCATTCCCCCTTCACCCCTGTCTCCTGGCAGCCACTGATATTTTACTGTCTCCATAGTTTGCCTTTTCCCAGATGTCATCTATTTGGAATCCTACAGCATGGAACCTTTGCAGATTGTCTTCTTTCCCTCAGTAGTATGGATTTAAGCTTCCTCCATGTCTTTTCATGGCTTAATTTCTCATTTCTTTTTGTACCGATTAATAATCCATAGTCTGAAAGTACCACAGTTTATTTATCTATTCACCTACCGAAGGACATCTTCTTTGCTTCCAAGTTTGGGCAAGTATGAATAGAGCTGCTCTAAATATCCATGTGCAGGGTTTGTGTAGACCTAAGTTTTCTACTCCTATAAGTAAATGCCAGGTAGTGCATTTGCTGGATCATATGGTAAGAGTATGTTTAGTTCTGTAAGAAGCTGCCAAACTGCCTTCCAAAGTGGCTGTACCATTTTGCATTCCCACCAACAATGAATGAGAGAGAGTTCCTGTTGCTCCACATCTTCGCTAGCGTGTATTGCACCCTGCAACTCTGCTACATTCATTTATTAGTTCCAGGAATGCTTTTATTGATTCTTTTCAGATTTTATTCAAAGATGATCATGTTATCTGCAAACAAAAACAGTTTAATTTCTTCCTTCCCAATTTATGTCCCTTTTATCTCCATTCCTTGTCTTACTGAATTGGTTAGGACTACCAGTACAATGTGGAAAAGCAGTGGTGAGAGGGAACATTCTTGCCATGTTCCCGATCATAGTAGGAAAGCTTCTAGTTTGATACTAGCTTAGGACTTCTATAGATTTTCTTGGCCACGTTGAGGAAACCCCCCCACTATTTCTAGTTTACTGAGAGGTTTTATCATGAATGGGTTTTGGGTTTTGCCAAATGCTTTTTCTGCACCCATTGATATGATCATGTGACTTTTCTTCTTTAGCCTGTTGATGTGATTGATTACATTAATTGATTTCCAAATATTGAACCAGCCTTGCATACCTTGACTGTATCCTACTTGATCATGGCATATAATTTTTTCTATACATTGCCAGATTCAACTTACTAATATTTTGTTGAGGATTTTTGCATCTATGTTTATGAGATCTGTAGTTTTCTTATAATGTCTTTGTCTCTTTTTGGTATTAGGGTAATGCCGACCTTATAGAATAAGTTAAGACATAACTCCCTCTGCTTGTATCTTCTGAAAGAGACTGTAGAAAACTGGTATAATTTCTTTCATAAATGTTTGGTAGAATTCACCAGTGAATCCACCTGGACCTGATGCTTTTTGTTTTAGGTTATTAACCAATAATTCAACTTCTTTAATAGATATAGGCTTCTTCAGATTGTTTGTTCCTTCTTCTTTGAGTCTTTAGCAGATTATATCTTTCAAGGAATTGTCCATTTCACCTGGGTTATCAGATTTCTGGGTTTAAGTTTTTCATAATATTCCTTTATTGTCCTTTTAATATCCATAGGATAGTGATGTCTACTCTTTCATTTCTGATATTAGTTATGTGAGTCCTCTTTCTGTTTTTCTTAGCCTGGTTAGAGGCTTATGGATCATATTGATCTTTCAAAAAACTGGTTGTGGGGGGTTTTTTCCTATTGATTTCCTGTTTTCAATTTGATTTCTGCTCTAATTTTTTGTTATTTCTATTCCTCTGCTTTTTTCAATGTTAATTTGCTCTTCTTCTTTAGTTTCCTAACATGGAGGCTTAGATGAATGATTTTACATCTATCTGATTTTCTAATATAGACATTCAATGCTATGTATTTCCTTCTAAACTGCTTTTGCCACATCCACAAATTTTGATAAGTTATGTTTTCATTTCTATTTAGTTCAAAATATTTTTTAACTTCTTTGAGTTTTCTTCTTTAGCCATGTATTACTTAGAAATATGCTGTTTAATTTACAGGTGTTTTAGAGTTTTCCAACTACCTTTCCATTATCAATTTCTAGTTTACTGTTGTCGTAGTCTGAGAGCGACCATTGTATAATTCCTATTCTTTTAAATTTGTTAGGGTATGTTTTGTAGCCCCAGATGTGGTCTGTTTTGTTGAACGTTCCATGTGAGCATAAAAAGAGTTCGTAATCTGTTGTTGGATGAAGTAATCTATAGATGCTCATCATGTCTAGTTGTTTAATGGTGTTATTGAGTTCCACCATGTGCTCTCTGATTTTCTGAGGGCTGAATCTGTGCATTTCTGATGGAGGGGTGTTGAAGTCTCCCAACTGTAAAAGTAGATTCATCTGTTTCGCCTCGCAGTCCTGTCAGTTTCTGCCTCCTATATTTTGATGCTCTGCTGTTAGGTGTATACCTGTTAAGGATTGTTGTAACTTTCTTGCTGTAAAGTTTTCCACGTCCAAAAGCAATGTAACTACTCCTCTTTCTTTTGATTACTGTCAGTATGATATATCTATCTCCATCCAGTTACTTCTAATCTATATGTGTCTTTATATTTAAAGTGGGTTTCTTATAGACAATAAATAGTTGGGTCTTGTTTTTTCATCTACCCTGATAATCTCTGACTTTTGGTTGTATGCATTTAGGCCACTGACATTTAAAGTGACTGTTGATATAGTTGGATTAATATCTACCATATTTATTACTGATTCTATTAGTTGTCCTCATTCTTTGTCCCCATTTTTGTCCTCCAATCTTTTTCTGCCTTTTGTGATATTAATTGAGCATTTTATGTGATTTCACCTTCTCTCCTTTCTTAGCATATTCCCTTTTTTTTAACTTGTTTTAGTTGTTGGTCTAGAATTCCCAATATACATTTATAGCTAATCAAACTCCACTTTCCAGTAACACTACCACTTGATGAAAAGTGTGAGTACCTTATAAGAACAAAATAATCTATAAATTCCTCCCTCCTGTCACTTTTATCATTGCTGTCATTCATTTCATTTATACATAAGTATTCATAAACGTGTATACATACAACATAATGGATCATACTGTTGCTTTAATTTTGAACAAACTGTTGTTTATTACATCATTAAGCATAAAAGTGAAAGTTTTAATTTTACCTTCAGTTATTCCTTCTCCATTGTTCTTCCTTTCTTTATGTAGATCCAAGCTTCTGACCTATATCATTTTCCTTTTCTCTAAAGAAATTTTTTGTTTCCTGCAAGGCAGTGATACTGGCAAAAAAAAAAAAAAAAAAAAAAAAAAAAAAAAATCCCTCAATTTTTGTTGTCTGAGGAAGTCTATTTCTCCTTTTAAAGGATTATATCACAGGGTATAGAATTCTAGGTTGGTGGTTTTATTCTCTCAACACTCTAAATATTTCTTTTCACTCTTATTTACATGGTTTTTGAAAAAAAGTCAAATGTAGTTCTTATATTTTTTGTTTTCTGTAGTTGTATATGATATGCCTAGGTTTGAGTTTGTTTGTTTTTGGTTTTTTTTGGGGGGGCGGGTTTTTTTGTTGTTGTTTTTGGTGTTTTGGGGGGGAGGCGTGGGTATTATTCTGCTTGGTGTTCTCTGAGCTCCCTGGATCTGTGGTTTTGTGCCTGTCGTTAATTTGGGGCAATTCTTAGTCGTTATTTTTTCAGCATTTCTTCTATTCTTTTTCTTCTCCTGGTATTCCCATTATGCATATGTTACACTATTTGTAGCTGTCCCACAGTTCTTGGATATTCTGTTCTGTTGTTTTTATAGTTTTGTTTTTTGTTTTGTTTTGTTTTTTGGTTTTGGTTTTTTTTTTTAGTCTTTGCTATTAAGTTTTAGAGGTTTCTAATGAGATGTCCTCAGGCTCAGAGTTTCTTTCTTTAGCTGCATCCTGTCTACTAATAAGCCCATCAAAGGCATTCTTCATTTCTCTTATAGTGTTTTTTATCTCTAGCATTTCTTTTTGATTCTTTCTTAGAATTTCCATCTCGTTGCTTACATTGCTGATCTATTCTTACATGCTATCTTACTTTGTCCATTAAAGCCCTTGGCATATTAATCATAGTTGCTTTAAGTCCCTGGTCTCTTCATTCCAGCATGTCTGTCACAGATGGGTCTGGTCCTGATGCTTGTTCTGTCCCTTCAAACTGTTTTTTGCCTTTCAGTATGCCTTGCTATTTTGTCTTAATAGCCAGGCATGATGTACTGGGTAAAAGGAACTGTTATAAAAAGGCACTTATTAATGTGGTGGTAAGATGGGATGGGGGGAGCTCGGAAGCATTCTATACTAGTATGAGTAGGTGTTAGTCTTTTAGCAAGTGTGTGCCTCTGGACTATGAACTTCACGAGTACTCCTTAGTCTTCGCCTTTCCAACCACTGCCCTGTTAGGTGAACAGAATGGCCACAGTGGGCACAAGTTGGGTATTTCCCTTTTCCCAGGTCAGTTAGACTGTGATAAAATCCCAGCAGTTAGACTGTGGCTAAATAGTTTCCCTCGGGGTAGATCTTGTTGAGAAGAACAGAATGCTCTGGCATATTTCAAAATGTTTTTTCCCCTCTCCCTGCCCAAAACATGGGAGATTTTTCAGTGATATTCACTGTGAGAACCTGGTAGGGATCCAGGAGGTAAAACTCACAAAAGCGTGGGCCCTCTTCCCTGTCGCCCCATGACTGAGTCCGCCTAGAGCGCTATCTCCCAGATTTGTCCACGCGAGCTTCTAGCAATTTGTCTATTACATACGGTTCAGGTTTCTCTACTCTGGCACAGGTTCCTGTGGAGGTTTGTGATTCAGTCTGTAATCTCAGTAAGTTCTGATTCTCTGTATTCTCCCGTCTATCTTTCTGGTTTTAGGAGAAGAAGTTTGCCCTGTAACCACACTTCTCTTTTGGATCTAAGAAGAGTTGTTGATTTTCCAGTTTGTCCAGCTTTTAGTTATTGTTAGGACAGAGTGGCAACTTCCAAGCTTATGATTACATGCCAACCAGAACTGGAAGTCGTCAGATTATCCCAATTTCATATGAAGAGTTTATATCAGGCCCTAAAGCAGAGATTCAAAAAAACTGGTTGAATGCTTATTTAACATGAGCATTTCTTACCAGAATTTTGAGAAACCCTTCAGTGGTAGGTAGTGTGGGTTGGATTTAATATTTATTCCGACAAGCCTAGCTTATAGACTGGCATTTGGGAATAAGGTAAGTCAAGCTCTCTCTCCTCTGGGTCTTACCCACCTACTAACTATTCCCCTCCCATCTCCAATTCGGGTCTCAGTTGAATATCTTTTCCTTCAAGAAGTCTCCTCGATCACCACTACCCACCTCTACCACCTTCTCATATGGTCCCATATTACACCCTATTCTCATTCTGTAACTCCCATCACTTCTTTCATTTCTCATTCAATAGGTCTCTCCCATTAAACTGTTCAACATGAAGGGGAGGAACCACATCTGTGGTCACTGTTGTATCCATTGCACTTTGCACTCCGTATTGTTGAATAAATAAATAAATGATAGTAGGGTCATACAGAAATATGCCTTCTCAGGTGGCTACCATATGTGGTTGATATTATTAACTGCTGTGTCCTGATTATTCTGTCATAATTTTATTACTCATTATCTTTAAAATATTCTTAAGAACCTTAGTTATAATGTACTTACTATTCTAAATTGGTATCTTGATTATTGGTAAACAGCTCTTGCCATCCTTTCTCTAGCTCCTTGTGTTATATTTTCGATGTGGCAAAGGCCACTGAGGCAGTATTTTCTTTTTATTTTTAGCTTGTATCATTGTTGAAGACTTGGAAAAGGCAATTAAGTAACATTGCCGCACAACCAAGATGGTAAAAAAGAAATTATTTTATACTATCTACTATAAACTTCCTGTTAATTGTAATTTTCAGCAACAGAATATTTGGACTTAAAATGTTTAGACACAACAAAACAATGTAGCAGTATTGTTTTGGATGACTTGGATTCTCTTTTTTCTGGCAGACAAGGCAGTTGGCTTCATCAGTGCAAAAGGTTTTATTCCTGGCAGATAACAATAATGAGAAGCCCAGAAATGATCCTGTGGGAACTATGAACTAATATCAGAATAACCAATTGCTTTGCAGTATGGCTTATGGTTGAATTCTTAAGGTCACTAATTTCTTTTTTTCTTAACAACTACTGCTGATGGTTATCTTGTGAAATAAGTGTGCGGTTTAAGCCTGATTTTTAGGAGCTGAGCATAGCCTATCCCCTGCTGTGATGGGGAACACATGTTAACACTTCTCATTATCGTCCATGATAATGGAAATAATGGATAATAGAGCAAAGTAAGCTATTTGCTAGTCAAATGCATTCATTCAATAGATGATTATTTATTGAGCACATACTTATTGGCTGTTCATTGGATTACACCCTAGACATAAAGATAAATAAAATAGCAAGTTCCCTGCCTTCCAGAGGCTAGGAGTCAATCAAGAGAAATGAGAATTAAATGTTATTAGATCTGAGCCCCTCCCCCATAAAAGAGATTTTGGTTATTAACTCCTGCCAATGTGACACTGTTTACACATATTCTTATGTGTGTTTGCAACTTGGAATAATTTCAGACATTTGTGTTTTGATTGTTTGCAATATAAAGTAGCTGAAGAAGAACTTATTATTGGCATTAAATTATTATTAACCATAGATATATTTGAGTGCACACAGTATCATAGAAAGAATAATTTTTATGTGGAAATGGTATACTTTTAGTCTCATATAAAATTGCTAAAAGTAACATTCACAAAAATCCTGTTCTCTGAAATACATTGTTGTATGTATCAGCCACTTAATTATTTTGCTTAACAACAACAAAAATTAACACATCGCTCATATAATTTGATTGGGATGACTTAGACAGTTGGAAATTATAATGTTTAGAACTAAATTTTAATTTAGAGACGTTTGTGTTCAGAATGCTGAAATAACTTGGTAATAAGAAGAATATGACACACACTTAGAGAAAACCCTGCATAAAATGACAAGTTCCTCAAGATTTATAGATTCCCAGTTACTGGGAATAGAATGAGAGTTAATGCTATGTCTTTTTCCCCATTCTGCCAGCCAGACGAGACCTCTTATTTAAAGGGCAGGGCTCCCTCCACTGTTCTCAAATCAGGGCTCCGCTGCCTGACAAACTGCCCTCCGTGATTTTCACAGGATATTTATAACATTCGGAAGTATACAAAAAAGGAAAACGTTTAATGAAGAGCTTTGCATGTTGCAGCGCTATACATCATATGGTTCAATTTAGATTCTCTGAAATATCAGAGTTAGAATGAAATTATCAAAAGGGGAAAAGTCACATGGCATTGGTACAAACAAGATGTGCCTATTTGTATTTATGTTTGCTAATGAAATTCAGCCATGGTTACCACTTTGATTTTAAGAGTCTTAGACCACCATTCAGTTTTATTCATTGTAATTAAATCTCTTGCCCACACGCAGACACAAGGGCAGCAAGAAAAGGGGGCATATTTTATCTCTTAAAAAACTATTACATAGCTTTGATAGGAAGTTCCAGAGCTTCAAAGATTTGTAGCATTAAAACAAAACAGCATGTCTCTCGGGGTACAGGCACCTCCGAAGGCAAATGGAGCAGTTGGGAGAGGGCTTGGACTCTGAATCCAGAGACCCCACCGAGGGCCGGGCCGAATTGGGGCATCTGGGGGCAGGAGAATTGGAGGCAACTTGATACAGTCTCCAGTGTGGCTGCCAGAAAAGAGGTAGAAAAAGGCCAGATGGAAGCACAACTGGTTTTTACTGGTAAAACTTGGGAGTGGGAGGGGGCGGAAAGAAGGGCTAACTTAGCAGTCTTGCAAAACAGCATTTATACAAGAAATTCAGAGAAATACCTACTTTCCCGTCCCAACTCAACTGGCTATTTTGTTTTATTATTTTTTTTTTTTAAGATTTTATTTATTTATTTGACAGAGAGGAGAGAGATCACAAGCAGACAGAGAGGCAGGCAGAGAGAGAGGGGGAAGCAGGCTCCCCACTGAGCAGAGAGCCCGATGCGGGGCTCGATCCCAGGACCCTGAGACCATGACCTGAGCCGAAGGCAGAGGCTTTAACACACTGAGCCACCCAGGCGCCCCGTCAACTGGCTATTTTAATAAAGCAAACACTTGGGTTAACTTAGTAAGTAAGGACTGAGGAAAGCCTGTTGCTTCTCGTTTTCCCTCCAGCAAGGCCAAGCTAGTGGCTGTAGGACACCTGTCCCTTCTGTGCCTCTTCGTCCCTGTAGTATAGAGAACACACGGGAAACCACCAGGCCCCTGATAACCAGGGCAGCTCCTGGGGCCCACAGATCACCTAAAATGCAAAGATCACCTACACTTAGTTAATTGGGAGTTAGGAGGAGCTTGGGAAAGGGTAAATATGTGCTCCAAATCTTTTTATTGTCCTTTTTACTACTGGATGTAACTCAGACTGGCCAACTCCAAACGATCCAGGCCGGCCACATTATTTGCTCAGGCTTAAATCAGACACTGAGCAGGGCCTTAGTAAAACTTCTATGGGAACACATGGTATGTCACCGCCTAAAGGTCCCAAAGATGCATACTTTGGCCATAGAACCTCTCAGCCATGTTTCTCTTACTGATTTTGATGTTTCATCCATTTATCAAAATTATTCTTTAGGGCACTTAGGGAAATTAAGCGATTCTCCAAGGAAGAGCTAATCATATAGCAGAAGAGCCAGAAGTAGAGCGAAAAGCTCATAATGACCTGCCTTGTTCTAACTACTCAGCTGTCCTGTTTTAGACATCATTAAGCCCCACCCCACCCCCACACCCCCACACACACACACACTTCACTCCCTTCACTTTTCTTCTGTTCCCAAGGGCTCTTAATCCTAAAAAACAATTTCTTTCCCTACATCTGTTTTCCCCATCAGGGTCAGAGAAGCTAAACACATAGCTTTGGGCAGAATGAGAACCATCCATAAAGAGCCCTAAACTGAGTCAGGAATCCTGGGCTGACCAGTGATGGGTCTCTCTCTCTCTCTCTCTTTCTCTCCCTCTCTCTAGTTCTTTCTCTGGGCATTGGTTTTTTTCATCTATTAAATTAGGAATTGGAAGAGATACTTTCCCATCCCAAAATTCGGTTGTTCTTTGTTTCTAGATATAAGCAAAGGGTTTTGTTCTGCAGTTTCCAAACTGCGTTTTCTTTATGGAATTGAACATGGCGTAGCAGTCTGAAGGACTGTGCCCCCCTACAGCGGTACCCCCGGTACCCCCGCATCAGAGAGGGTAAAACAGTAATGACCCTCCAGTGAGAAAAGGGAGAGATACAGGTAGCCCATCTGCCGTCTAGGTAAAAGACGTGGTCTGAAAACCTTAATATCTCTTTCTTCTATATTAAATTAAATGCCAAGATTAGGATTTCCATTAAGAAACATGATTTACCGTATAATCATGACAGATTCCAACAGGGAGCCATTTATCAATGAGCCATTTTGGGGGTCTGTTAGTGGTATATTCATCCACTCTCCCTCCACTTTCAGCCCTCGCCGCGCAGCCAAGCTGCCTGGATTGCTTTTCCAGCATTCTAGAGCCCAAGCTCCACTCAGGCCAGTTGACTTGAAGGAGAGCTTCAAGTTTCAAGCTTTCAAGTTTAAGTTTCTCAAGTGATTTGGGCATACAGTGGTTTTTTTGTTTGTTTGTTTTTTGTTTCTATTTTTGTTTTTTACTCTATAACTATTCTCATAATTGGTTTGGGAAATAAGGACCAGTTGCGAATGACTCCAAACTGAAGATGATTTAGATTCCAGTCCCATCTCTGCCCTCTGAAGTATTTAGACCAGTCTGCTCTAGTTTAAATTAGAATTAAAATTTTAATTTACCCTTTAAGTGATGTTGAGCAAGGATTGAGTTTGTTAGGACCAGGAGAATATGTATATTGATAATAATCTGGGTAGAATAAATCATGCGAGATTTCAAGGATTTTGTTTTCTTTTGCTTAGTGTCAGACAGTGTGGTGTAATGAAAAGCGTACAGACCCTGGGTTTGAAATTCTAAATCTACCACTCACCGGTCATGTCACTTTAAAAAGGGGAATAATAAGACTTTTTTTTTCACTAGTTGTGGTAAGGCTAAATTAGATATGGGCATGAAAGTGCTTTATAAACTATAAGCCATGTATCTCAGCATTTTTAAATTTTTGTCCCTCCCTCCTTTAAGAAATGTACAAAACTCATGTCCTTTTAAATGTTATTTGAAATAAAATTGTGATAAAAAGGCAAAAAATATAAACAAAAGGGCTGCCTTGTTTTGTCCCTTCTTCCCACTCTTGAGAATAGCCTCTTAATGCATTTTACTTGCTAGTTAAACATTTAACATTAAATTAGAAGCTCAGCGAGAGCCAGGACTGTGTTACTTCCTATGTATCCTTTTTACCACCAAACACATAGTGGCTTACATAAAGTAAGAACTCAGTAAAGATTTGCTAAAATCAAATGATGCAGGTTTATGGGAAGTCAAGCAATAGAACCAAAATCTACTGTCTTAGGCCTTTGAGAAATGAAGTATACGTGAGTGAATTTGGGACCCACTACAATGAAATTCTTCTTTTTTTCTTTTCTTCCTTTATCGAGGAATAATTGACAAACATAATCATCTATATTTAGTAATTTAGTAGTATATTTAGTAATTTAGTAATTTGATATACATATACATTGTGCACTGATTACCAAGGTCAAGATAGAGTAATTAGCATACCTATCACCTCATGTAGTTAACTCTTGCTCGTGTGTGTGTGTGTGTGTGTGTGTGTGTGTGTGTGTGTGTGTGTAGTGACAATGCTGAAGATCTACTCTCAGCAGCTTTCAAGTATATCCTCAGAACTCACTCTTCTATAACTGAAAGTTTGTACCCTTTGACCTACATCTCCCTATTTCCCTCTCCCCGAGCCCCTGGCAACTGCCATTTATTCGTTCTATTCTGTTTCTGTGAAATCAGCATTTAGTGATGCCATACAGTATTTGTCTTTTTCTGTCTGGCTTATTTCACTTAGCGTAACGCCCTTCAGGTTCATCCATGTTGGCAGACATCAGGATTTCCTCCTATTTTATGACTGAATAATATTATGTTGACCTGCATATATATATTCTTGAAACATTCATCCATCAGAGAATATTTAGGTTGTTTCCGTAGCTTAGCTACTGTCAAGAATGCTGCAGTGAACATAGAGGTGCAGATATCTCTTTAAGATACTGATTTCATTTCCCTTAGGATATATACCCAGAAGTGGGATTGCTGAGTCATGACTTTTGTAATTTTATTTTTAATGTTTTGAACAACTGCCACACTGATTTCTATGACTGTAGCAAATTATATACCCACCAACAGTGTGTAAGGGTTCCCTTTTCTCCACATCCTCGCCGATGTTTGTTATCTTTTATATTTTTGTTAATAGCCATCCTAACTGGTGAGAGGGGATATTTCATGTGTCTTTGATTTTCATTTTTCTGATGATTAGTGATGTTGGGCACCTTTTCATGTACCCCTTGGCTATTCGTATGTTTTTCTTGAACAATGTCTATTCAGGTCCTTTGCCCATTTTTAATTGGATTATTTGCTATTAAATTATATGAGTTCTTTTTATATTTTGGGTATCAAATCCAAATCAAATATATGATTTGCAAATATTTTCTCCCATTCTGTAGGTTGCCTTTACAATCTGTTGTTTCCTTTGCTATGCAGAAGCTCTTTCTTTTGATGTAGTCCACTCGTTTATTTTAGTTTTTGTTGCCTTTGCTTTGGTGTCTGATTCAAGAAATCATTTCCAAAACCAGTGTCAAGGAGCTTTACTCCCTGTGTTTACTTCTAAGAGCTTTACGGTTTCAGGTCTTACATTCATGTTTTTAATCCATGTTGAATTGATTTTTGTGTCTGATTTTGTGTACGATGTAAAATACAGGTCTAGTTTTATTCTTTTGCGTGTGGCTGTCCATTTATTTGAAAAACCATCCTTTCCCCTAGTACATTGCTAGTATATATGCAAAAATTAATTGACCATATACATTAGGTTTATTTCTGGGGTCTCTATTCTGTTCCATTTATCTGTGTCTGTTTTTATGCCAGTACCATACTGTTCTGATTACTGTAGCTTTGTAGCATAGTTTGAAATCAGAAAATGTGATACATACAGCTTTGTTCTTTAGTCTCAAGATTGCTTTTGCTATTCAGGGTTTTTTGTGTTCCATACGAACCTTCGGTTTATATTTTCTATTTTTGTAAAAAAAAAAAAAAAAAAACCATTGGAATTTTGATAGAATAGAATTGAATCTGTAGATTGCTTCGGGTAGTACAGACATTTTAACAATATTAATTCTTCCAGCCCACAAATTCAGGATATCTTTCCATTTATTTGTGTCTTCTTCAATTTCTTTACCAGTGTTTTATAGTTTTGAAGGTACAGATCTTTCATCTCCTTGGTTAATTTTTTCCCAATGACTTTATTGTGTTTGATCCTATTGTAAATGGGATTGCTTTCTTAATTTCCCTTTGAGATAGTTCATGGTTTGTGTACAGAAACACTATTGATTTTTGTAGTTGATTTTGTATCCTGCATTAATGAATTAATTTATAGTTCTACAAGTTTTTTGCTGGCATCTTTAGGGCTTTCTATGTATAAGATTATGTCATCTGCAGAATATTATGCAGCCATCAAAAACCCAAAATCTTGCCATTTGCAAGGACGTAGATGGAACTAGAGGATATTATGCTAAGCGAAATAAGTCAATCAGGGAAAGACAATTATCATATGACCTCACTTATATGAGGAATTTGAGAAACAAGACAGAGGATCATAGGGGAAGAGAGGGCAAAATGAAACCAGAGAGGGAGACAAACCATAAGAGACTCTTAACCTCAGGAAACAAACTGAGGGTTGCTGAAGTAGAGGGCAGTGAGAGGGATGGGGTGGCTGGGTGATGGATGTTGGGGAGGGTATGTGCTGTTGTGAGTGCTGTGAATTGTATAAGACTGATGAATCACAGACCTGTACCCCTGAAACAAATAATACATTATATGTTAATTTAAAAAAAAGATTATGTCATCTGCAAATACAGATAATTTTACCTTTTCCTCTTTGAATTAGGTGCCATTTATTTTTTCTTGCCTAAATGCTATGGCTAGGACTTTCACTACTTGCACTACTGTCTTTTTCCTGATCTTAAAGGAAAGGCTTTTTAACTTTTCACCATTAAGCATGATGTTAGCTTTGGGTTTGTCATATATGGCCTTTATTATGTTGAGGTACATTCTTAATACACCTAATTTGTTGAGAGTTTTTATTATGAAAGGATGTTGACTTTGGTCAAATGCTTTTTTCTGTACCTATTGAAATGACCATATGGTTTTTACTATTTATTCTCTTAAAGTAGTGTATCATGTTTATTGATTTGTGTATGTTTAATCACTCGTGCATCCCAGAGATAAACTTCACTTGATTATGATGTATTAATCCTTCTAGTATGCCACTGAATTTGGTTTGCTAGTAGTTTGTTGAGGATTTTTGCCTCTATGTTAACAGGGACATGGCCTGTGTGATATTGTGATTTATAATAAGAAATATGTATTTGATCTTCATCCCTATTTCTGGGACAGAGCTCCTAAAGCCTTTGGAATTTCTCATGGGCTATACAGGTATCTCTTGTTATGTCAGTGAGGTGACCTCTAGAGTGCACCTAGGATGGAGTCTGGTTGCTAGTGGAGCCAATCATGTGATTAGAGGGTTGAAACTTTCCATCCTACCCCCCAACCTCTCAGGAGGGAAGAGGGGCTGGAGATTGAGTTCAGTCACCAGTGGCCATAGATTTAATCAATCTTGTTTAAGTAACAAAGTCATAAAGAAAAAAAGATGGGGTTCAGAGAGCTTCCATGTTGGTGAAGACCTGGAGATTCAGGGTGAATGGCACACTCAGAGAAGGCATGAAAGCGCCACACACTAACCTCGTACCTCGCCCTATGCATCTCTTTCATCTGACTGTTCCTGAATTATATACTTTTGTAATAAGCCAGTAATCTTATAAGTAAAATGTTCCTCTGAACATTTGAGCCACTGTGGCAAATTAATCAGACCCTCCAGTCTACAGCTGGTCAGTCAGAAGCACAGGTGATTTGGACCCCAGGATGGGGACACGCAGCCGTGGCACAAGCGGTGGAATGACAGGATACAGCAGTGACTTGGGCCCAGGATGAGGGTGCAGCAACAGCATGCCCTGGGGGTGGTGGGCCAAAGCTGTGAGTCAAAACACAAGGGGCATGGCACAGAGCTATACATTACAACCCACTGCTGGCAAGTCACTGCCATGGCTTAGGACCAGAGGGTGGGACGGAGAGCAGCAACGGCAGCATCATAGCCTAGTGATGGCAGGTCAAAGCCACAACTTAGGACACCAGGGATCAGTCACAGAATAGCAGCAGGTTATCCCCAGTGATGGCTGATCAAAGCCATGACTTAGAACCCTGAAGGCAGGGCACGGAAAGCAGCGGCCCTTCCAGTTTCACAAATGGCAAGGTGCTGTGGCATCCCAATCCCAGAGAGTGGGACACAGCATCAACCAAGGCCCCTGGGGGGCAGGTCTCACCACAGCAGTAACTCCAGTAAGTCCCCGATGAGGAGACAAAGCAGCAGGGACTCCAGGCAGCTCCTTTAGCCGGGTTCAGTGTTGGTGCAGACTGGGAGTGCTCGGCGGCAAAGTCTACAAACGGCCACGACAGTGACGAGGGTTACCGGGGTGCTCCTGCTCTCCTTTTCCCACCGGGTAGAATCCTCCAAAGGCGTTCCTCTTTGCACTGAGCTGCTCTGGGCTGGGAGATGGAGTGATGCAGGTAAAATGCTTCTTAGACTTTTCTATGCAGCTGTGCTCAGTATGTGAGCCCTGCACGGTTTCTGCTGCTTCTTTGCTATAGTCCCGAGCTATCCCAGAGCTTTTCTGTCTGTTTATAGTTGTTTACTCACTGTTTTTGTGGGGAGACAAGCTTTGGGACCTCCTAGCCAGCCATCTTACTGATGTCAATCCCTACAGTGAAATTTTTGTTTTATTTCATTTGAAGTTTGAGAAAGTGGAAAAGAATCAGGAAAGCTAGCAGTGGAGAGTAAGCATAAATCCGGACTGGTGGAAGGGGTACTTTTATCTATAGTTAAAGCTTTACTACTCAAGTTCATGGTGCAAATAACATACATACGGTTGTTTTCGACTAGGAGCTACAGGTCATGTTTTGTAGCGTATTTACCTTTTGTTTAAATATTAATCCTCTGCTTTTTAATATTGATTTATATTCCTTAAAATGTACAATTTATCATGGCCCTGTAAGAAAGAAGCAACAAACTCATTTAGAATTTAGGTTTTTTCCTCTAGCTTGTCTAAATGCAGATAAGGAAAAAATCATATTTCAAAAGTGAAAACTTATGAGTTAATTTCTACCCATCAGTGGCTAATGCAGTAGGCAGAATATGTGTCAGCTCGTCCCGTGAGGTTGAAATTCTGGTAGTAGGCCGTAACTTGGAGCTGAATGAATATATGAATGTGAAAAATTGGGAGCTAGCTTGATCCTCAACTTAAGAAAAACAAAAAGCCTGTGAACTGCAGTTGGTCTTAAAAAAAAAAAGCAAAGTATCTTTGCTGGTAACTTTAGAGATGCTAGCATGTCTAAGGGTTTCAACAAATTCACGTAGGAGCAACTCGTAGTTAAGAACAGAGCTTTATTAAATAAGAAAGTTCAAGTGGTATATAGCACATAGAAGCTGGGTTGTTGGGTAAAAGTTGGCTATGTTACTGATTAATTTATACTTCTTAATAGTGGGGGAGGTGGTCCCAGCTTTTCCCGGTCAAGGTCTGGGTTTTACCAAGTAGGAGTATCTATAAAGACATAGAAGCAGGGAGTCATTCATAGGGTCTGACAGTAGAGAGTAAGTAGGATACAAAGTGTTTCATGAGAATGTGGCCTCTGGAAGGCCCTCACACCAAGCAGTGTTTAAATTTAGTTTCAGCATTCACAACACAAACAGAGAGAAATTCATAGTTGACACAAAGATGAGTTGGCCTCATCCATCTTCCTTTAAAGTTGCTTACTCTGGAAAGGATGCCAAATTTGGGATATTCCCATAATCACCCTCCGCAGACAACATACATCCTTTGTACATCAAAAGGAAAAAGCTGTGACTCAGGGTGGAGGACCCTAGGGGATCGGTTTGCCGAAATTACTCTTCACTAATCACACATGCTTGTTTGTCCCTTCTCTGTTTCAGAACTGGAATAGGAAGAACTTATTCCAGAAATCTGGGGCAGCTCTAAACTCTGGCTTTCTCGTTAAACTTGGCTGCCCGGAGTCTCTGTTACTAAATGTCTCTCGTCTTATAGTCCCTTGCAAACAATAGTGATAAATCATCTGCGATGGTGGATTGATCTTTGAAAAGTAACCTTTTCAATACCAGACAGAACCATTTCACATTGCCCACCTTGGAAAGATGAAACTTGGTAATTTCTCAGGTGTGCTCAGCCAAGACTCCGTTTTCCCCTGAGCCAAAGCTTCTTTTTCAAGCAAGACTCACTTCAACCATTTACCTTTACAAGGAATCCAGCTTGACTCCCAGGTCCATTTATCTCCATGTAAACCATCCCCGGGCTTTAAATATTATGTTATGTTAAAGGTTGTCAGTGTGGTTGTAAAATTTCAAACATCAAGGTCAAGAACCTGAAGGTATGACTTTGGCATAAGCCTCTCTAAGGCAACTGCGGTAGTAGCGGCCGTTCCCAGACCTGAGGCTCCCCTGCCTGTGGTTGTGGGAAGACACTCTATCCATTCCTGCAAGTTATTTGCGGCTCTCTAAGGAACTCATTTAACGCTGTTCTCCAGCGCACGCTCTGAGGAGGTAAAGCTGGACTTTTCTAGTCCTTGTTAGAATGTTCGCTTCCATCCAAGCGTCTAGTGGCACAAAAAGCCTGACGGAAAGGGGCGAGCTCCCAGAGAGAGCCCTGAGGAAGGAAAGGTGGAATATGCCACTTTTCTCTCAGCCTTGAACTGCTGATTTGGAGCGAGCCGAAGAGCCACATAACCAACCTCTGAAATTTCAGCCCGCGTCCCAAAGCCCGACAACCGTAGTAAATCCTGAATAAGCTGAATATTTGGAGGAGAGGTTTTGAAGTGAATTGAATTTTATGATGAATAGGAAGTTATGCAGAAAACCATTTTTGTTTCACCTCATGTAGGTGGAGGGCTTTCTGAAAAGCGTGGTTCCACTTTTCTCTCTTTGGGTGTAATTATAAATGTAATCTAACCATTTTTAGAGGTAAACTCTTCGGCCCCTCCACAGCATTATCTTACTTGTTAAAACTTACTCTATCTTTCCTATAACGTGGCTGTTGAAGGTAAATGGATTGGACTGGCAGAATACAAACTCTAGCATCAAAGTTATCAGCCTAAAGAGAAAAAAAAAATCCTCGATAGGAGATTTTGTCATTTTTCTGCTTTTCTGAAAACAGATTGTAGAAAAAAATCCATCTAATTGAGGGTTATGAATTCTCCGAGTATGACTAGTCCTAGTTTAAATAATGAAAAATGTGGTGAAAAGGGTAATTTTCTTCCTGAGTCCTGGATTTTCATTCTGTTTCATTCTGGGTTTCATTATGAGACTCAAGACAAGTCACAAGAGGCCCCGTGTCGTCCAGGTCTTCTAGTTCTGAGCTGTAGAATATATCTGACAGGAAAAAAAATCATGCAGTTTGACTTGATTTACTGGAGTATATCATATTATTGCCATTAGTATCCATTTTCCCATTTTCTTTTATGGGAATATTTTATCCCACTATGACTATTCATACATACTCTATATGTACATGTGTACATATATAAAATTATGTAAGATTTGAGCTTTCTGTAACGTCCATAATGTGCAGAACTCCTTAGAGATCCCCGTATTTGAGCGAGGAGGAAAAGCCTCTGCTAGTGTCTGTTTCCAGACTTTTCACAGAGACTGTAAATTAGGCCCGGGAAGGCTATAACGAGTCAGTAATTTATAGACTATTAAGATAGTTAATTAGAAGTGATTCTTGAGCATATCCAATAGAGAACACATGTTTATAAAGGACAAACAGACTCAACACAACATGTCTCTGACCTAACCAAACCCAATCAATTAACAAAGTGGGATATCTTATTTTGCATATCTCCCACTCCCCCCAAAATAGAATCGCTGACCACTTGTTAACCACACTGACTTTCTACCGCACAGAGTGGTGGCCCCAGAAATGTTCAGATCTAGCACCCGGTTACAGCGTAGGCAGCAGGGTCTACAAAACAGGAAGAAAGCCCTGCTTGCTTTTTTGCCTCCTTTCCTGGTTTGACTTGATGTGATAATTCATTGCAGATTTCTTTTTCTTTGACAGAGTGCCTACCGCAGGAACGGGATGGCTTTTCTGGCCTGCTGATGGGACTGGGACTGTAACAACAGGAAAGGCAATGTTATATTAAGGTGATTTCTGTTCCCCTCTTTGGACAAAATAAAATACAAGTTTACCTTCTCCGTATCCTCAGGAGTGGGTTGGTTTGTTGTGACTATCGACGGGCTGACTCCAGCTCTTTTTCCAGCCCCCTCAATGCTCCGTCTTGTTTACTGGCTGGGCCGTTTAGCTAATTAATGGCAGGATGTTTGGGATAGTGTGTAGGTGGACAAGAATGCAGATCACACAATTTTGAAATTTTAATTTGGAATGGATTTACTGCCCTCAGCTCACATATCTTAAAAGCAATGTCTTTTCTCCACCCCACCCCACCCCACCCCACCCTCCCACCCCCCCGCCCCACAGTGTTTAGTCTATGTTTTATTTGATGCATTTTGTAATCCAGGTTTGGGACAAAGGAAACAAAATTAAAAGGACAGTCACTTCTCCCCTGGCACTCTCCCACCAACTTCACTTTGCAACATCTGCTGATTACATATATCCCTCTTGTATTTTAGAGACCGAGAGTCATTTTTATAAACTCACACTAATCAGAGACCTAATTGATCTGATGAACTGTCTGTGCCCATCTTCGCATCCCTTCCCCCCCACTTACAGCGAACGTGTTATTTTTTCATGCCTTCTTCCCGAACTTCCTGCGGATCTGCCTGTTGTGCATGTTCTTCCTCCTATAGGCCCTCTGCCCCTGTCTTCACGTCTCTCTGTCCTCTGTCCCTCTGGTCCCCAGGCCCACCACTCACACACACACACACACACACACACACAGCCATTTAGAGGCAAAATAATCAGAATCCGTTGACGAAGAATAGTTGAGTGGTTTGCTTTTTCCCTCCAAAGACTCCCACAGCTACACTGGGATTGTGGCCGGGGTAACTTCCTGCTGGTAGCAGCTGAGCTAACCCTTCTGGCGTCTATACTTTCTCCATTAAATGAGGAACGCGAACTTTTGAGAACAAATCAAAATGTAGCAGATGTAATTGTACAGTTCCTGCTTCAACTTGAATTACAAAAAAGGAAGTTATTTCTTTAATTCGGTAGGACTTTGGTGCGATTTTATTTTTATCGTGGTTTTTGCACAAACCGAAAGAGCCTTTTGTAAAGCATTAATAAAAACAGAAATCAGAAGCATGAAAGATTTTCCTCCTGTGACCACATCATCGTGAGGCTCCGTTAATATGATTGTGCCATACTATTGACATTTGTTAACTATCATTTACCTGTTCTGTGTTAGTCCTTCTGGAAAAAATCTTCATGTCAAGAACAAAAAAAATGCAGATATATAATATCAAAAAATTGCCAAGGGGTTTTGATGTTCCATCTGTGCGTGTTGAAATGTATGATTAAACTTTTCTTTTTATCATCATTCTTATTTTTCTTGGCATCCCTAATCATGGAAAATTATAAGCTTGCAGTAAACAGCCTAACTTTTAAAACGACAGCATTTATTGTATTTGGTTTCGATCTGCCAGCCTTATAGATGTATAAAATTTTCAGGGGCTAATTTTTCACATCAAAATTCCTTCTCTCCCACATTATACATTTTAAAGTATGCACAAGGCAAAAAAATACAGGGTTTAGGTTTTTTTTCCCCTTCATTTTATTCTACCTGATCTCCTTATAGTCCCAGAGAAGGAAGACTCAACGTACATTTCTCTCAGAAATATGACAGGTCTGTGTTTTTGTTGGTCTGGCGTGTGTTTGTCTATCTTGAACAGTCTGACAGGTAATTATTTATAAAATCTGGTTTTGCCCAGTAAGTCCATATAATAACCTTTCACTTTTCATCGTAAGCCAGTGAGCTGAATTTAGAATAAAACAAGGTCGTTTATGTCTGTCCCAGACCAGCCTAGATGTCCCCATAATTGCTCAATATTAATATTTTTAATTCTTTTTTTTCTTTTCTACACTTAGCTTCTTTCTCTGACTCTTTCAACAACACTGAATGAATTTGAAGTGAAATAAAATTTTCATAAGCAGCGGGTATAAAAAAAAAATTTATAGAAGGAAAATCTCAGAAAATGTGACTTCCATAAATTACTCTCTCAAGATTAAAATGTTAGGTAAAATCATAAAATGGTAGAGCAGAAGAGGGTCTTGGAAATCATTGCAAACAACCATTCATTTTCCCAATGAAAGTATGTAGCCTGGAGAGGGAAGTTAACTTTCCCAAGGTCACTCAGTAATGGCAGTGACAGCCCAGAGACCAGATCCATGGCCCCTAATTCTCAGGCTACCATTTTGCTCCACCATACTGGATTTGCATAAGATACTCCCAAGCCACATTGGGATTTTATGGCATGTTTATCCCAGACGATAACCTACATTTATTTTTTAAATGATACTAATTTGGGCACATTATAAAGCGTAAGTATTACATTAAAATCTTCCAAGGGACCATGGTATAATTAAATAATCTGTATTATATATCAGTTATACATCAGTTTTTTTCAAAAGAGGTCTGCAAGCAGGGGAGAGAGAACTAACATACTTTGAGCACCAACTCTGTGTCAGGAGCCTCACCTCTGGGATTTCATTGATCTTCACAATGACTTCATGAGATAGAGGCTATCAGAAACAAAAACAACCATATCAGGCTCATTTCTAAATCAAATGTGAATATACAAAATAATCTGTATTTTTGTAGCCTTGTGTTTTGGAGATCAAATCTGAAAGAAAAATAAGTAAAACCCAACAAATCAGTAAAAATAGCCTCTCTTATGGGAAATTGACAGGGCCTCATAGATTTGAGGGTAAAGGAAATAGAAATATTTCTCCCTTCACCTAAATTTGGAATGTGACGTTCCAAACATGCCGTTTTGAGGCTATGTCATTAACCTTCCTGCCTTCACATATTGCAATAGTTAAGACTCAAAAATAATGTTCCAATTTTAGGACCAAGAGTTTTTATTTAAAAACCATCAGAAGCAAAAATATTTTTTAAATGGCGTCTATAATTCCTGTACCTGGGGAAGATTCTTCATTTATCGCAGTTTGTCCTTTGTTTTTATAAAATAATAAACAATCCACATTTAATGCTTTTACCACGTAGAAGACAAATAAACATAAGTGGCGATTCTTGGTCTGAAAGAAGACAAGTTTACTGGTCTAGAAATTATAAGGTTTAATTTTATGAAAAATATTATATAGTTCCCAAATCAGGTATTTCTTTCCAGTTCATATAACCCCTTGTGTAAAACTGAATCACTACAGAGAAAGTATTCCCTCCTCTACCCTCCTGGAATTTAGATAGAACCTTCCCAGGTTGCATTTAAAATTCTACCTTCAACCATGTATACATCTCATAAAATATTTTATGGTTTCCGGTATGCTCTGGCTGAACATTTCATAGTATATAAACACTTCTGCGAATAATAGGAGGGCATCAAGTTGAATGACTATGTCACGGCAGTGGCTCCCACAGAAAGCTGATTCTCCAGCAATGTATTTTTCTTATTTTTATCTCCTTATTTGAAATCCAAGATGAAACTTTCTGTGCTCTTATGGTAAAGGGGAGGGGGGGTCGAGGCAGACAGGGGATTCTAGCAGTTTTCAAGGAGTTGTGCTCGCTTCGGCAGCACATGTACTAAAAAAAAAGTTTTCAAGGAGTTGTGTTCATTAAAGCAGAAGCTTTCTGCAGAGGGCATCAAGCCAAACTTAAACAACAAAACCATGCCTGCAGGAATTGGATATGAATGTGATGGTCAAATAAGGGCCAGATGCCTTTAAAAACTCAATTTATTAAAAAAGTCACATCTCTTAAAGTAAGTCTCCAGTGTTGGGAGTAATACTGTAGCACTTAAAAAAAAAAGCCAACACAAGGAAAGAGACTTGCATTTGTTTTCTGGAACAAAATATCAGATATTCAAGCCATAACAAGTCATGGGAGCTTTGGCAATTGAAGCATATTTTAAAACAATCAATTCCTAGAAAGTCACAAAAAACCTACATGCAATATTTTGTTGTTGGAAACCACTGTAATTCCGTATAGAGCATTATATTCACATTCCTCCTTCTGCTCATCACCACCCGATATTCACTATTCCCATTTTTTTCTTTTGAAAAAAATGGAAAAAAAAATATTGGGAAAAATCAAGAGTCAAGATGATAGCTTATTTAATTTTACTTAAACCAGTTTAACACTTTGCTTGCTACCAAAAATGAGGCTATATTGTACCAACGTTTTAAGAATACGTTTGACATAATAATTACAGCACTCCATGTGCCATCCTGTGTACCAAGTACTTTGTGCGAGTTGTCCCATTAGATACTCACAGCCCCTCTGTGGGATGCGCCCTGTCCCCGTCCCCCCCCCCCCCGTTGTCCACAGGCAGTAGAGAGGAAGCCGATGGAGCTGGCATTTGTACCCAGCGCGTTGGCCCCCCCAACCCATGTCCTTCGCCACTGTCCCACAGCGTGCGCATGCTTGAGTGTAGGTTTCCAACAATCTATTAAAGAGAATTGCTACTCTGAACCTAGAGGCACTTCTCAGTACCGAAAATCTTGGTTATAAGAAAATTTCATTTTAACTGAACATTCCTTCTCTAAGGCCAAGTACTAGGTATATAATGGGATATCATATCATGTGTCATAGACTCTAGTTAACATCAAATGATGCCAAGTCCTCTATAATGTCTTAAACCTTAAGATAAATACATATGATCAATGCACATACTCAGAATCCCTATACGAATTATGAGAAAAACTTCCTCAAAGATCCAAGATCCATGTTTATAAAGCCTCTCCTTTATGAAGATCACATTTCTCCAGAAGGCCCTAATTACTTACACTATTTTCTGCTTTCATACAAGGTATGCATGTCCTATTATAAAATAGTCCCCATCTTATTTACATTGTGTTTGCAGTGGCAGATACAGAAGTACATAGGACAACCCTTGAAACTTTGTACAAATGCCCTTGTTAGATGTTTGCTCGTTAATGATGACATAGTCATTGTTTCTCCTGGCCCGGGATTTCTGTGCATGTGCTTGGGGGGAATGCTGGGCAGGGAGAGAGAAGAAAGTGGAAAGAAAGTTGCTGAGCATGATATGAATCAGAAATGATGATTTTCCTCTCTCATCGGTAGTTAGCAGCTTCCCTAATTCAACCCTAGGTCTGCTCTGCCTCAGCTCAAGTCACTTGCTGACCTAGGTCCCTTAGGATTCCCAGCTAGCTGCAGACTAGCCTACGGCCCAGCATACCTGCAGCGTTGTTTTCAGAATGGCATGGATTGACTTCTTCTGGCCACTTAACGTACAAGAAGTTAGTTCGCCTGCCAGCGCATTGGCCACTTCTTGTCACTTAGCCAAGGTGTCCCTAAGCAGCAGGGAGGGTGCCGCTGGTGGGTTGGCTTGCCACGCTTCCATAGATCTGACCTGCAAAGAGACAGTGAGCCCCAATGGATTTAGGCAGTTTGTTAGTTACGCGGCAACATAGGGGAGATCAGCATGGTGTCAACGTCCTGTGTTCCGGGGAGGGGGGCCGGATGACAGCAAACATGAGCGGTGGGGTACTCTACCACACAGCGCCAACCCTAAACTACAAGCAAGCCGTTCCTTAGCTTGCACCCATACCTGAAAGGAGATGTTTCCCCTACGATATGCAGGGCAGCCTGCGTTTCTCTTCCCAGCGTGAAAAATAAATCTGCCTCCCCTTTCCTAGGTTTTCATGGCGGCCTCCTTCCCTAGCTCTTTCCCATAAAGGTTGCCTCCATGCATGCTACCTTCCGCTTCCTCTGAACTAATTATGCCCCTCTTGTTCTTTATACTTCCTATTTTGTGTTGCTAATTGTCCCTCTGTGTGCCTCATAGCCTGCACCACATTAAGAATTTCTTGAGGGCAAGTCTTGAATGTATACCCCCTTGGAATCCCCACATGCACATATTAGGTATTCAGTAAACATGTGTTGGTTGGTTGGTGGAAAAGAAATTATTCATCTAAACATAAGCACAGAATTTTTTTTGGGGTTGGTTAAATCTGTTTAATCTTTTATTGATGCTTGTTTGGCTGCAAATCTCATGAACTGTAGATGAGCACAGACTTTTTCTTAAAGACAAATGCAGTGTCTCAGAGAAACCAGAGCTCTCTAAGCATCGGGCTTCCGGGAGCCTTTACGAGTAGGTCACGATAACTTCAGTCTTGTCGGAAGGGGTTAGTGACCTCAGAAAGAGAGGTCGCCTCACTCACAGTTGTACTACTAAACCTAAGAACTTTTGTGTCCCGCCTGCATCTGTACAAACCTGGGAAAGAATTAGAGACATACTTGCTATTTTTATATATAGCAGCATCTTTGAAAATGTGCCAGTTCTCCTACTGGTTTATTTAAAGACAGCGAGCCGTTCTAGGATGACATTTCCCTAAAGGTAACAGCAGTAATATGTCCACTGAACATAAAGCAAATATGAAGATCTATTTAGCTTGAAAATAATGAGATTTTTGTGAACTGGAAGCAACAGTTTATCGCCCAGTAATAGCTTATGATTAAAATGTCTGGGTTTTTTGTCTCTGTCATTCATTCATTCATTCATTCATTCATTCATTCATGTAAAAAAAAAAAAAATAGCACCCTTGAAAGCCAAGCAATCAACATGGGAGTCTGCAATTCCCAAGCACTGACTCAGCGGCCTGTGCGAGAGTGGAATTTTTGAAAGGGGCCCAGGAGACCACCTACATCAAATTACCTGTAGATTAAATAAACATGTTTTGCCCATGTAGGTGCCACTCTAGTTTTAAATATATACATATGTGCCCATGTGTTTTATAAAATTCAATTCATTTAAAAGTGATCCTGAGAAACAAACTGAGGGTTTTGGAGGGGAGGAGGTGGGGGGTTGGGGAGCCTGGTGGTGGGTATTGAGGAGGGCACGTATTGCATGGAGCACTGGGTGTGGTGCATGAACAGTGAATCTTGGAACACGGAAAAAATTAAATTAAATTTAAAAAAAATGATCCTGAAATGCTGGTAGCTTTTTGACATGACATATTATTTTTCATTCAAGAGTTAACAAAAATATAATTTACAGAATGCGTGGACCCGTGAATTTCTTTGTGTTAAAAAGTGATTCTCAAGCTCAAAAAAAAAAAAAAAAAAGATAGCTATTCCTTTCTGTGCTCTCACAGTAACTTTCGTCGGGCTCTTCTGTCCTGTGGTGAATAGATTGGGCCTTCTGAAGATTTTGAGGTGCTATAACTTAGATTTAAATGTATATTTTTCCGCGATGTAAAGTATCACCTGAACCTTTTTTTTTTTTACTATGTCTTATTTTGAGAAAAATTTATGATCTTTTTAACATTAGGAAGTTTTGCTTTTCCTGACATTTTATTGCTTTGCGTATTTGAAACATTTCAATCCCAGACAAATACTATGTGATTATTGTTTTCATATGGATAGGCTATTTCCTCCTGGTGTTTCCCAACCCCTTTTCCCAGCTAATAATACTCAGAAATTTATTAATACTTAACTGTGCCATTCAGCTTTTCCAGAATCGCATATAATGAATGTTAAAAGAGAGACAAGTCTCAAAGAGGGGTAGTGGCGCTTAAAAAGAAATTGATGTGTGCAGTTTTTTTTTTAGTTGGATTTCAAATGTTTCCTGTCCAGGTGAAATGAAGATTATGTGTATTCCATAAATCATTTTTATAAACTATCCTAACCAGTGATTGCATTAAATGGTATCTTTTTATATCCTTATGATGGAAGCGAAACAGATCTCAGCAAAGTAGGTGGATGTGAGCCGAGTAGGGCCATGAGCCCTCGGTGTTGGAAAGCACCCACTTTTAGAGCTCTCCTCATGGCTCCCTCCCCTTCTTCAGGTCTTTTTGCAGATACCACTTTCCCATAAGGTCTTCTCTGCCCACCCTTTGAGATACTGAAACCCCAACCTCTGCCCTAGCACCCTATACCCCTGTTCCCTGCCTTCTTTTGTCACCCTAACACCTGCTTACCATTTCATACACTCATGTGTTTTGTTCGTTCCCTCCTCCCTCTAGAACACAGACTGTCCACTGCTATACCTCCAGCACTTAGACCAGGCCCAGTACCTACTACATGCCAGTCGGTGCTTTACTAGATGGACAAATCATTGTTCAGTCTTCAATTCTGCAAAGTCTTGCAACCCCATACCCGTGAGGGTGCCCTCCAGCCTTGCACTGTTCCTTCTCACTTCTGGCCTGGCTTGTCCTTTCCTCCCCTCCTTCCCCCTGACTTTCCAAAGTCCTCTGAAACTCCTCAGCCGTGTTCCTCGGCACAACTTTTTAAAAATGTCTTTACATTTTAGGACTTCCAAATCCCAGTGCATTTTCAACGAACGAGAAGTTTGGCCACCACAAGCAAGAGTTGAGTTACAACATAGTTAGGTTTTCATTTAATGTCTTGTAAAACTTTTTGATGTATTTATTTCACTACTTATTCAAATTTTCTTTTTCCCACAACTCCAGGTTAGCAAATGTTTTTGGTGTGTTTATTTATGACCTCATAGAGTGCAGTCGTTTTTTTTAGACAGGACACATAGAATATATTTCTTTAAAAAAAAATTAGTTGAATACAGTATCGTTTACATACAGTAATAACCCCTTTTTAGATATACAGTACAAGTCAATGACTTTTGACAAATAAACACAGTCATATAACCGCCAACACAATCAAGATGCATTAATGCCAAAGAGTTTTCTCATGTTCCTTTGTAATCGATCCCCACCCACCACTCCTGGCAACTGCTGATCTGATTTCTATTTGGTTTTTTTTTAACTTTTCCAGAATAGCAAATAAATTGAAATAATTCTAAACGAGTTTGGATTTAAGGGTTTTTTGTGTCTGACTTCTCTCACTTAGCGTAATGCTTTTGAGATTCATCCATGTCATCGTATCAGTAGTTCACTTCCTTTTATTGTTCAGTAATAGTCCCTTCTGTGGATGACCACAGTTTGCTTATCTGTGTAACTGAGTGGACATTTTGATTGTTTCCAACTTCCAGCTATTAAGATTAAATCTGCTATGAACATGGATGGATAGAGCCTTTTGTGGACTTACATGTTCATTTCTATTGGGGTAAATACCTAGGAGTGGGATTACTGGGTCATGTGGTAAGTAAATATTTGATTTTCTAAGAAAGTGTTTTCCAAAGCGTCTGAACCAATGGGCCCTCCCTCCAGAAATGTGAGATTTCTAGTTGCTCCATAACTTTACCAGCATTTGAATAGGATTCATTCTGTTGTTTGTTTTGTTTTGATTTTAGCCATTCTGATAGGTAGGTAATAATATCTCACTGTGCTTTTACTTTGCTTTTCTCTGATGATGAATGATATTAAGCATTTTTCATGTGTTCATTTGCCATCTGTAGCTTTTCTTTATTGAAGTGTTCAAATCTTTGATCCATTTTAAAAAAATGATTATTTTCTCTTATTAAAATATGAGTGCTTTTTATAGCCTTTATACAGAAATGTGTTTTCCACATATTTTCTCTGAGTCTGGGGCTTGACTTTTCTTAAAGTATATTTGGAAGAGCTGAAATTTTTAATTTCGAAGAAGTCCAATTTGGGGTTTTTATTCTTTTATGGCTCATACTTTTTATCTTATCTAATCTTGATCTAACCCAGGCATACAAAGGTTTTCTCCTATGTTTTCATCTTCATATTTTAAATTTTAACTTTTATGTTTAGGTCTTCAATTCTTGAGTTTATTTTTGTATATGATGCAAAGTGAGGGTTGAAGTTCTTTTTTTCCTTTCTGCATATGGATGTCTGATTGTTCCAACACTATTTGTTGAGAAGATTTATCCTTTCTTCATTGATTTATCTTGACATATTTATCTAAAACCATATATGCATGGGTCTATTTTGGATTCTCTTTTGTGCCATTGATCTGTATGCTTATCCCTAGGCTAGTACCTGACTGTCTTGATTACTAAGTCATGAAATCAGGTCTTATGAATCCTTTAGTTTCTTTTCGAAACCTTTTTTTTTTTTTTTCTTTTTTTTTATGATTCTAGGTTTTTGCTTTTCAATAGTTCTATAAAACATTTGCTGGGATTTTTTTTTTAAGAGGGGAAGGGGAAAAGAGAGAGGAAGAGAGAATCTTAAGCAGGCCCCATGCCCAGCATGAGCCCTACTCAGCGCTTGATCTCAGGACTCTGAGATCATGACCTGAGCCAAAATCAAGAGTCAGACGATCAACCGACTGAGCCATCCAGGTGCCCCTCATGTGCTGAGATTTTGCTTGGAACTGCTTTGAATCTATAACTCAGTTTGGGGAAAATGGACAGTGGTGTTAAGCCTTCTAATCAGCGAATATGGTATAGCTCTTCATTTACTTAGGTCTCTGGTAGTTTCCCTCATCAGGGTTTTATAATTTTCAGAATATAAATCTAGTACATATTTTGTTAGATTTATCTGTGGATTTTCATGTTTGATGCTCTAAGATTTTTTTAATTTTAATTTCTGGTTCATTGCTAATATATACAAAAAAAAGCTATTTTTGTATATGAACTTTTTTTCCTACAATATTGTTGATCTCACTTATTAGCTGTAATAGGTTGTTGTTTTGTATTATATATTCTTTGGAATTTTCTACATAGACAATCGTTATTTACAAATAGAAAGTTTTATTTCTTTCTAATCTGTATGCTTTTTATTTCTTCTTGTCTTACTGCAGTGACTAGGATCTCAAGTACAGTGTTGTGTACAAGTGGTGAAAATAGACATCCTTGCCTTTTTCCTGATTTTATGGGGGAAACATTCAGTTTTTCACCATTAAATATAATGTTAACCTCTTTGGGAAAAACTTTGACAGTTTCCTTTCCTTTTTCCTGATTTTATGGGTATTCAGTCTTTCACCATTAAAACATCTGTAAGATTTTCTTAGATGTTCTTTATCACATTGAAGGAAACTTCTTTCTATTCCTAGTTTGCTGAGGATAGTGAATGGATGTTGAATTTTGTATTATTTTTCTGCATCCTTGGAGATCTTATAGTTTTTCTTTTTATGATGGTGCATTACATGGATTGATTTTTGAATGTTTCATTACTAGGATGAATGCCACTTGGTCATGATATATTAATCTCATATCTTGCTGGACTTGATTTCATAGTATTTGGTTAAGTATTTTTGCATCTGTGTTCATGAAAGATACTGATCTGGAATTTTCTTGTAATGTCTTTTTTCTGGTTGTTAGATCAGATGATGCTGTCCTCATAAAATGAGTAGGGAATTACTTTCCTTTTTTCTGGATGGGTTTCTGTAGAATTAGTATTATTTTTTTTTTCTTTTTCTTTTTCTTTCTTTTTTAAGTTCAGAGGAACTCACCAGTGAGGCTATTGGGAACTGAAGTTTTCTTTATAGGAAAGTCTTTAGTTATGAGTAAACTTAGATGTAAAGCTATTGGGGTTACCCGTTTCTTTTTGAGAAAATTTGGTAGTTTGTCTTTCTAGGTTATTTGTCTTTTATCTAACTTATCAAATTTATTGGCAGAAAGTTATTTATGAAATTCCCTTATTATTCTTTACAAACATATAGAATCTGTGGTGATGCTTCTCTTTTTAATTCCTGATATTGGCAATTTGTTTCTCCTTCCTTTTCTTTCTCAACCAGTCTGAATAGAGTTATCCATTGTACTTGTTTTTCAAATCAGCCTTTGGTTTCCTTGATTTTTTCTTTTTTTTTTTTTTTTCCTGTTTTCAATGTCAGTGCTTTTATCTTCCTTATTTTCTTCCTTCTGCTGCTTTGAATTTAATTCACTCTTCTTTTTTTTATTTGAGAACTTTCTTTTCTGTAAGCATTTTGATGCTATCTGCTTCCCCCTAAGCACTGCTTTAGCTATATCTCAAAAGCTTTGATGTGTTTTGTTTTCATTTTCATCCAACTCAGAATATTTCCGAATTTCCTTCCTGATTTTGTCTTTAATCCATGGATTATTTAGAAATGTGTTCATTAGTTTCCAAATACTTGAGAATATTTCAGGTATCTTCCTGTTTTTAAATTTTAGTTTAATTTTATAATGAAGAGCATACTTTATATGATTACAGTTCTTTTAGTTTGTGTTTGTTTTATGGCCCAGAATATGTACATGTGCACTTGAAAACATGTATTCTGCTGTTGTTGGGTGTAGTGTTCTATAAATGTCAATTAGGTCAAGTTGATTGACAGTGTCCAGTTTCTCTGGCTTTTTGCTTTTTAAAAAATCAATGACTGACATTGGGAGAGGGAAGGGAGGGGTGAATTGGAGGAAATCGGAGGGGCGATGAACCATGAGAGACTGTGAACTCTGAGCAACAGACTGAGAGTTTTGGAGGGGTGGGGGTGGGGTGTTGGGCAAGCCAGGTGGTGGGTATTGAGGAGGGCACGTATTGCATGGAGCACTGGGTGTGGTACATGAACAATGAATCTTGTAACACTGAAAAAATAAAAGTATTTGGGGAAAAAAACGTGAAAAAAAATCAATGACTGAAAGAGGAATGTTGAGGTTGTCAACTAAAATTGTGGCTTTGTCATTTTTCTTTTAAGTCTTATTAGTTTTTGTTCAGTATATGTTGACATTCCATTCTTAGTTGCATATACAATTTGGAATGACATGTCTTGATTAATTGTTTCCTTTAGCATCATATAATGTCCACTTTATCCCTAGCAGTTTTTCATCTTCCAAAACCTACTAGGTCTGACATTAGTAAATTTACTTCACTTTTTTAATTAGTGTTTATATGGAATATATTTTAACATCCTCTTAATTTTAATTTATCTATTTCTCTATATTTAAAGTGTCTTTCTCATTGACAGTCTATAATTAGGTATTGGTCTTTCACCCAGTTTTATAATCTTGACCTTTTCGCTGAGATGTTCAGACTGTTTACATTTAATTATTGATATGCCTGCATTTAAATTTAGTCTTGTCCTCATCATAACTGTTTAATTTGTGTTCCTTGATTTTAACTTATTTTTACCATTGTAACTCTTTAATTTGTTCATTATAATTCTCTTTAATTACCTAAAAAATACACATTTTGCAAACAAACAAAAACCTTAAAGACTCAGGAAAGCATAAAGAATACAATTAGAATTATTCACAGCCCTTTAACATTGAGATTAAATGTTGTTGACATTTTATTATACCTACACGCAAAATACATTCATACAGTACATACTTCTTTGTAGCCTATTATACTGCTTTCCTATACCATTTTTTAAATGCTGAATATTTCATACTATGGCTGATTTACTATTAATTAATTGTATCTTATTATTGGATATTTTGATTTTCCCAAAGCTTTACCATTATAAAATGTACATTATTTTCTGTACATATATTTCCTTTGTCTTTTGGCTTCTGTCATTTTGGTTGTCAGCATTATTGTTGCCCGCTGTGAAAGTAATGTGTCTACTTTTCTCTGGCTACTTTTGAGATTTTATTTTATTTTTCAGCACTTGCAGTATGACTAGCTTACGTGTAGTTTTCTTCGTAAGTATTTTTTTTGGAGGTTGTATAGTTTCTTGAATCTGTGGCTTGATATCTTCCATCAATTTTTTAACATTCTCAGCTACTTTTCTTCAGATATTTCTTCTTGTCTTCTAGGACTTTAATTACATGTATGTCAGACTTTTCAACACATACAATATGTCTCCTATGGTCTTTTTTGTGTTTCCCATGTCTTTTTTATCTCTGCTTCAATCTGGATGTTTACTGACCCATTTTATCTTTATTAATCTTCTCTTTTGCTGCATCTGAAATTCTGTTAAACAAAGACTCTTAAATACAAGGAACAAACTGGCGGTTGCCAGAAGGGAAGGAGGTGGGGAAATGAAGATAGATAAAGGGGATTAAGAAGTATAGAGTTCTAGTTATAAAATAAATAAGTCATGGAGGTGATAAGCCAGTGTATTGAATTTTCAACTTCAGTTTTTTTTTATTTTTCAGTTATATAATCACCATTTGATTCTTGAAAAGAAAAGAAAAAGTTCAAATCCCTTTCTCATTACACCCATGTGTGGGTTGTTTGTGGATCTGCTTCTGTTGTCTGGATTTTTTTCCTCTTGGTTTTCAGTCATTTGGTTCTGTATCCTCTGCTATGACTAGGAGTTTTTTTATTGAGTGGCAGACATTGCGGATGAAAAAATACAGAAGCTCTGGATGATGATTTCTTCCCGCGAGGATTTCATTTCTGATAGATAGAAGGGGGTGTAGTCAAATCAAGGTTGATCTATTTCTGCTTTGCCTCTATTCATGGAAAGTATCTCTAGGGCCTCAGCTGAAGGTTTGTGTTGTTTACCAGACCCCTTCAACCTTGGTAAACTCTGAAATCTAGTTTCTGGCTCCAATTACCCACAGGATGGATGAAATTGCTGCTCACCTCCTTAGTCTCCCAGCTCCTGCTCTTGACCTACATACATGCAACTTTGGGGTTATCATATATTTCAAGGAGAAACTGCATGCAGAATTATAGGTTTACTTCTCTGAGTTTCCTCCTCTGACTCGATGAAACTATCACAAGTCCTAGACCTCTGTTTCATGCATGGCTTTTCTCCCTCTCACATTTAAGCGGCAAATGCCCTTGGGGTGGGGAGGAGTGAATTTTCCTCTTCTTCAATTTGACATCCTTTTAAATCCTGATGAGTTTGATCTTTTTCTGATGCCACAAATAAAGTGTGGCCTGTCAAAGATATCCAGGCCCAAATCCCCAGAACCTGTGAATGCATTATGTTACATAACAAAAGTGAATTAAAGTTGGAGATAGAATTAAGGTTTCTAATCAACCGACTTTAACATAGGAAAATTATCATAGATTATCCAGTTAGGCCCAACCTAATCACATGAGCTTTTAGGAAGAGAGAGGCACCTGGCTGGTGCAGTTGGTGAGTGTCTGATCCTTGGTTTCGGCTCAGTTCATGATCTCAGGCTCATGAGATCAAGGCCCCAAGGAGGGCCCCACGCTCAGCAGGGAGTCTGCTTGGGATTTCTCTCTGCCTCTCCCTCTACCCCTCCCACTCATGCTCTCTCTCTCTCTCTCTCTGTCTCTCTCTGAAATAAATCAATCTTTTAAAAAATAAATAAAACTAGAAACAGAAGAGGGAGGCAGAAAAGTATGTAAGAGAGATGTAACATGACAGAGACTTGACATGGCTGGCTTTGAAAATGGAGTAAGGGTGCCGTGAGCCAGGGCAGGTGGTAGCCTGGTCTCTTTGTTTATACCCGTGGGAAAACTGGCACCTCAGTCCTACAGCCCAGGCATTGAGTACTCCTGCCAATCTGAATGAGCAGGAAACTGGTTCTCTCCTACAACCTCCAGAAAAGAGCACAACCTGCCAACATCTTGACTTAATTTTTTTAAAGATTTATTTATTTATTTATTTATTTATTTATTTATTTATTTATTTTAGAGACAGAGAGAGAGAGAGAGGGTGGGGGAGGGGGAGGGGCAGAGAGAGGCTTAAGCAGACTCCGCTCTGAGCACGGAGCACAATGCAGGGCCTGATCCCATGACCCTGAGATCATGACCTGAGCCAAAACCAAAAGTTGGTCTCTGAACCGACTGTACCACTTGGGCACCCCAACACCTTGATTTTAATCCGTGGGGCCCATACCAGACTTCTGACCTGGAGAACTGTAAGAGAATACATTTGTGTTGTTTAAGCCACTAACTTTGTGGCAATTTGTAATGACAGCATATAAGACCATTACACAGTTGTTTTCTATTTTTTTCCTAGCTTTTATAATTGTTCTCAGGTCAAGGATTATTCTCCCATAGCTCAATGTGTCAGAGTGCAGTCACAGAATCAGAACTAATGTGCATTATAGGGTAAAGATTTTATTATAGGAATCAGATGTGACATAATTGTGGAAGGAGCTGGGAAAGTAAAAGCCTAGGAAGGAAGTTGGAGGATCAGAGAAAATGTCACCAACCCCTCAATCTGGGAAGCAAAGCACAACCACCTGCCAAAAGTGGCTGCAGAGTGATGGCTCCTGGGAAGGTGTGGAGGAAGCCAGGCTTCTGTGTAACTCCCACTCCGGTGGGTTCACCACCAAGTGTCTGGTAGGAACTTTGGAGCCACTTGTTGGTCAACAAGGTCTTCAGTCAAGAAGAAGAGCTGCATCCAGAATGGAGGAAAGGGAGAACCTGCCAGAGCTATCAGTACTTCTGTGTCTGTAACTCTGTCTAACCACAAGCAACTTCAAAGGTGAGAAACTGCTTCACTTCCATATTCCAAATCTTGCGTAAGTTTCTTTTTTGTCCAACTCTAACTCAGAACCATAGCGGGAAGGGGATTCTGAAAAAGAGGTTTTGGTTTCACCAAGTTGACATAGTACTGGTGACCACAGTCTACGCTTTGTCAATTTGGCACCCATAAATATTGCTTTTAACCATATTTTTAAAATCCTCCAAGTAAAAGCAATAGCAAAATGCTTCCACCTAACATGCTGCATGCTAACCTTTGTGGGCTTCCTCCCCAAAACCCAGGAGCTCAATCTAATTATGAGAAAAGCATCAAATGACTCTCAGCTGACAGACATTCTACAAAATAGCTGACCATTACTCCTCAAAACTGTCAAGGCCATCAAAAACAAGGAAAGTCTGAGGAACTATCAGAGCCAAGGGGAATCTAAGGAGACACAACATCTATGTACTGTAGTCTCCTAGATGCAATTCTGAAAAGAAAAGGACATTAAGTAAAAACAAAGGAAATTTGAGTAAAGTATGGGCTTTGGTGAATGGTAATGTATCAAAACTGGTTCATTCACTGATAAATATACCATGCCAATGTAAAATATTAATAATAGGAGAAACTCTGTGTAGAGTATGGCATTCTTCAGAGATACTATGGGTTGTGTTCCAGACCACCACAATAAAGTGAATTATCACAAGTAAGCAAGTCAAATGACTTTTTTGGTTTCCCAGTGCATATAAAAGTTATGTATGAACTATCCTTTAGTCTGTTAAATGCCCAATCATGTTATGTCTAAAAAGCAATATACGTACATTAATTTAAAAATACTTTATTACTAAAAAATTCTAATTATCATCTGAGCTTTCAGCAAGTAGCTATCTTTTTGCTGGTGGAGGGTCTTGACTCCATGTTGATGGCTGCTGACTGATCAGGGTGGTGGTGGCTGAGGGCTGTGGTGGCTGTGGCAGTTTCTTAAAAGAAGATGACAATGAAGTTTGCCACATCGAGTGACTCTTCCTTTAACAAATGCTTTCTCTGGAGAAAGTGATGTTGTTTGGTGGCATTTTACCACAGTAGAACTTCTTTCAAAATGGAGTCCGTTCCTCCAAAACCTGCCACTACTTTATCAACTAAGTTTATGTAATATTCTAAATCCTTTGTGTCATTTCAACAAGCTTCACAGCATCTTCACCAGGCGTAGATTCCATCTCAAGGAACCACCTTCTTCGGTCATCCATAAGAAGTAACTCCTCAGCCACTTTGGTCATGAGATCGCAACAATGCAGTCCCATCTTCAGGCTCCACTTCTGATTCTAGTTCTTTTGCTATTTCTACCACATCTGCTGTTATTTCCTCCACTCAAGTCTTGAGCCCTTCAAACTCCTCCCTGAGGGTTGCAATCAACTTCTTCCAAATTCCTGTTAATGTTGATATTCTGACCTCTTAGCATGAACCATGAATGTTCTTAATGGCATCTAGAAGGGTGAATTTTGTTGAGAATGGTTTCCATTTACTTTGCCCAGATCCATCAGAGGAATCACTGTCTATGGCAGCTCTAGCCTTATGAAATGTGTTTCTTAAATAATAAGACTTGAAAGTCTTAATTACTCCTTGATCCATGGGCTGCAGAATGGATGTTGTGTTAGCAGTCATGAGAACAACACTAATCTTGTACTTCTCCATCAGAGCTCTTGGGTGCATTGTCAATGAGCAGTACTATTTTGAAAGGAATCTTTTTCTCTGAGAAGTAGGTCGCAGCAGTGGGCTTAAAATATTCAGTAAACCATGTTATAAACAGATGTGCTGTCATCCAGGCTTAATTCCATTTATAGAACACAGGCAGAGTAGATTTAGCATTTCTGAAGGGCCCTAGAATTTTCAGAATGGTAAATTACCATTGGCTCCAACTTAAGGTCACCAGCCGCATTAGCCCCTAACGAGAGAGTCAGCCTGTCCTTGGAAGCTTTGAAGTCAGGCACTGACTCTTCCTCTCTATCTGTGAAAGTCCTAGACAGCATCTTCTTCCAACAGAAGGCTGTTTTGTTTACACAGAAAATCTGTTATTTAGCGTAGCCGCCATCTTGGATGATCTTAGCTAGATCTTCAGGAGAACTCACTACAGCTGTTACACCAGCACCGGCTGCTTCCCCTTGCACTTTGATGTTATGGAGATGACGTCTTTCTTTAGATTTCATGAACCCACCTCTGCTAGCTTCAGATTTTTCTTCTGCAGCTTCCCCACCTCTCTCAGCCTTCACAGAATTGAAGAGAGTTAGGGCCTTGCTCTGGATCAGGCTTTGGCTTAAGGGAATGTTGTGCCTGGTTTGATCTTCCATCCAGACCACTCAGACTTGCTCCATCTCAGCAATATGGCTGTTTCACTTTTTTACCAGGCTTGTGTTCACCGGAGCAGCACTTAATTTCCTTCATGAACTTTTCCTTTGCATTCACAACTTGGCTAACTGGTTGGGACAAGAGACATAGCTTTCCGCCGATCTGGGCTTTGAACATGTCTTCCTCACTAAGTGTTATCATTTCTAACTTTTGACTTGAAGTTGACCATGAAACTCCTCTTTCACTTGAGCACTCTGAGGCCATCATAGGATCATTAAATGGCCTAATTTCAGTATCACTGTGTCCCAGGGAACAGGAAGGCCCGAGGAAAAGAAGCTAGATGGGGGAACGGCTGCTCGGTGGAGTAATCAACATCAGAAAACACAGCATTTACAGATTAAGTTTGTCGTCTTATATGAGTAGGGTTCATGATGTCCCAAAACAATTACAATAGTAACATCAAAGATCACTGATCACATATCACCATCACCAATATAATAATAATGAAAAAGCTTGAAATATTGCAAGAATTACCAAAATGTGACATGGAAACATGAAGTGAGCAAATGCTGTTGGAAAGGTAGCACAGATACCATTGAGCTTGCTCAATGAAAAGTTGCCATAAACCAGCAATTTGTAAAATCTGCAATATCTGCAAAGCTCAATAAAACGAAATGCAATCAAATGAGGTAGGCCCATATGTGGGAACTTTGTATTATCTTTGCCATTTTTCTATAAATGTAAAACTATTCTAAAATAAAACTTTATTTAAAAAATAGAATATAAAGATTTATTCATTTTGGGGCGATGTTCTTTTCTCTAAATTATAATTCCCCTTGGATATCCTGTAACTTAAATACAAAGATCCATGGCTAACCACTATTAATACCTCTTATGTTAGCTAACAGGGGATTGGGAAGGTGGGCAGGGGGGTGGAGATAAAGAAAAAGAAGTCTTTAATACCTAAATAAATATGATATATTCATACAAAAGATTTTTTTATTCATTTATTTTGAGAGAGAGGCAGGGAGGGGCAGAGGCAGAGAAAGAGAGAGAATCTTTTTTTTTTTTACGATTTTATTTATGTATTTATTTGTCAGAGAGAGAGAGCACAATCAGGGGGAACAGCAGGCAGAGGGAGAAGCAGGCTCCCTACTGAGCAAGGAGCCTGACACGGGGCTCCATCCCAGGACCCTGGAATCATGACCTGAGCTGAAGGCAGACACTCAACCGACTGAGCCACCCAGGCGCCCCGGGAGAGAGAGAATCTTAAGCAGGCTCCATGTCTAGTGCATGAGCCCGACACAGAGCTCTATTTCATGGCCCCGAGATCATGACCTGAGCTGAAATCAAGAGTCAGATGCTCAACTGACTGAGCCATCCAGGTGGCCCTGTACTATACTACAGTAAGAAACAAACACTCCTGTCCAGTGGTCATAGCTGGTATTAATGACTTCCTTATTCCACTAGCCAATCTCCATTCCTGTTGCTCTCATCAGTAAACACTTCAGCTGGGGTGCTTTGCCTGATGGGGTGACCCTTCCTATTTCTGTGTCAGTGCTCTTTGGCTGTGCAACGAACCACCCCAAAACTCAGTGGCTTAAAACAGCAGTGGTTTATTATTTCTCATGATTTGGGGGGCTAAGGGTTCACGCCGGTCTTCACTAGGTGGTCCTACTGCACATGGCATCGTCTGGACGGCCGCTGAGCTGGACCAGAAGGAGCAAAAAGGCTTTGCTGGTAGATTTGGAGGTTTTGACCCTCAGTGATCTCTCCTTTCACTTGTGACGAGCTTTGGCTTCCTCACAGCATGGTAGTTTCAGGGTAATTGAACTTAAAAGGCAACTGACATTTAAGAGAGATCAAATAGAAACCGCCAGACCTCTTAAGGCAAGGCTCAGAAGTCCCACAAGGCCCCCTCTGCTATATTTGGTGCTCAAAGCTAGCCACAAGGCCAGTCCAGATGAAAGGGGAAGGGAAATACAGTCTCCCCCTTGCTGAGAGGAACAGCAAAGAAATTTGTGCCCATCTGCGATCCACTAAACTGGTCGTGGAAATTTCCTCTAAGGTAAAGTTCCAGAATTGGCACTGCTGCATGGAGGGTATTCATTTTAAAAACTTGACACGTGTGCAAAAGGCCCTCCATACAGTTTTACCAGTTTGCGTTCTCACTAGCCGTGTTTGCCAATCAACTTCTCTGCACTTTCACCAACACTGGATGTCATTACCCTTTTTAGCCTTTTCCAGTTTAAAGACAGGGAAAGTCTGATTGTCGCAGGGGTTTTTTTGTTGTTGTTGCTTTTTTTCGTTGTTGTTTTTTTTTTTGCCCTCCATGTGTGAATACCATTGAGACCGAACATTTTTCATGTGTTTATTGGCCATGCCTAGATGTTCTTTTTTTGAATTGCCTAATCTTGCACTTTGCCCATTCTTTTCTTCAGCTATTCTTGGTTTGAGTGTTGATGTTGGTCTGAAATCTGGGTTATTAAAGTTTAACCGACCTCAGACAACCCTACTGGGTTTTTAAATATTATGAATTACTCTTGCCCAAAATAATCTATCTTCATTTCCATTCGTTTATTCTTTATTTCCCTGGATCATCACCTTTCTCAGTCCTTTTCTTAGATTCACAACATTGGAACTGCAAACCACCTTGGTTTTGAGTTGGAGCTATTGACACAAAAGAAGGACAGGGTCTTGTCCAGAGATTCTGAAGGTGGGAGGTCTCCTCTATTTGGACCCATAGGACCAGCCTTTCAGCTTCTGGCCAAAATAACACCAACAATGCACTTAGCCCCTTTACCACAAGGTTTGTGTCCTTAGGTCTGGCACTAAGAAATTCAGTCTGTCTATAACTTTTGCCTGGATACTAAATTCTCCCTGCCTCTAACTGGCTCTACCTCTTGCTATGTGGCATTTGATAAATTAGGTTCGCTTTGGGGCCTTGGATTTTCCAATTAGCCAGGAGTATTGAACTTTTTTTTTTTAAGATTTTACTTATTTTGAAAGAAAGAGAGCACGAGCAGAGACAGAGGGAGAGAAAGAATCTCAAGCAGCCTCCACGCCCAGCTCAGAGCCCAACATGGGGCTCGATCTCACGACCCTGAGATCATGGCCTGAGCCGAAACCAGGAGTTGGATGCTTACCCAACTGAGCCACCCAGATGCCCCAGGAGCATTGAACTTCTGCTAGATGACTCTAAGAAACACTTTTTCCATTGAAGTCTGTTATTTAAGAGGGGGATTCATAGAGTATGCATTAGGGGAAAGCAGCATAGATGGAAGGCAGACCCTTTAAGAAATTGGCTTCGGCCTAAGAGGTCTATTTTCGAAGGGAACTTAATCAAAGCTTTTTTAAAATAGTTTTTAATTATAGGCTTGAAACTTGGTGTTATTTGTAATACCTTTTTAGAAGCATGAAAATAGCATTGCTCTCTGTACCAACTTTGTGCTTTTCCCTTTGGTAAACACTGATTTTATTTCTCTCCGAGCCGGTAGGAGTAAACCACGCCCATTGGGCACTTCCTGTTTACCCCCTGGTCTTATGTATGGTAGATGGCGGCCAACCTGATCCCCAAAATAAGCTCCCTTGGTTGACTTCTGCATTCTCTGGTTAGGCGACCAGCCTGTCAATACTGGGACAATGAGTTCGGCCATGGAAGGCTTATTCTGACATTGCCCCTTCAAACTGTGGGTGGAGAGGGAAGTCACTTAATGTAACGGTAGGGATAATATAGTCGTAGGATTTATATTTAAGTGGGGGCATCACACAGTACCTTTCACTTGAGAATATCAAGACATTTTCAACTTTTAAGCTTGGAACGTGTGACATGAGTGAACACAAAGATAGCAAATAAGCGGATTTACTCTGGAAAGTCTCCGTGCTCGAAATATCTATTTTTTAAGGAAGAAATTGAGTTTTATGTGTATTGAGTGACTAAAGTGTAAGCTTAGAAATATTTTATGTTTCCATCATAGTTTATTCTGCTTAGCATAAATCATCAGAGCCAACCATAATTTACCATTTACTAGGGCTTTTTCAGTTGTGTTATGCTCATGTCAGACACACCTTCGTACAAGTCCCTCCGGGTCAATAGTTTAGAAATTCTGCCTCTTCCATCCCCTTCTCCTCTCAACACTTATGGAAATATATGCTAATGGGAACAGAATCAGCCTGCCCAACTAATAGGGTTAGACCACTCTTAACACAAGATTAATGAGATAGAAGTTTAAGGAAAAAATAACATTTCTCAAGTAGTGAGGGTGCAGATGCCAAGTAAAAGCCAACACCCCTCCTGGATCAGTCAGACCCCACGCTTTGTTTTCCCTTGACTTCACTGGAAGGAGCTGAAGAGGAAATCTTGTCCATCCGGCCCTGCCATGCCCGCCATTGCCACCCTCAGGCTCAGCATAGCTGGCTCTCCCGCCTTCCCTGAGGCCTCCACTCAGCACTCACCACTGTGGAAATTGAGACCACAGACTCAGATGTATAAAAGTGCATAAAAGAGGGGCGCCTGGGTGGCTCAGTGGGTTAAAGCCTCTGCTTCGGCTCAGGTCATGATCTCAGGGTCCTGGGATCGAGCCCCGCATCGGGCTCTCTGCTCAGCGGGGAACCTGCTTCCCCCTCTCTCTCTGCCTGCCTCTCTGCCTACTTGTGATCTCTCTCTCTCTGTCAAATAAATAAATAAAATCTTTTTTAAAAAGTGCATTAAAGAGGGTATTCGGAGACAGTAGATATTTAAAGTCACAGATACTGGCAGGAAGGTCAGTTTGTAAAATATTCTGCATTCCCACTGCGTGACTGAACCACGACTCGGCAGACATCGAAAGGAATCAGGGGCTTAGAGAACAGTATTTGCTAAGAGGAAGAAAAGCCAAAGTATCTTAACAATTTGACGAAACTATAATTGACACAGTGTGTGACGTATCCATATTCCTGGGGACGAGGGGCTGGTTTCCTCTTAGATTTCCACCTCTTTCAGGGTCCAAAGGCAGCCTTCCCCTGTGGCACATGCTCAGCTCTTTCTACACGCCCTAAATTCTTCCATTACTGACCAGTCACACTGGAAATAAATTTTACACGTTTAAAAAGTAATGTTCTTTCACATCTAGTACCCAGGTCTTAGTTTCTAAATATTCTCTACTGGCATTCAGGCTCCTCGGAGAAATAGAGGATTCAGGACTGAGGCAGGGAAAGATGCGTGGGACATCTCTGAGCCTGGAGCATCCTAATTCAACAGAAAATAAGAAATTGCTCCTGAACTATGGGAACATGTCAGAAATGGGAGCTTGAAGAGGCTCTCTCTTGCCAGACCTGGGACAATTTATCCGAATAAATAATAATACATAGGGGTTATCACCCATAGAATGAAATATCTTGAGTCCTTCTTCTGCTATAGAATGCCAACTAATAAATATAGATGGAATCATGGCATTAAAATATCATCACCAGGGCAGAAAGACTGATAAGGGGTGGTTATTTACACAGTCTCAAATTATCTCCCCACAAATTACTTATTAATTACAAAGGAAAGCTACTTATAAGGAAAAACCCCAATGTCCTTTCAATTATTCATTGCAGGTATTGTTTTTTTTTAAGATTTTATTTGTTTATTCGACAGAGAGAAAGCGAGCACACGTGCAAACACACAAGCAGGGGAGCGGCAGGCAGAGGGAGAGGGAGAAGCAGGCTCCCTGCTCAGCGGTCATGGACCTTGGACCTTGGACCGTGGACCTTGATCCATGGATCATGGACCAGGACCCTGCGATCATGACCTGAGCCGAAGGCAGACGCTTAACTGACTGAGCCACCCAGGTGCCTCTAAAAACATATTTTCATTAACAATATCTGCAATAGGGTGTCTGGGTGGTCATAATCCCGGGGTCCTGGGATGGAGCCCCACATCAGGCTCCCCGCTCAGCAGGGAGTCTGCTTCTCCCTCCGTCCATTCCCCCTGCTCCTTCTCTCTCTTGCTCATACTCTCTCTCTCAAATAAATAAATAATAGTTTTAAAAATATAATAAAATAGAATGTTTTTATTGGGACATCTGGATGGCTCAGTCAGTTGGGCATCCAACTCTTGATTTCCAATCAGATCGTGATGTCAGGGTCCTAGGACTGAGTGAGCCCAGACAGGCTCCCCGATCAGCACAGAGCCTGCTGGAGGATTCTCTCTCTCTCCCTCTGCCCCTCCCCCTGCTCATGTGCACTCTCTCTCTCTCTCTAAAATAAATGAATAAATCTTAAAAAAAAAAAAAAAAAGGAAAATATGTTTGTATTGTTTTGGTTCACAAATGGTTAAGTGTTTCTTTTGCCTTAATTCCGACATCAGGCCACGCCATTAGATAAGGAACACAGACAGAAATTCATTTATAACTGTTCAAAGAATATGTCCAATGATGACAAATCCTTTGATAAAACACACTTTGGGTGAATGCCTAATTCAGCTCTTTTTATTTAGACTCAATCTGGAACTCGTTCTCCCCTCCAAAAGCCAGAGGAGGCTAATTCCGCGGCCGGCACAGCGGAGACGGACAGGAGCGGAGCTCTAAGCCCTGGGAGCAGAGGGAGCAGAGGGAGACTGGGAGCTCCCGGGCGGTGGGGGCAGAGAGGGGCCTGTTCCTGATGGCACCAGACCTCCAGCTGGTCCCTTCCCTAGTGAGGACTCTGGCCCTCTTTATTTCCCCTTTTGTGGTCTCTGGGAGACCGAACACTGTTTTCAGTTACGGTGATGGTTAGGGATCTGCAGCAGGCGGGATGCTGGGGTCCAGAGAGGGCAGCCGGGGTAAGCAGGCCATCTAGATAATGCTGGTTCAGCTGGGCTCGCCGCCACCTGGTTATGGGATGGACGGCCTCGCATTCCGGGGGGATGGGAGCGGCACCTCGGAGACTGCATTCAGACATTAAAATACACACCCACAAAACAGCCATCCCAGACCCCTAATCTTACTTTATGACCAAACTATAATTACATTACAGCAATTACTTGAATATTACATTTTTATTACTGTTATGTCATTATGTCTACTAGGAAAAAAATATGCCTACTTTAACCAATAAAATTCTTAATGACTCATTTAAGCTGTGTCTACGTGAAACCCCTGACTTAAACATTTTGGTCAAAATAATTTTTCAGGCCTCAGGGAAGAAGAGGGCTAACCTTCACCCCCGTGATTGACCAAAAAGAAAGAAAACTTCCATTTGTGGATGGAGAAGTCCTAGCCCAGACCAGTCAGAAAGTTACAATGGTTACACCTAAGAGCTGTATTTATAAAGCCATCGACTCCTTATCATCTGTTGATCAGTTTTAACTACTAACAAAAAGTAGAGCTGAGATCTCAGGAAGCATCCTCCTCTCCTTCCTCAAATGCGTGGAGGGACATTGGAGTGGGTCCAACTGTGGAAGGATGCGTTCCAGGCGGACTGGGCCGGTTTTGCAGCCCTTCCACTCTGGGAGCCAGTGATTTCTTTAGCACTCACTCAGAACATTCCCCAAATAAAGTACTCATGCGTGGTACTTACATTTTTTAATCATTATAGTTATATTTTACTCCATTACCTCTTTTTAGGTAGCGCCTCATTTTCTGTATGCCTTATCTTATCTTGCTTAAAATTTTAGGCTGTCAGACTGAGTACGTTTTTGCAGCGGGAGGGGGGACCCTCTGACCCTAACCCCTTCCGGTTTAACCCAAACTGTGTCCTTTCCTAAGCGGTGCAGGCCCAGACGAGCATAGGGTGCTGTCTGTGTCGGAAATAATTCTACACCTTGAGAGCCAGAATCGAGGCCCTCGAATTTGGAGAATTGACCATATGAGCTGATGAAGTCAAAATATCCAGATTTAACTGCTTTTGACTTTTATTCACATGTATTTTACCCCCAAAATAGTCTACGTAATTGAACAAACACCTTCCTTTGAGAAAATGAAGTTGGCTAACAGGTTTTGCTTCCCCTCGGTAAACCAAGCCCAAGATTTGTTCTTTGCTTCATTTTTCTTAATCCTTTTGGCAAATATATGTCCTATATAATTCAGTGCCTAATTCTAAAGTTATGTGTGTCTGCTGGACATTTACACTCTTAAACATTCATGACTGCCTACAAATGTGAAAAGTATTACCAGGTCTATTTTTAACATTGTTTTGGCAAGGCTGTTGCTGTGGGGGGAAAAAAATCCTATAGAATCTTAATGAGAAAACTGAATGATTCTTCGAAATGTGGTTGTGATTCCCTCCCGTATGGAGTGGTGATGTCATTGGTGCTGAGAAGCAAGAAACCGTAGAATCGTGCATTTGCCAGCAGGGTCTTAGAGCTCCACCAGAAGGGAAATGAAACTGTCTTGAGGACGGTTTGTGTGGAACTGTGCTTTCTCCCACCGCTCTGAGGGCCACATACGTCCCTGCACGGGACTCGTCTCGCACACTTGGTTTGTTATCTCTGCGAGCCAGCGTCGTGCAAGAACGCACTGTTGGCATTTGTTTGTTTGTTTGTTTGTTTGTTTTTAAATGGAACTTGATCTGCCTGCTGGCTCTTTCTCCGTTCATTCCCCACATTTGTGTGAGAGAAAATAACTACCTTGTTCCAGCTGGTGGAGCAAGACAGGAGTTCCCTCTAGCTCACCTGAGTCCCCTGGGTCACTTAATTAGCAAGTGGCAAGAAGTTCAAAGAAGTCTGGCAGGACAGGAGAACGTGAGTCTTTGAAGGAGGCCTGTCCTCCTGTCCTCACCCCCACCCCCACCTCTCTCCAGACCTCCCTGCCCGACCCCACATCTGAATCCTACCTGTCCGGTCCCGGGGGGGCACGGAACCTAGCGGAACAAGGTGTCGGGCAGTTTGGTTCTGGGCAGCAAGTGGGCTGGGCACCAGGGGCCCCCACGGGGGCACACGCTTCCAGCTTCACTTGCCAAGCCTTGAGTCCTGGCATGGCAGCTGTGTCAGCCAAGAGCGAGGGCCCCTCAGAGGGAGCATCGTTTCTCATTTCTTTACCTGGACGAGGCACTCCTTGTCATTCTTCTGCCCTGACAGGACACGTTTTTCTGGTTTGTATCAGGTTTCTGTGCGTGCTCGCGGGAGCCCCGGGACTGGACCCAGAGGAATGAGGCCACGGCATACAGAGTGGGCAGAGTTCCGCTGCTTAGATGTTGGCTGGATCGGCAGTCAGTAGTAATGGTGTCATCACTTCCAGGGACAAAGTGCTACAGAAGAAGTTATTTTGTCCCGGACAGCAAGTCTGGAACCTTTCAAAGTTCCAGGATCACCCTTAATTTCAGGAGGAGGCTGTTTTCATTGTCATTCAGCCTAAAGCCTGCGGAAACAGTCTCTGCAGAGAGAACTATGTTCCATTCAGATTCGAGACCAGTTTGGTTCTGGCATTAGGGGAAATGGAATGTAAGGGGTGGCCTAGCTATTCTCCATCAATCTGCCATAAAACTATGGGATCACTGGGACTTGGAGCAGAAAGAAGGCTTGAGCCCTATAAGGTCCAGTCGCCACTTTCCGAGATGGGCCCACAAAGTCGAGGCACTGGCCCTCACTGGCCTCAGCCCCCGACCCTGCTTCTCCCGCCACATCCATTCTTACCCCCTCCTGGTGCTCTAGATCTTTGTAGGGGGAGAGGATTCCAATTCTTGGGCACAGACCCAGTGGTGTTCCACTTGCTTCCACAAGTGCTTTGGGTTTCTCCATCAATGACCCAGTGACGTCCACCATTCACACAGATGGATGTGATGGCTCAGATCCTCTCCACTGGCCATCCATGATTTCCAGAGGCTTCCAAAGGAACTAGTCCAGTCCCTGACCCAGTCCCAACCAAGCCAGCACATGATACCCATTCTCGCCAGTGCTAGAGGACTCTGCATTTTTGCCTTGGCTCCCAGAGATCCCTTCTAGTCCACTGAGATGACACAAGAACCCGTTCTATCAATCCTTATCCCCCGCCCCCAGGACACTCTTGTTTCTACCCTCTTCACCCTCTGACTGAGATCCAGCTTCAGCTTGGTGGAAGAAGTCCCCCGGAGCCAGTCTCCTGATTGTTTCCTCCGCAGAGAGACTCCTGCTAGCCCCCCCCTCCCCACGCCCCAGCAGCTCAGACTTGTGCGGATACCCCAGCCCAGAGCCCTGTTTGGACGGTGATTTGGACTAGAGCCCATGTTCTGTGGAGACAGCCCTACTGTCCTTTTAGTTTTGCTAACTCCAGCACCAGGCATTTATTGATTCCTTTCTTCTGCCCTTCAGCCCCCACCGAAGTCCTCGCAGCAAAGGCTACACTAGACACATGGCATTTGAACCCACCCTTGGAAGTCTCTTTGTCTTTGCAAGAAGGATATTAATTTGGCAGGTTAATTTGGTAAATCTATAAATCACGAATGGGGATTCTGACTTCAACCTATTAATTTATGATGCTGCATATTAGTTTAACAGATTCCACAGAAAGAATTCATTTGTTACAATAATGTTTTTATAAACCTCAAATAAATATTGGTTTTCCTTTTGGAGACTGCCTCTCACACACTAATATATTATTCTTATATTACAGACTCACCTAAGGTCTGAACAAGACACCATTTGATGTGACATTCCATCCTCCCGCCCAAGAGTGTGGCCTGGGGAAGAGCCCCTCAGGGCTGGCCGCCATATTGCTCTTCTCGGTGACCAGTTGCAAGTGCCTCTGCCATTGACTGAGATATCGAACTTACCCTCGATGATTAGTTCCAACTGATTAATTTTTGGCTAAGTCATCTACAAGCTCTGTATCCATTAGCTACTGTCACATAACAAACACTCCCAAACTCAGCTTAACCCAGGAAGGCACTTATCGTCGATGAGTCCAGAGGTTGTCTACTCTCGGCTGCCTTCATCGTGCATCTGTGGTTTGCTGTGGGTTGGTAAGCGGCTGTGTTCTTCTTGGCTGGACACTTGGGAGTCAGGTGACTACATCTGGTGTAGGATGGGCGTGGATGGCTGAGACCACTGGCCTCTTCTCCATGGTCTCACCCTCTAACCTTAGGCTGATCATAGAGAGTTGGCAGGAATCCATGAGAGAGAGGAAGCTCACCAGGTCTCTTGAGTCCTAGGCTCAGAATTGGTACCATGTCACTTCCGCCATTTTCTATTGGCCGTAACGAATCACGAGGCCTGCTCAGATTCAAGGGGTGGGAAAAAAAAGTTCTACTTCTTTAACTACAAAGTGACAGTGCAAAGGGTATAGACGGGGAAGAGTGACAAAGTGTGGATATTTTTTCAGTCAATCTACCAAAGCTTTGTGAATAGCTTTTATTTTCTTGATTCTAAGTGTGGGTAACTGACTGAATGTCTTTATAATGCTAAATCCCTTTCAGTTGTTTTTTTTTTTTACATAATGTGCTAGCTAAGGAAACCAGAGGCTCTTGCAGTTTCGGTTGTTTTCCAGGAGCTAGTAAGTGGCAGCACAGGACTAGAATCCAGGTTTTCCAATGGCCAAGTTCAGAGCCATTTCCAAAATTCCGCTCAGATGACCCCCTTTGGCCTGGTGGCATGCATTTATAAAAATAGTTTCTTGCACGGGGTGGAAAGCAATGTGTGGCCATGTGGTGAGGTGAGGGTGAGGCTCATTGTTCCAAATCAAGCCTGACCCCGTGGTCCTGGTCTCTGTGTCCCCTTAGCACAGTGTTGGAAACCCCCAAGCCAAATAATGCCAGAAAGATACTGTACTCTACACACCACTCTTGGGCACCTCATTAAAGACTGATTCTAAGACTCTTGCTCACTTGAATTCTCTTATTTCTTGCTAAATCCGCATCTTCCAGCTAAGCCCCGCCTTAGCCCTTTTGTCTGTTTCTACTGTCATGCTTCAACTTCTGGCTGCACATCTCAACCTCAGACCTGCCGTTTGCACCCTGAATCCCTTCTCCCTCTTTTCTGAATGTCTTCTTGACATCTAAGGCTTGTTGGTTTCTTTCCCGGGACCCTGGCCCTCCTCCAGTTTTTATGGGATCAGCTGGTGACCTCCCACCTTCCTCGAGTGTGCCAGAAACCATTTAAATGCAACCACTGGCCTTGGAGTTTTAGTAAGAAACTTGACCCGGAGCTCCTGGTTCTGGAACAACTTGGTGGCAGCTCAGCGCCTGCTGGAGTGTCGCTTCCCCCTGGTCCCACAGAAGGATCGTAGAAGGTCGGGGTTCTGAGGGTTTGGGCACAGGCTGTGGCACAGGAGCTCCTGGGCCCAGAGAGGACAGCCTTCCTCAAGCCAGCCTCCCTCGTCTTCCTCCCTGGCATGTGTTTGTTCTCCTGACATCCCATCCTCTTCACTTGGAACCGTATGCTCGAGACGCAGCAGGGGAGCGCAAGTCCGGGCGAAGAGAAGAGGGTGCGAGGCACTTAGAGGTCACGCTGGACACTGCCCTTGGCCTTGGACACACAATACCCGCCTGCCCGACTCTGCCCGCAAGACAGGAATGGGTGGAATGTCTATGGGAATTGCTGTGGCTTCTGCTTTTAACAGCTGAGTGGAAGGGTGTCCCCTTGTAAAAGGGGGAAAAAAAGACTCTTCAAGATTTGCTCAAGAATGATGAGACTTGGCAGGTCTGAAAGAAGAATTCTTAGCCTCTCACTCAGCGCTCCCAGATCTCCTGATAGCGAAGTAATGGTGTGGGCAGGCCGAGGGGATGAGGCCGGCTTGCTTATTTGCAGCGTCCTTGGTGGTGGTGGAGGGGGTGGGGTGTTTCTAAAAAACAAACAAAAACATACAAAAAAGCTTGACACTCGATAAATAAACCATTCCCAGTAACCGAAGACGAGACGTTCCTGGGAGCTCCCGAGCCCCTTCTGTTTGCTGCTGTTCTCCAATTAGCCGAGAATGCCCGCAGATTGTGCTAACGCAGCACTAAGCCCCCGTACCAAACACCTTCTCAGGTTTTTTTCCCCTCTGCATTCTGCTAATCCCTGGATGAAACATAATCGCCGAGAAATGTTCAAGGTTGGGTACAACCGGGAGGAACTCAGCGTTGGCTCCCACCCAGTGGAAATAACATGCCATTGGCCTCGACAAGGCAGGAATAAGGATGTTGAACAAACACGCTCTCTACAGCCCTCCCTAGCAACTGCTTGTTGCTTCCCACAGGAGCCCTCGCTCTCCTCAAGCTGTGCCTTCTGCTCCCAGCCTGCAGCACCTGAGAGATGTTCTAGAAGCGGTAAACAGACAGGGAAGTCAACGAGCACCAAAGGCCAATCGGGAAAAGATCGGAAAGAGAATGAAGTCCTTTACTCCCCTCTAGGGCAAAATGACAGTAGTAAAAACATGTACAGGTAATAAATACATAATTCTATTTAATAATTAAACTGCAGCAACTTGCATGCATGATTCTTGTTTGCTGTCTCTGGAACCAGAGGAAAACGTTTCTCCCTGACGTGGTTTAGAGGTGGGATTTCTGAATGAGAAGTTCCAGGTCTCGACCGATGCTGTCATCTGTGTTCTGACGATGGGAAGAGAAAGGACATCAGAGAATGGGACAGAACTTTCTGTAGTGAAGAAAGAGGGAGAGAAGGTCATCTAAAAGGACTCATGAGGGGCACCTGGGTGGCTCAGTGTGTTAAAGCCTCTGCCTTCGGCTCAGGTCATGATCTCAGGGTCCTGGGATCGAGCCCCGCATCGGGCTCTCTGCTCAGCAGGGAGTCTGCTTCCCCCTCTCTCTCTGCCTGCCTCTGCCTACTTGTGATCTCTCTCTCTCTCTTTCTGTCAAATAAATAAATAAAATCTTTAAAAAAAATAAAAGGACTCATGAAATTACACATGCCGTTATCTGAAATATACACGCATACGCGAATATTTCTCTCTCCTCAACCCTTACAGTAAATCGAACGCTTCTTTCTTACAGATGAGAATCTGACATGCAGAGGGTTTTGAGGGCACACAGGTTGAACCGAGGAGAGGACTGGAGATGCTTATGTGATTCCAGACAGAAAACAGGGCTCCGAGCGGTTAGGGAGGCAGAACTCGAAGTTAAAGAAACTCATCGCAGCAAGTCTGTCTACTTTCAGATGGCCAAAAGACAACAAAATAATAAGACCTGGCCAAAGTTCTAGACCTTTTCCCCAGGGGCTCAAAAACTCTGAGCCGAGAGCTTACATCTCCATCAGTTACGGTGAAGGAAACCAAGGCCTTACGATATAGGTTTGCCTTAAATTTGTGCTGAAACTGAACCTAGAGCCGGTCTCCCCTCTCCTGTGGGTCCAGCTCTTGCGAAATCAGACGCGATGGCACCAGGAGGCACATTGGCATTTTTACCTGCCCTGGGATGGAGAAGGGAAGAGGGCGACCCGCATTACCACACCTCCCGGGGTGGATCTAAGTGGCCTCCAGGTGACTTGCTCTGGGCCTCGTCCCTTTCCTCTGAAACCGTGAACTGCTCGCCAGCCCCCAGGCCACGAAGCCAAACACGGCCGCTGGCCTCAGCCCTGGCTCGGGGGGCCGCGTGCGCAAACATGACAAGCGCTCCGGCTTCCTGCGGATCATCCAAGACCCTCGGAAACAGCCTTGCTTCTTCCGTTCATCGAGCCCTCGACGCGCCACGCCCAGGCCCACACAGCAGCCCAGGGAGGGTGCAGCTTCTACAGGCTTCCTCCGTCAAGCAGAGCGAAGGTCGGCTCGGGGCCGATTTCCAGCTAACTGCGGGAGTCTCTCACCCCACCGCCTAACACAGTTCCCGAACTTTCCTGGACGTGCAGGCACTGCGAACTAGTAAGAACCTCCTGGGCTTTGAGTTCTGGGTCTGGTCCTGGTCCGCTGTCTGCTCTGGGGCATGACATTGACCTCTGTGGGCTTCGGTCTCTCATCCACGTAAAATGGAGGCGAGAATCCCTCCCCAGCAGGATCTGAGGCGGTGGCGAGAGCACGGCCGGGGAGTGGGTCCCCATATGACAGCACCTTCGTTGTCATCAGCATTATCTCAAACTCTCTCATGGATTCGGAGGATTTCTTTTTCCTACCACAGTCAGCAATCACCCAAAGCCAAATGTTCCATCCGCTCCCTGTCGTTCGGTTCTTTCTTTTTTCTTCCTCTGATGATTTCCTCCAGAAAAGTATTTTGCCTGTCTCCTGGGTGAGTGTATTCCGGGCCAAATATTTTTTTGAAAACCTTTGGCAGAAAGGAGCACACTTCTGCTAAAAAGCGATCAGAGAAGAGAAAGAGGAAGCAATCAGCCAGATAAAAAACGTGGAATCTCCTTCAAACACTTGGATTTCTCCACCAGATCAATGGCATTTAAAAGACATGGGATCGTGGATGGAAGAGTTTTTAAAGAATAAGACTTGGGGAATGTAACAACCAAATGCAATGTGTAAACATGCTTGGATTTGAACAAACAAGTGTAGCAAATCAGAAAGCTTTGAATAGGGACTAGCTATTGCTGATATTAAAGAATTAATTTTAAACTTTTAAGATACGATAATGTCAGGGAGATACACTTAAAGAGTTAGAGATGCACACTGAATTATTCTGGGTAAAATTATTGTTTTAAATTTTAATTCCAATGTAGTTAACATACAGAGTTATATTAGCTTCAGGTGTATAATACAGTGAATCTACCCTTCCATCCATCCCCCGGTGCTCATCACAAGTGCCCTCCTTCATCCCCATCGCCTATGTCACCCATCCCCCCACTCACCTCCCTCTGGTAACCTTCAGTTTGTTCTCTATAGGTAAAAGTCTGTTTCTTGGTTTCTCTCTCTCTCTCCTCTCTCCTCCCCCTTCTCCTCCTTCTCCTTCTTTCTTTTGCTTCATTGTTTCGTTTCTTAAATCCCACACGAGTGAAATGATATAGTAATTGTCTTTCTCTGACTTATTTGACCTAGCATTATACTCTCTAGCTCCATCCATGTCATTGCAAATGGCAAGACTTTGTTCTTTTTATGGCTGAACAATATTCCGTTGCATATATTCACCACATTTTCTTCATCCCTTCATCTATGAATGCACACGTGGGCTGCTTCTATAATTTGGCTATGGTAAATAATGCTGCAATAAACATAGGGGTGCATGTATTCTTTTGAATTTGTATTCTTTTGAATTAGTGTTTTTGTATTTTGGGGGTACCCAGTAGTGTTCATTTTTTGAGGAAACTCCATACTGTTTCTAACAGTGGCTGCACCAGCTTGCATTCCCACCAACAGTGCAAAATGGTTCCTTTTTCTTCACATCCTCTCCAACACTTGTTGTTTCTTGTGTTTTTGATTTTAGCCATTCTGACGGGTGTGAAGTGTTATCTCATTGTGGTTTTGATTGGCATTTCCCTGATGATGAGTGATGTTAAGCATCTTTTCATGTGTCTGTTGGCCCTCTGGATGTCTTCTTTGGAGAAGTGTCTGTTCATGTCTTCTGCCCATTTTTCATCAGATTATTTGTTTTTTGGGTGTTGAGTTTAATAATTTCTTTACATATTTTGGATACTAACTCTTTATCAGATATGTCATTTGCAAATATCTTCTCCCATTCTGTAGGTTGCTTTTTAGTTTTGTTGATCATTTCCTTCAGTGTGCAGGTTTTTATTTTTATGTATTCGCCGTAGTCTATTTTTGCTTTTGTTTCCCTTGCCTCATGAGACATATCTAGCAAGAAGTTGCCATGGCCGATGTCAGAGATACCACTACCTGTGCTCTCTTCTAGGATTTTTATGGTATCAGTTCTCCCATTTGGGTATTATAATCCATTTTGAGTTTACTTTGTGTATGGTGTAAGAAAGTGGTCCAGTTTCGTTCTTTTGCATGTAGCTGGCCAGTTTTCCCAATACCGTTTGTTGAAGAGACTGTCTTTTTCCCATTGGATATTCCTCCCTGCATTGTCAAAGGTTAATTGACCATATGATCATGGGTTTATTTCTGGGCTTTCTATTTCATTCCATTGATCTATGTCTATTTTCGTACAGGTACTATACTTTCTTGATCACTATAGCTTTGTAATATAACTTGAAGTCTGAAATTGTGATATTCCAGCTTTTCTTTTCTTTTTCAAGATTGCTTTGGCTCTTTTGTGGTTCCATATAAATTTTAGGATTGTTTGTTCTAGTTCTGTGAAAAATGCTACTAGTACTTTGATAGGGATTGCATTAAATCTGTAGAGTGGTTTGGGTAGTATAGACATTTTAGCAATATTTGTCCTTTGAATCCATGAAAATGAAAAGTCTTTCCATTTTTTTGTGTCATCTTTAATTTCTTACTTCCATGTTTTATAGTTTTCAGAATACAAGTTTTTCACCTCTTTAGTTAGGTTTATTCCTAGGTATCTTACTATTTTTGGTGCAATTGTAAATGGGATTGATTTCTCTTTCTGCTGCTTCATTACTAGTGTATAGAAATGCAACAAATTTCTGCACGTTGATTTTGTGTCCTGTGACTTTACTGAATTCTTTATCAGTTCTAGTACCTTTTTTTTTTTTTTTTTTTTTTTTTTTTGGTGGTGGAGTCTTTAGAGTTTTCTACATGTAGTATCATGTCATCCACAAATAATGAAAGTTTTACTTTTTCCTTACCAATTTGGAAGCCTTTTATTTCTTTTTGTTGTCTAATTGCCGTGGCTAGGGCTTCCAGTACTATATTGAATAAAAGTGGTAAGGGAGGACATTCTTGTCTTCTTCCTGACCTTAGAGGGAAAGCTCTGATTTTCCCCATTGAGTATGATGTTTGTTGTGGGTTTTTCATAGATGGCCTTCATTATGTTGAGGTAGATTCCCTCTAAACCTACTTTGTTGAGGTATTTAGGGTAAAAATAAATGATATCCCTTTGTGATGGGCAAAATAATGACCTCCAAAGATGTCTACATCCCTGGAACCTGTGAATATGTTACTTTACATGCAAAAAAGACCTTGCAAATATGGTTAAGTTAGGAACCTCATCTGGAGGGATAGCCTGGAATATCTTGGTGAGCCAATCTAATCACATAAGAGATAGAGGAAGAAGGCCAGACCCCAAAGAATGTGGGCAGCCTCTTGGAACTGGAAAAGGCAAGGAAACGGATTTTCCCCTAGAGCCTCCAGAAGGGAGTCCAACCCTGTAGACACCTAACAAATAACCAGCTTCTGTTGTTTTAAGTCACTAGGTTTTGGTAATTTGTTACAGCAATAACGGAAAACTAATACATATGGTACCTGTTTTAAAATGCTTCAGGAAAAAAAAAATGGATGAAAAGAATGGATGAAATATTGGAAAAATACCAGTAACGATTGAAATTGGGAGACGGGTACTTTGAGATTCATTACACTATTCTGTCTACTTTTATGTTTGAGATTTTCCACCACAAAAGGATTTTTAAAAACAAATGGGGAGGTGGGGAGAGGCAAGGGGAGAAAGAGAGGGTTTGAAGGACAGGAGGGGAGGGTGGTTTGTGGTGCGGCATGAGACTGGAGGTCTCAGGCCAGAGACCAGCAAGAGTGACACGTCCTGTGGGTAGGTGAGGTGACTTCTACTCACCAGTCAGATGCTGAATGATCTATGTGGGGACTGAACCGAAGGAAAGGACTCTTTCTAGAAAAAAAAAACAAAACAAAAACAAAAAACAAAAAAAAACATCCACTTACTGAACATCTCTTGAGCGTCTACTGTGGCGTTGATCACTAGCCCTAAACCCATGCTCTAAAGGCTTGACATTTATGAAAGAAACGGAAACAAAAACCAGAAAGACGGCAGAACTCAAGGCCTAGTCACTGAAATTTCAGTGAAATTCCACTCATTTGGTGGCAGAAGTGACTGTGAGGTCTGACTTATCTCTGAGAGCGAGGATAATTTGTGTCCGTCCAGCATTTGCCTCACCCCCACCCCCATGGAAAGTATTTGTGTGGTCAACAGCCTCATCGAGCCCCAGATGGGCTCCCTGGACCCTTCCCACTGCCTTAGGTGGGAAAAAACAAACATCGTCTCAAACTGGCTTAAGGACACGGGCTCTGGTATAAGGAGTCAGGGCAGTAAGTGGGGCAGGTCTAATAAGGGACAACAACTAGAACCTAGCTAGCTAGAGGAAACACAGCCGCTTCTCTCTCTGTCGCTTCTGCCCACCAGCATGGTCTCCCTCACGTGACGGGATAACCTTCTTGAACAATTTGCTTGCCTCGGGCCTGATCTTATTTGGCCAGTGGCATCCAGTCTTTCAGGGAGTGTTGGGCTGTTCATCTGAAGGAAAGGGAAACAGACTGTTGGGTTCTAAAAACCACATTATGGAAACCCAAAAGACAAAATCCTGAAGAGCTGTTACACCCTAATCCATGATTGATGGCCTTGATGATTACGAGAGGAAAGACACCATCAGATCCCAGAGATTAGCTAGTGCGCAGTCTGGGAAATGGATGGGACAAACAGAGCGGATGTGACAAAGGGAGATTGGCAGGACCCAGGGCGGCAAGAGAGAAGTAGGCTCACTCTCTAGAGACTGCCAGATCAGCACCCTCAGACTCCTGGGTCACCCACCATTCACGGCTCTACCCAGGAGCCCGCCAGGGAGTCTCATGGCGAGCCAACAAGTGTCTCTCATGGGTAGCAGTCTGCACACGGCCTGGGGATTGTTCTGGCATCAGTGCTGCCCAGAGACACTGCTCAGCCCCATCTCGAATGCATCTATGATAATGGCACAAGCTCCCCAAACACCAGTGACACGCTGAAGCGGGTAGAGTATGGAGCACCTTCCTCTGCATGGGACTGAATGGCCTCGGATCTTTCCCAAGCAAGGAGACTGGTGAAACCCTGCCCCCTTATACTTAGCTCAAGAAAAGCCCCTCCAGACCTAGAGGCACTGGTCAGTCAATGGGACTCACTGCAGCTCAAGTCCCCAGTCCAGGGACAGACGATCTGATCGGCTCACCTTGGGGAAAGGGTCTACTCTTGTGTCTCCCGCCTGTGGCCACAAGACTGGAATCACATGGCTTGCAGCTTCCTCCCTAAAGGTTAAGGGGACATGTGCTCTGATTCCTCCCCACTCAAACCTGTTCTTCTCCAAGTCTCCCCCTTCTGGCTGAGGCTTTCCGTGTGACCCCACACTGCCAAATCTGGTCGTCAGTCCCCTCCTTTCTTACTGCACCTTTCAGCAGCATTCGGCACAGAAAACCACTCTGTCCCTTTTCATCCTCTTCTCAGGACATCAGTGGTACGATCCTTGCCTGGTTTCCCCCTCCCTCAGTTACCATTTCTTCCTGGTCTACTTTGCTGGCTTTTCCTCCTCCGTGGAGGATCACGTTTAGTCTTATGACTTTGAACACCATCTCTTCTCCAGGGAATCCCATGTTCCTATCCCTAGCCCTGACTCCTCCAATGAGCCTCAAACTGATGGATCCAGCTGCCTATAGGACATCTTTACTTGGATATCTAATTTAAGCTCCGCAATAAATACGGAATGAGTGAATCCATTTACAAGCTTACATGTAGCTGGGTCCTTTCTGTTCCAAAAGAAACTGTGGCTTACAAGTAGAACACAAAAGTGGGGAGAGCACAAAGAAAACCCCAGTCTAGGCTGGGTGTTTGGAAGAAGGAGCAGATGTGAGCATCACGGAGAGATGACAAAGTGACAGTGCCTTCTCTTCTATAGTGCTGTCTTGGGCATTGTCTTACTTGGTCAACACAAACCGCCTCTTAGGGATAACAAGGGTGATCCCTTAGATTTCTCATGTTTTCACCCATGAGGGCGCCAGGAGTGGGGACCTGAGTTCCCAAGGTCACACAGCCAGTTAATAGGATTTGGGTCTCTGGGGTCTGGATCTCCGGACTCCCAGCTCAGTGCTCCTTCATGACCATATACTATACACTGTCCTACTCTTGGTCTTGGGGAAGTGGAGCAGTAAACCCTCTGAATGGGGACACTTCTCCCTCCATACTTGGGTTGCAACCCAGTTTGAGGACTCGGGCAGGCTGAGAAGGTGCCACCTGGCCCCTCCTCCCACAGGAGACCCTGTATACTTTCCTTCCCTTGATCCCACTGGATCTCATTGCATAATTATGCCTCAACTTCCTACCAGAACGTTGAGCCACAAAGGAGATGTTAGAAGTGGTGAATTCATGGCAGAGCTGGGGTACAACCAGGCCCCCTGCAAACTGAAAAGCACAGTGAATGATATACTCACGCCCCCTAACGCTGCTGAATTTTCACAGTTAGCAAAGATGGGATAGTTTTCATTTCTTTCTTTCTTTTTTTTTAAGATTTTATTTATTTTTTGACATAGAAAGAGACAGCAAGAGAGGAAACACAAGCAAGGGGAGTGGGAGAGGGAGAAGCAGGCTTCCCACCGAGCAGGGAGCCCGATGTGGGGCTCGAACCCAGAACCCTGGGATCATGACCTGAGCCGAAAACAGACGCTTAACCGACTGAGCCACCCAGGCACCCCTAGTTTTCATTTCTAAATAAAACATCATGACCAGTTGAAGGTCCCTCCCCCAATTCCATTCCCCACCTCTCCTCCTCCCCAGAGGTCGTGCCCATCCTGATGTTGGCATTCACCGTTCTCAGTTGTTTCTACACTTACACAGCAGATGTACGTGTCTATAAACAGTACATAGGATCAGTTTGTATGTTTTTAAACTTGATATAAACAGCATTATACGGTACAAGCCTTCCTGCAACTTGCTATTATGTTCTTGAGCTTTAACCGTGATGGTAAACGCAGGGCTCATTCATCCATTTTAGCTACTCGGATCCCGTAATTTCTTTCTTTATCATCATTTCTTGACATTCATCGTGATGAACGTCTCAGCTCCGTCTGGGGGCGCAACTTTTCCACCATCCTGCTGGGAGACATTTTTTCCCCAGTGTGTCTCTGTCCCGGCCTGAGCTGCCGGATCTCCGAGACACGTGGCCCAGGGTTTCTCCAGGGACTTCCCTGGAGAGGAATCGCCAGGCCGCGGGACAGGCATGGCTCCAGTTTTACTAGATATTTGCCAATTTGCTCTCCAAAAGTGGTTGTACCAATTTACACCCCCACCCAGTTCAGTAATCTTTCCATTATGCCAAGCTGCTGCCTTATTCTGCTTTCAATTCCTTATAATTTATGAAAGGAAAATATAAAAGAGGTGCTATTACCTTATTAAAAAATCCAGCTTCCTTTCCCTGCAGAAAGGAGAGGAGAAAGAAGGGCAATTGCATATTGGATTAAGGCCTGGCGCGCATTCATCAACTTTATAGAAGCGCGGGCTCGGAATTCGGGTCTCCTGAGGGGGGAGAGTGGGGCCACTGGAAACAAGAGACACTTTCACCACGGCCTTCTCCAGGAACGCAGATATAATTTACTCTAAGGTACAAAAACGTTTGCACTTACAGCCTCCCTGGTTCCAATCAGGACATGAAGGGAAAGTGCCAAGACACCAGAGAATAAGCCAGTTCTCATAAACTTTCCAGCCAAACTCTGCAAACTCTGGAAGGAGGAATCAAGACTGGTAATGAACTTGAGCACTCAGGCCAGGTCAGCTCTGAGCTCTTTTGAACAGTGACTGGCAGCACCCCCCACACCCGCCACTCCGGGGGGGGGCCCTCACTGCTCCCCCACACACATCCCCGCTGTGCACCCTGAGGCTCTGAGCCAACCTCAAGCATCCGCGCTCTGTGTCCGCCCCAGGCGCGCACCCTCTTGCCCTCGGGCTTGCTTCGGGAGGAATACATTGCCCCCCAAAGGCCTGTGGGGTTCCCAGCTTCTAGTCTCCTCTGAATCCTTCCCCTCCCTGGTCAAGACTCCTCTCTCCCTCTCCTCAGCCTCCATGACACTGTGCTCAGCACCGTCGTAGTACTGGGTACTTGGTCTTGGTCGGCCTGCCTCGGTCCAGGCGGGTGAGTGAATCTGTTGTCCCAAGCCTGTGGGTTCCGGAAAGCGGGGCTGAAGTCTTCTTTACCCCAGTGCCCTGCCGGGTGCCCACCGCGTGGTTCGCTCTAGAAGGGGTCGAGAGAAAGAGAAACAAAGGACAATTGCTCCGGCCCTTCTTTGTGCCCCTCTGTTCCTTCCATGGGCTGTCCCTCTTATCACTGCGTGTTGTGATTCTCACAGCCCGGGTAGCAGAGGAGAAAAGCCGAGCCGGTGTTCTTGGCCATCTTCCCTCCGAGGCTGCGGGCTCCTGGGGAGCAGGGTCCTAGGGTCCTGTGGGGACTGAACGGTGCAAGGTAGGTGTGCGCCCAAGGGTAAGGCTCACTCCCCGTTGGGCCCAGGGCCTCATGTCTCCTTAGCCACAGGTATCTCTGTAGATTTCGGGGTGGAATGCAGAAACGAGAGCCCCTCTGTGGCCCTGAATGAAGCTGGAGACAAGAGAAGGCCCGAGGGGAGGAAGAGAGAGACCATTTTAATTGGAAGGCTCTTTGTATTTTCCTTTTCTTCTTGTTTTTAAGTCCCAGTCTTGGATCCTAGAAATTACAGGCTCCTTCAGCATCGCCCCTGCGGTTGGAAAAAATGCTCATTTCACTTTTAAAACAAACAATGGAAAGTTCCTTTTAAAGGAAAAATCTTATTAGCCCAAGTCCAAGCAAATGTGCCCAGAGTTTCAGTCCGCTCTGCAGGCTCTGCCCTCAGGGGAGAGGCAGTTCCCCCCCCCCCCCCCCCCCGGGAGGCAGCCCCCAAGGGAGGCTCCGTCTGACCTCCCTGCCCCGAAGGCTTCCCTTCTCAGGAGAAGCACCCAGCCCTCCCTGTGGGGCCGGGGCGCAGAAGACCGCACAGTGAACACACACAGGAGGAAACCGCTCAGACATGAAAGGGAGGAGAATATCCTTTACCCAAATAAACAGCCAGAGGAAGATGCAGAAGGAAGCGAATCCCATCAGACAAAGCCACAAATTAAGATCACAAGAGACTAGGGTTGGGAGTCAGGCTCTGTCTTTAAAATGTCTTCCAGGAAGCTGCCCCTGGGGCAACCCTGTCATCTTAGCCGTCCCCCTGCTCCCGCTGGGCCTCCAGCAGGCCTGCCGTGGGCACCCGTCGGGGACATGGCGGAGTGGGAGGGAGGCTGAGGGGTGGGGGCGCGGGCGAGATGGACCATAGTTCAGGGCCCCGGATGTCTAAGGAGGACCGTGAACCCTTCACAGAACCCTGGGGGGCACCCGGCCACGGAAAGGGGCCTCTTGCTGGGGCTGCCTCTCTGTCCCTGACAGAGCCCTCTCTACCCTCAGGCAAGGCTTTAGGCCTTTCACAAAGAATCACCTCAAGCCACATCCCGGGATTCAAAGGTTGTAAACCGGCTCCGACTCCAGCTGTGCTTCCCCTCCCCCCTCCCACGGGGCCCAACCGTCCAGTCCAGACCGAGGTGCGGCCCCCCACTCAGGAGGAGACCTTCTCCTCGGAGACGCCACCGCAACCTGCACAGTGACAACAGGCTGCAGCATTGTGACGCCCCCTGAGGGCTCACCTGGTCGTGCTTGAATGTCCCAGTGCTAGGATGTGAGGACACATGACCTGCTGGAGAGACCCAACAGGTACAGCCTTCTGGGACCGCCAGCCGGCAACATGGGAGAAAACTCAGTATGTGTTTCCCTAAGTTTTAGTAATCGTTTAGTAAGGGGGTGTTTACAAGGAGGTTCGTGCTGGAGAGTTAAGGAGAATCCTAAATGTTTATCCCTAGGGGGACAGACAAGTAAAATAAGGCGGATGAGCCTATGGACACCATGTAGATACTCTGTATCAGAAGTTGGGGGCTGTAGGCGCCTGGGGGGCTCAGTCAGTCAAGCGTCTGACTCTTCATTTCCGCACAGGTCATGACCTCACGGCTGTGAGAGGGAGCCCCACGTCGGGCTCCACACTGGGCATGGAGTCTGCTTAAGGTTCTCTCTCTCCCTCTCCCTCTACCCCTCCCCAGCTCTCTCTCTCTCCCTCTCTAAAAACAAAAAGAAACTGGGAGCTACAGCCAAAGAGCAATGAGAGGAACATTACAGCTTCCTATGTTTACATCAGAAAATAAGAAAGCATCACAATTAGGGAGCTAGCCATGCAACTTGAGAAATTAGAAAAAGAACGTAATAACCCAAAGAAAGTAGAAGGAAGGAAAAAATAAAACTTAAGGCAGAAATTTATGAAACAGAAAATAATAGAATTAGCAAAGTCAAAAGTTGTTTCTTTGAAAAGACAACCCTCTTACAAGATCAATCAAGAAAGAAAGAGGTGCACGAAAACTCACCATTTCAGCTATGAGAAAATCTCTACAGTGTAGAGATTCCACAGAACATAAGAGGACATTATGAAGTCTAGAATCTCATCATTTCAGTCAGATCTAGGGGGAAACAAGGCTCCTCAAGTGTAGCTCCTTGGGTAAGCTCCTTGAACGCAGTAGCTTTCTAGTTTAAGAACTTCAAACGAGGGGCACCTGGGTGGCTCAGTGGGTTAAAGCCTCTGCCTTCGGCTCAGGTCATGATCTCAGGGTCCTGGGATCGAGCCCCACATTGGGCTCTCTGCTCAGTGGGGAGCCTGCTTCCCCCTCTCTCTCTGCCTGCCACTCTGCCTACTTGTGATCTCTCTCTCTCTGTCAAATAAATAAATAAAATCTTTAAAAAAAAAAAAAAAAAAGAACTTCAAACGAGACAGACACGTTAACCCTCAATATCCGGGGTTGGGACATGGCTAGGATAACTGCTGTAGTCATTCCTGTTCAAAAAGGGGGAAATGGGACACACACAGGAGTCATTGGCCCACAAGATTCCTGAAATCCAGTGAGGAAAATGGTGGAAGTTCCCTAATAAGGACTCAGTCTTATTTCTGCCAGGAAATAATTCTCCATGGCTCTTGAGGCTACCTTCTAGGCTCTTCGTGCTCCCCTCTGCGGCTCTTGCTTTCATCTCCTGAGTCATCCTTTACATTTTTTTTTCTCAGTCTGCTTCCTGCCGGTTGAGTTTTGGAGGTCCCAACGTCTATTTATCTTATTCTATCTCTGTGCCTTTCAGTACTGTCTGGAGATGGCGTGTGTGTGTGTGTGTGTGT
>CM052886.1:95312737-95335191 GCA_028534135.1 Potos flavus
TGGGGGAGTGGGAATGTTTTCCTCTTTCTCTTTCTTTTCCTTGTTCTTTTCTACAGGAGAGTGCGTAATGGATGCTTTCTACACCGGGTGAGACTTGTGGCTAAGTCCCAAAAGAAACAGTGAATGTGTTCCATCTTATATTAAAGAAAAAAAAAATCCTCTAAGGTGAGAAAGATAAAAAGGTTCAATAGTTTCATTCAGAGCCTAACTGGAGAGAGTTTTCTTGGGGAGATGTGGAGTCGAGGGGCCTCGGAGTCTCCTGCTGATCCGGGAAGTGGTCTGGTGTCATCACCTTTTCATTACAAATAGAAAATACGGAGTCCCAAAAGGAGTTTCGAAGTGGGGACTCCATGTCTGTGGGACACCGAGGGACAAATCCAGCCTCATTCGGAATAGAAAAAAAAGTGCAAATTAAAACAAGTCCCTGCTTTTCATCTATCAGATCGGTGAGGATGTTTTGAAATGATAAATCCAGCATCAGTGTGTAGTAAGACAGTTGTCCCTATGGCAGGTAGGAAGATAAAATGTCACAAACTCTTGGTGGGCACTTCGGCAGTTTGTATCAAAAGCAGTTAAGACATCCCCACTGTTGAAGCCTACGGTTCGTAAACTAGGAAAGAGATAGTCCTGGATGGGCGCGGGGCTTTGGCTAAAAGAATGCTCGTGGTAGCTTTGCTTACTTAAGAAAAAAATTTGGAAAACAAATACAGGAAGTTAGTTAATAAATTCTGCATCCAAATGCTGACCTTAAAACTGGTGTGATAGAAGAATATTTACTGATCTAGGAAATCGGACGTCTTGAATTGCCAAATGAGAAGGTGAGTTAGGACAAAGGGGGATACACGACAGCCTAGCAAAATGACTAAGAACTCAACCTCCATATTCGTATAACCTGGACAACCTTACTCAGTTTCCCCACCAAGGACATGGGGATAAAAGGCCCTTGCTCCTGCCGCGTGGCCGGAAGAATGCCCCCCCCCAGAAGGCTTCGGGCCAGCCCTGCCCCAAGCTGTAGCTCTGGTCAGCACTGAGTGGGGCAGTAGGGAGGTCATACTCCCTCGGTTCTTATTCTGATTCCCACAGCGTCCAGGCCCAGCCCCTTCTACACAGCAGTAATTTGGGCAATGCAGGAACACGTCCCGCCCGAGTTCCTGTGGGCAGGTGCCATGCCTGTCACTGCAGAGGGAGAGATGGTGAGCGCCCGCCTGAGCCAAAAGGATCCCACCGTGCCAGGACCACCACATCCCTTCACCCCAGTGGGCTCACCTGCCCGCAACACCGCTCTCCTTCATTGCCTGCCCCACTGCCCTGACCCTTCTCAGCCTTCCAGGCCCAGCTCCAGCCTCGCCTCCTCCCTTAGGAAGTCTCCCTGGGCTGCCTCGGGCTCCACCGTCTCTGCCTCCACTGTATCCTCCAGAGCTGGCTAAGGGCACCTGCACCCCTATCTTGGGACCCTCTTCAACAGCTTTGCCTTCACCCCAATAAATAAACTGGGCTCCAGGCTTACTACACCTGTCCCCCACAACAAGTGACCTGCTCCATTTCTCCTCTCTAAAATGGGGATCGTCGCCCTGCGTTGACAGAGGTTGTAGGCATTAGAAAGAAAACCTGCCAAGTCAGTGCCTCTCAAGGGCATAGTGCATGGCGGCTATCATGATCCAAAGCCAATCACTAGCAGAGGGGGCAGGCTGCGGACGGAGGCCCGAGGGGCTCAACCCGGCAAGGAAAGCACAAGGTCTTTGGGACAGGGACCTCTTTCTGGGACGTTTGAGGATTTTCTGCTTCCTTCCTGGTTCTCAGCTGAGAGTAGCTGAGGGGTTTCCCAACTTGTCGCATGATTTAACCATTTTATGCAGGTTTCTGTTCCCCTTTGGAAAGTGTGTTTCACATCCAAAGCCGCATACCCTGAATCTGAGTAAAACTCTCCTGTACTTTCCAGGTTTTGAAAAAAAAACTGCCCTATGACAGAATTTCCCACCTTGCATGAGTCAGTTGAGGAAGTGGCCTTGGCAAAGACCACCTGGATTTCAGGCACAAATAAGGATCTGGCATGGGTCTCCGGAAGGGCTCGCCGTGGAGACCACAGATGTGCAAGCAGCGTCCAAGCCGCAGTCCGAGGTGGCCAGAGGTGGCTTCCAAGGTCAGGCCCTGAGTGACACAAGGAATACAGGCTTGAGCCAAGAGGATGTGCTGTGAGGGTCCCTGGAGGCCCCATGATCTCCCAGGCTGGGTTTTGCCATGTCTGAAACTACGCTACACGAGCTTCATTCCGCTGGGCTCCTCCCTCTCTCTCTCTCTCTCTTTCTTTCTCTCTCTAAACGTGAACATTCTCTGCGTAGGGGAATCATTCAGCTAAGTGTGCTTCTTTGGACCAAGATGTTACCAAGAAAGACCAACAGCTCAACTGAAAAATGGCCAAAGGGTATGGACAGTGAGCTCACAGGAAGAGCACATGAATGGCATCTACACACATGCAGAAATAACAGAAACGCACTCATAATAAAAGAAATGCACGTGGAAACTCTAGCGGGATGCCATTTTTCACCTGGCGGCGCGGAAAAAAGGCAAACGTTTGACAGCGCCCCTTGAGGTGTGCCGGTTATTAAGTAATTCATTCTGGGCTCCCAACTCACCCCTCTTCCTTCTGTGCTGTGCCCCAGGGGCTGGGACTCTGCAAGCACGCCTCTACTTTACCAGGGGCTCCCTCTGAGACTATGCCATTAGGGGGCGCTAGAAGGAGTCTGCAAGGTCAGACGCTTGCTGGAGAAGGAGCTCACTTCTTCCTCTTTTGCCTCCTATGGGCTCCCTGCCCGTTCCTTGTTCTTGAGAGGATCTCCCTGACCCTTGACTGATAAAATGGGTGAAGTTGGTAAAAGCCTCTAAACTGTGGTTCTACCTTATGGAGAGCAATTTAACAATGTCTAACTAAATTGCAAAATCGACCACCAATTGGCTGGGTGATCAATCCCTCTTCATTCCAATTTGGCACACAAGCTCGAGATCCAGATAACCTATTGCAACATAGTTTGAAGGAGCGGAAAGTGTCCATTTTCTGTAAGGGACTATCTAAAGAAACCGGCTTATCCATACAATGGAAACTCTGCAACAGTAAAAAAAAAAAAAAAAAAAAGAATGGGAGAAACTTACATTGTCAAGTAAAAAAAAGGAAATGCATTGTGATGAATGTAGTGCTTTGCATTTGTGCACTTACATGGTAAGATTAGAAAATGTGTATCTGCTTCCAGCTGCATATGGAAAGTCTAAGAGGTTGCCTAGGAAACAGTAGGAGCAGCGAGCTACCTGGATGCTTGCAGCTGGGGGCAATTTTCTGCGCAGAGGCCTGACCGTGTTTGCCGTAGACCATCCTTCCCCAGGGGGCTTTACAGCAATACCCCTAGAAGATAGCGATGGCGGGTCCCTCCAGAGCAGAAAACAAGCTTGTTTGCTATCTGGTAAGATTAAGACAATGTCTCCCTTCAGGGCCGAGGTTGGGCAGGTTTGTTCTCAGCCCCATAGAAAAGATGGCGGGTTGCTAAGCTCCTGGTTCCTCCGATGTGAGGCTACCCACCCCCTGTCCACACCCGCCTGGGCCACTGCACAGGGCACCCCCTCCCCGTGGAAGTCAGGGACATGGACAACTCACGTGAGCAGCAAGCTCGTGCGGCTTGCTGTGCCACGGATAACAAAGCCCTCTGTCTCTGTCCCCTGTCTTCTGCCCATATCCATGACAATGTGGCCGACCTCCTTGTTAGCTTGCGGGTGGGGTAAAATCTTAGAGCCTTCACAGTTCTTGATGGGGAGGACTTACACGGAGGTGGGATAGGAGGAGACTTCTTATTGTCCATTTTTTCATAGTGTTATGTTCTCAACCGGAGGGTTGTTTTACCTATTCAATCATACATAATATTTCCTTTGAAATAAAAATGTTACTCCTGCAGGTGAGTCACAAAACTTTAGCGCTCTGGACGTGGCCAGGGCATCGGAGGGCACCACGTGTGACCCTGGACTCTTACAGAGGAGACCAAGGCCAAGGGACGTGCAATGACATACCCAGCTGGTTCCAGGCCGATCCTGGATGAGCTCAGACTTCCTGGCCTCCAGTCTGGTGTTCTTTCCAGGACCCGGGCTGGGTCAGGGGAGACCACAAGACGTGAGTGAGATAAGGATGTCAAAAACAGAGATGAAGACTATGATTTTGACTTCACGATTTAGCCGAGAACCAGCCCTATCTGACATGCCACCAGGGTCCCCAGGAACTCTCACCATTTTGTTCTTAGTCTAAGAACTAAGAACATACTCTTTAGGTAAACTGCCTCAAATTATGTTCAGAAGCAAATGAAACATTTAAAAATGCATGGGGACAGGCTAGTCCAACCTAAAAGTCTTACCCATCCTATTCTAAGCAACTGTGGAGAGAAGACCGATTCGAGGCTTCCTGGAATTGCCCTGGATTTCTAATAAATCAGTGGCAGCAGGAAATGGGAAAGAGAAATATGGGCTACAGGGGTTTGGGTGGTGGGGGCTCTTGCAGGAAGATGTTCAGAGGCTAAAACTGAGGTCCATGTGTTCGAGAATTACTTCTGGCCCTTCAAAAGCACAGTGGCTATAGAAGGTGTCTGATAAAGGTGATCAAAGAGATGTAAGCATTGTTATCACTCGGGTAAATTTTTAGAATCAACGATATCAGTCTTGGTAATAACTGAGAGCTGGGGAAGGACCATACCATGTCCCTATTGCTGCGAGCTCCCTACGGTATGGAGAAAGGGTGCAGGATGGGCCCTGGAGGGTGTTCTTCAATCAGACCACCTGACTCCATCCATCCATTCTTCTCTCCATGTGGCCATCCATCCATCGAACCCTCCACCCATCATCTATCTCTCCATCCTCTAACCAACCCCTCAAACCAGGAGCCCTGAGCCTGGCTGGAGGGGAGACATGCAGAAACCACTAGAATACAGTCAGAAAAGTGCCAAAGAGTGCTAACATCTAACACAGATAGGTATATGAGGTGGAAGGGTAAAGGAAAATGTATTTGACTCTTGCCCTGTCTCCTTCACCGAATGCTGAGTTCCTTAAAGGCAGTGCCCTGAGCTGTATTAATTTCTGTATCCTTGGGGCTCAGGATGGCACACAGGGAGAAAACACATTTGTTCAATAAACAAATGAGTGCCCCTGGTAGAGAGGACCCGTCAGAGCGACTTGGATTATGCTGTGATCAATAAAACCGAAACCTCGGTGGCCCAGAGCAAAACACAAAAGGTTGATTCCTTGCTTATGAAACGCGTCCTTCAGTTGGCCCAGAGCTCTACATTGCCATCACTCTGGACGCAGGCTCACGGAGCAGCCAGCGCCTGGAACAGTGCCTGGCACAGACGGAGGCCGGCAAATGGCGCGCTGCCCAGAAGTGCCCCACGTCAGCTCTGTTCGTGTTTCACTGACCAGAGCATGTCAGCGGGCGGCCCTACCCCCTGAGAACAACCACCCCGTGGGCTCAGAGGGAGTCGGGAAACATTTGTTGTGGAACACCGCTAATGGGTGCCACAGCTATGAGCCCGCTGCTCACAAAATATTTGCTTCCCTGTCCTCATCCCGGGAAAACTCGACGCCCCTCCTTCCTGAGGGAGACAAGCAGCGAGTCCTCTGGCGGAGGTCCAGCAACTCTGGCTCGTGCTCAGCCGTCCATCACCGGGTCTGTCTGTGGCTTTTCCTGATCCGGGCTGCCCCCCACACCCTCAAAGGATAAGGGGGCGAGGGGGCAGAAATGCACTCCGATTCTGAACAGGAACAAAGGAACACCTGAGGAGACACCAGTGTCCCACCTTGAGGGGACGTATCCTCAGGAGGTGCTGTTTCCTGTGTAGGCCCTGATCTCACTCTCCGGGAGAATCTCCGTTGTCTGTGGCTCTCTGTGACCTCGGGATCGACCCTCGGGAATATTCTTTGTCTTCCGTTATCCTCTTTGACCAGGTCAGACGTGAGGTGTGGAGACTATGTGCCCCTTGGGTCTGAGCGGCTTTCTCCGAGCCTCCACTATCTGCTACGGTGGCCGTCGGCATGGAGGAGAGAAAGCTCAGGCTTGGAAAAATCATGAGCCAACTCTTAATGCTTCCACCCAGAAGGGACACGTGCCTCTTTGACCAGAGCATGTCACATGGTCATGCCTCGCTCCAAGGGGGCGGGAAAATGGAGCTTCCCATGTGCCTGGAAGGGGAATTGGAAATCCCAGTGACGGACATTTGTGTCAGGTGAGTTTCCTCTGGCTCTGGAGGCATTTGGTTCATTTAGAGAAGGTGCAGAGAAGGGCAGCGTTGACCAGGAGGATGTGGGGGAAGAGAACAGGAAGCCTGAACGTGGGGCCTATTCCCTCAGCCCACGAGACATAAAGCCGAGGCCCAGGGAGCGGGAGCCGGGATGAGCACCCACCCCCCACGAGGCTAGTATGAAAGGTGCTGCAGGGCAAGGCTACAGAGGTGAGTTCTGGAAAAGAAAAGGAAGGCGGTTTCCTCTGTGGGGAAGTGTGGCCTGTGTTTGTCTAGTCGAGGAGCTTCTGGAAGATCCACACCACTTCTGGAGGCCCCTGAGTCAGGAACCCAGAGATGCTTAGAAGTGTCCCCAACCTCTTGAGGGTCATGTCACCACGTCTCCCAGCCCTGTTCCCCCTCAGCCTGGCACTGGAAATCAGGGGGGACCTGGAGGGATCCGGACGGCAATTCATATAGGCCTCCTGCATGTGAGCTAACTGGAAATAAATGCAATGTGTAAAAACTCTTCGATTACAGACTGTTCCTAAAGAAATCAAATAATGCCTGAAGAAATACAGTTTATTCCTTCTGAGGACAGAGAGTAACCTGACACAGGCTACTGGCAAGAAGAATACTTCGGTGCTTTCTTCGTTGGTGCAACAAGGAAGAATGGAGTGGAATTAGCACATCATTTGGTTACATGTAAACGACATGTCTGAAGTACTTAAAAGCTATTTGTTCTCTGAAGTGGCTTGAATACTCTCCCGTCCGTTTTTTTTTCCCCCGCCTACTTCTGTGTACAGGGAGTGAAACAGGCGAGCTGCTGGCTGGCCCCAGGCCCGACTAAGGCCACTTCCCCCCAACCCCCCCCCAACCGCCTGGGGGTTCTCACCAGCCGTGGTGGTACCTTGCTAACAAGCATCATTGTCTGTAGGCTGACTTTTGCCCCTTGCCCAGGAAAGTCCTTAAATCGTGGACTCTTTCTGTAACCAGCAGCCAACACAGGAGTCTGAGGCTCCTGGTCTTGATTTTCAGAAAATTGAAAGTATCATGTCCCTTGGGAGGACACTTCCCACCGGGAAAGACGGCAGGGAGTGGAAGCCTTTCTGGAGCGGGCAAGCACCATTTGCAGGGGAAAATGCCAAGGGTGGAGGCTGGGGCCCCCTGGGGTTATACGTTTATAGCTTAATGTGCTTTGTCTAAGCTCTGGATTCAAGGAGCTGCGCTCCTGAAGGTCCCAGGAAAAGCCTTCTTACGGCAGCACAGACTTGCCCTGACTCCCCGACCTGCAAGCCGTGCAAAGTGATTTACACACTGGTGTGGGGCAAGTCACCCAGATATTCGTGTGTGCTGGGCTTGTCCCTCTGCCGAGGGTTCAAAGCCTCTGTGGAGGCTCGAGGTGAGGCTGGGAGGACAGGCCGCTCTGACCAATCCGTCTTCCGGGCCTTCGTCTCCCTGAAGCTAGAGAAGCCGAAGGGGGTCCTGCAGTGGGAGGGAGGGCCACGAGAGGGAGGCGGGACCCCATACAGAGGAGCCTGAGGGGTTCCCCAAGTCAGTAGGGCCTGCAGTCCCCACACCCAGGGAGGGGACAGGACCTCCCAGGGAAATGGCCACCGAGGCACCTGAGTGATGGGAAGTGGGAAGAGTTACCGTAAACCACTATCCCTGTTTACCCAGAACCAAAGGGATTTCTGGGACAAAGGATTTTCAGTGCTTAGCCTGTGAAGGCCTTGGGCAGACCGGGACAAGTTGGTCACTGTAGGTGGGATAGACGTCCCAGCTGCCCCCAGTGTGAGAGCCTCCTGCTCTGAGCCACCACCAAGGGAGCTGAAGGAGAACCTCCCCCTGTTTTCTGCCCCATAAACTCCCTGGCTCTTGCGTCATCCCAAAAGAGGGGCCCCACAAGTGGCCATGGTAGCTCAGGGCCGGACTTCATTTGATTGAAAGCAAACAATGTGGTTTGACGTCTCTCCTATGCCGAGAGCGGTCTGCTTATCTCTTTCTGTCTCTGGGTCAAGCTTTCCTCCCCTCTCCGCCCCCCCACCGGGTTAGATCACATAGGAGATCTCACCAAATGAGACCTCCTGGGAGCTCAGTGGCCGCCCCCCCATGACCAAGGATAGGCCTGAGCATCTGGCTTCCTTCTTAGCCCCAAGCCTAGAACCTGGATTTTTGTGTTAAAGAGGTGCTGAACTCCAGCCTTCCCACCTTGAGGTGGAGGCGGGGCCCCACACAGGCAGCAGTGGGTGGGGGTGACTCGACTGGCTCTCAGAAGCTGGCTTTGTTCCCCTCCCCCACCCCCCCAAGGACCCAGCCTCACAAACCCTCGGACAGGAGGGAATTCCTTGGCAGCTCTTCCTCGCTCAGATAACCGGCCAGTCCGCAGAGCGTGCCAGCACTCGGCAGAAACGAGCAGAAATCGCTTCCGTGTGTGCTGTTTGTTTTGCAAGGGCTGCTCTGACCGTCAGTCACGGGCTGCAGTGAGGGCACGGGGCTGCCAGAAGCCATTAGGGAACCAGCCAGGCCTCCCCACACTCTGAGGAGCTGCCCCCGCAGCTCTCCCTTGCAGAAATCGCCAGAATCCCATGGTCTGGCCTAGGCTAGGTGACGGAGAGCACGGGGCAGGGATGCTCCAGAAGGAGCAGCGGCTGGAGCCCCAGGAAGACAAAAGCACAGGCGGACAGGCTTGACCCCCCTCCCATGGCGTGTCTAGTGCCCACCCCAGGACATCTGGGAATTCTTGGAGATTTGCATCCATTCTGGCCTCCTCTGGCCCTGATTCGGGGCTTCTGCTAAGTTACCCTCCTCTCTTTATTTTGTTGCTCTTTTTTATGATGCCTCCCTAGCGCTGACCCAGAAGCGGGATGACTCTTTCTTCTCCCTGACTCCCCAAGGCTCTGCATACAATCAGACGTAGAAGTTGGGTGTCGAGAATTCTCTGAAGATTCAGGGCCATAGCAGGTAGCATCCATCTCATTCCACGCTGCTGAGAAAATAAACAGTGGACTCTGAAGTTCTTAAGAGGTCCTTGAGCTGTTTCCTCCCGCTCAGCTTCAGGTCCACGTGGCTCCAGCCCTCTCTCTGCTAATCCCCCTGCCCTACCGCCACGGCCAACTCCCCTTCCCTTCTGACACGGACAGGGCTAGTTCTCTATTCCTCCTCTTCCTCCGGCCTCCCCCAAAGACCCCCTCCCTCCTCCAAGTGTCCTTCCTGCAGTTTCCTAAACTAGGGTTGTTCTTTTCTAAGTGAAACAGATAAGGTTGTGGTGATAGTACCTTCCTTCCTCTGAAAGTACCATTCTTTGGGGATGAGAACATCTGAGCTCAGACAGGCTAAGTAACTTAGTCAATGTCCCACAGCTGGGGAGAAGCAGACTGGGATCCCTCTCAGATCTGTCTTCAAAGCTTCATTTCCTCCTGGGTTGGCTCCAGGCGTGGCTGAGACCTTGTCCTGCAGGAGAGGTCTGCAGCCAGAGGAGCAGGGGACTCTGAGAGGGGGTCTGCATGGGAGGGCATCTGGAAAGGGTGCCTCTGCCTAGCCATAGTTCTAGAAGCAACAGTGCCTACAGCCCCAAGAAAACAGGCAATCTTGAGATCTCTAGAATTATGGCCGGTAGCTGGGACAAGACCACCAGGCCAGGGTGTGGGGTGAGGGGCTTGGTACAGAAGGCAGGGCCTTGGCCCCCAAGCAACAGGATTCAGGGTGGAGGGAGAGTGAAAAGGAGGCAGGTCTGGGAGGGTTGGGAAGGCTCTGAAGCAGAGCTACCAATCCTCAGGCACCGGGAGCTGTGCTAAAGCATTTATAGACGTCATTTCTAATCCACGTGGCAAGTCTGAGAGTGGTGATCCTCCCAGATTCACAGATAAGGAAACCAAGATTGACCAACGTAGATGATTTTGCTCAGGGCCCCAGGCAGCCAGGACTCAAATCAGGCATGGCTACCTCCAAGTTCTATGATTATTCTTCCTCTCCATATTGCCTGAGCCAAACAAAGATGAGGGGCCCCGAGCTCCATTCTGGGCCCTTGGTTCCTCAGGCAGATAAACCCAAGTTAGGTCTTGGTTGCTGACTCCCAGCCTGAGGTAAGCATCTTTGGCTGGCCAGGGTCCAGGGTCTGCCATGTTGGCTTTGGGGAGGTATTCAGCTGTTGGGGTTGTTGGTAAATGAGGTCTTCCATTCCTGCCTCGGGGACTCTGCCCTGCTCTGGAATACTCTCCCCCAGATTTCCACATGGCAAGCCCCGTCTCATCTTTGGGACCCAGTTCAAGCGACTCTTCTACCTTGGAGAGGTTTGCCTGACCTCCTAATCCAAAGAAGCCCCCTGAGACCCTCTCCACCACCTCACCCTACTGAATTTTCTTCTAGGCACTCCATCCATTTATCATTTATCGTCTGCCCCTCCCCAGCATGAGAGAGTGGGCCATGTCTGTCCTGTTCTTCCCAAAGCCCCAGCGCCCACAACCATGGGCCACAGTTAAATTCATCTTCTGTCAAAAAAATCCAGCCATTCGTTGCCTTGAACTGCCCGGCAGGGAAGCCGGGGCAGCCATGAAATACGAAATCGGAAGGACGTTGTGCTTCTCAGATGAGAAGGGCCACAGTCAGAGGGAGATTCTCCGCCATCTTGTTCACCCATTAGGGTCACATGCTTTGTCTGGGAGATCTTCATGTGGGTGGGAGGTTTAGGGTTTGAAGAAAAAAGGCTCATTTCATAGAGCTATTACAGGATTTTCTCTGTAGAAGCAGACAGTCTGTGCACAGCCCTGAAGTGTTTTGACAGCTCAGGCAAATCGTCAGGAAAACCCAAGGCCAGAGTGTGCCAAGGAGACGCTTATCGCTCTCCACGCCCCCACCAGTCGTCCTGGGAGCTTCCCAGGCCGGTTCCTCAGCAGGCCCAGCCACCACCCTGCCCGCGGGGACCAGCCGCACATGGCCCAGTTATGAATCAAGCTTGTCCTCCTGCTCGATGCGGGAAAATGGGATGATGAATTCATTTCCATCACCACACTGCCCATAAGTCACGGCTTAAAGGGCCTTTTTTTTTTCTTTTGGAGTTTCCAATGACAAAGATTTCATTATCCAAAGCAATAATTTTTACCCAGAGCGATGCAAGATTTCACTCTACCTGAATTAGGCCCATATGTGAGAGGGAAGCCCGGAGAACGTCAGTGTCTGGAAGGGGAGAGGAGGGGGGCGGGAGAGGGTGAGGCCTCCTTCTGGGTTCTCCCCCATCACCCCTCCCCATCCTTTTGCTTTTTCTCCCCATGTGGGTATTCACTTTCTTTGTTCTCAGTCTCCCTCCTCTTCAGCCAACCCGTGTCCCATGCCCTGAACCCTCATGGTCTTCTCCCCAGCGGTGCCTCACTGGTCGCCGCCAGGCCTGGGCTGAAAGTCTCTGTCCCTTCTGCCTGCCTGTTCTCCCCTCTCCTGTTGCAAGCCCCCTTTTCCCCAACATTGGAGCCAAAGAGGGCTAAGACAGTTGCCTATCTTAACCCTTCTCCTCATCAGGTGAATCCTCAATGTTATTTTTCAAATGGAACCAAAGACTTTCCTTCTAAATAGAAAAACCATTTCAAAACCACTGCAAGAGACAAGATCCCCAGGGGATTACCTTATCTGAATGCTCTGGATAGGCCATCTTCTGCTGGGCCTCCCTGTTTGTTTTCCATGCTGGGGCCTTATTTCTGCAAACCCAAAGGCTAAAGTCACGGGAAGAATAAATAAGAATCTGAAGAGAGAAACATGGGGACTTTCCAGAGCAGCTCAGGAGAAGCCAGGAGGCCTCCTGGAAAACAATATTTTTCTTCTGGGGTTTCTTTTAGGAGTGGGCCTGGCCCAGAAGACTGGGAGCCCTGCCCAGAAGGGCTTATCCCGGGCTAGGATTGGGGTGCTACTGGCATCACCACTGTCCACATCCCCAACCCCAGGGAGCCTCCCTGCTCCACCTTCTTCGTCATCACAGCCCTGCAGGCAAATGCTTTCCTACTGAAGATACTGCCTCCATCAGTCCCGGGGCAGGCCCAGCTCGGATCACCCATGTGACGAGTTCAAGGGGAAGCCCTTGTGTCAGATTGGAGGGAGCTATGCAGCATTCTGTATTCGAACGGCGACTGTTATTTATGAAAGACTGACCCAGCACAAAAGATAAAATAAGTGCATAGGATGCCATTAATTTTCTCAAAGAGCAAAGGAGTTCGGGAACTCCCAAACGGCTGTTCCACGGGATCGACCCACGTCCGTGCCCGGGTGGAGTGAATACGAAGTAAGAGGCCCAGATGGCAACTTCAGGAGTTTGGGGGAGTCCCTGGAGGCCGGAGTCGCGGGGTGGTCTTCGAGGAAGATGTGGTGCCCCATAAAGGAGAGCAGAAGAAAGGACCCTGCTGGGAGGCCACAGGGTGTGGAGGTAGGAGTGACTCTGGGGAGCGGGGGGGGGTCAAGAGTGACTAACCAAGGGCTGGAAGTGATGCTGGGGGGTTATGGGGCCCAAGAGTTGAGTCGAGAAGCCCACCCCAAAGATGCAGACCTCACAACAATCCCCAGTAGGCCACCAAGCATTCTCAGCCGCCACTATCACACATCATGACTCCTCCCCGGGACTGCAGTCACTGCGTGCCTGGGGACCAGGAGAGATAAAAGAGCCTGGAAGGGCCGGCGCCTGCCATGGGCGGCCTCCAGCGCAGCCCTGGCCAAGAGCCGGTCCTTGTGGCCCCATCCCCCGCCCCACAACAGGTCAATCCCAAATTTCCTGCCTTGACCACCTCACCAACCACCTCCTGTCCTGAATCTGGAGTTCTGGGCGAGCAGTTGCGGAGATGAACGCCGTAGGTGTGTGCTAGGGCGCTGTGAGATTTGTAGGCAGCGGAAAGAAGATTTTATTTAAAAATTTTTTTATCTGAATTTTTAAATTTAGTTTAGTTTAATTTTTAAATTAAAAATAAAAGTTTAAAGGTACAATTCCCATAACACAAACTTAACCATTTGGAAGTGTATAGTTCAGTGTCATTTACCACGTTCATGGGGTTGCACATCTGCGACTTCTAGCCAGTTCCAAAGCCTTCTATCACCCCAAAATGAAACCCCGTGCCCACTAAGCAGGCCCTCCTTATTCCTCCCGCCCCCGGCCGGCAATCACTGATCTGCTCTCTCTATGGATTTACCCACCCTGGAGATTTCATATCTATGTCATACGTGTAGCACCTGGTCCATTCACTGAGCACGATTTCGAGATTCACCCATGTGCTCGCAGCTGGCGGTACTTCATTCCTTTTTATGACCGAATCATATTCCAGTGTGTGGATATTTGTTTATCCATTCCTCTGTCGGTAGAAGATTTTCTCGCCCTCGGCTATTGTCAGTGCTGCTGCTGTGAAGATGTGTGCACGAGGATTTGTTAAGTCCCTGCTTTCGATTCGTTTTGAAGTGGAATTCCTGGGCCACGTATCGGTTATATGTTTAACGTTTTGAGGACCCGCAGAACAGTCTTCCACAGGGGCCGTGTCCTTGACATTCCTGCCAATGGAAAGGTTCTGGGAATCCTCAGACAGACAGCAAGTGGTAGAGGATTCCTCTGGGAGCTTTGTGTGACGTGCGGGAGGCCGAGAAGGGGGCTCCTACCAGGGGCTCCTGGGCCATCCAAGTTCCCCAACCCCCATCCCAGAACGGTGTGGTTTTAGACAATACCCTAAGAGGCTGGGGTGTTGCAGGAAATGGGGAGGGAGGGAGGACTACCAAGGGGGTCATGACAAAGGTTCTGGGAGGCAGAGTTTGGAGACGTGACAGCGCCACGGTCAAAATCAAGGCCAAGTGGCCAGAAGTGGGCCAGCTTCCCCACTCGGACCCCTCCTCCAGGTAGCTGTGGGGGGAGCCACCGCCTCTGCAGATCCCATTACTGGAGATGGGGCTGCGACATGAAAAGATGAGAATGTAACACAGGAGGGAACACACTGTAAATCACTTATTGGCAGCCACGCACCTCCCAGCCACACCCAATCCAAGCACGCTGAAGCTGCAGCCACTGAGGCTTTCCCCGTGGCCTGGACCGGGCTTTCTCCTTGGGCGCCAAGATCCTGACCTGAGAACCGAAACCATGTGAGGAAAACACCTCCGGGCCTGACTCGTCCTGTCCTCCGGTCTGGAGCCTCGCCGGGGTCTCCTCCTGGCCGTGCACCTGCAGCCCCGGGCCTTGAGAAACCCCGACCCCGAGAGCCTGCATTCCCGCTTTGTGCAATGATGCCTCCTGGGCTGGGCTAGCCTCCCAGGCTCTCCGGCTATTCCAGATGTATCTCCGAGTCACAGAACTGCCCACAGTCCTGGCTCTCCTCGCTCGGTCCCAGGGAGGAAATTGGGAAGCAAAGGAAGAAGTGACCCCCTTTCGGGCCAGGTGGGGAAACGGGACACCTGGAAACATGTAGGATCCCAAGGACAGCTGGCATCCCCTCCAGTGTGCAAGGCAGGCTACGGCTCCCTGCAAGCAGCACGCAGGAAAAAAATCACACTAGAAAGAGAGCAAAGCGATGGGCTATCTACTTCCTACAAGGACTCGCTTCAGAATACCTTTAAAGGATTTATTTTAAGCAAGATGGTCTCTCCACACATGCGCAGTTTCACATGTATTGTGTAAAAGTGGGGTTAATGTATTTGGCTTTGCTTTGACTGGGCGGACTTCCTCAGGCCGTGTTTGAGCCTGTCCCCTGAAGCCCAGCTCGGCTCGGCCACCAAGGCCAGCCCTGGGAGGGGCTCGGATGGTGTGCGGGGAGCCGGGCAGGAAGAGGGAGCATGCGGGAGGTGAGGAGCTGAGCTCCGGTTAGCAGGAAGGCCGGTGATGGAGGAGTTAAGAAACCCATGTGCCCTCCAGTGAGCCCTTCCCATCTCTGGGCCTCGGTTTCCTCCTGTCTACAGTGAGGACATCCGGTCAGGTGATGCCCGAGTCTCTTCAGCTCCATGTTGTAGGCTGTGGGTCTTTCTGAAGCAGGCCGGTCGCAGGCAGAGCTCAGAAGAAGCACAACATAACCTTCTCACGCCCCCCAAAGAGCAGTGAAGGGCCCATGGTCCACACACAAATGAGCACACCACTCAATTCCCCATCTCGTCTCTCCTCTTTGTTCCCAGGGCCCATGCATATGGTTCACGGAGAATCATTCGATGCCACCTGAATGTCATGCAGCAACACAGGGATCCAGAGGACTTCAAAGACTATTTTATAATGAAGTAAACGGTCAATGTATCCCGCGGCCTCATATGACTCAATGATCTAGGCTGGACTCCCATACAGCGTGGTGGCTGGGCTCCAAGAGAGACCATCCTGAGAAGACAAGCCTGATATGCAAACACTTATGAAGACTCTGCTTGCTTCACACTTGCTAATGTCCCATCGGCCAAAGCAGGCCACTCGGCCAACCCGAGTCAATGTGGGAGGAACCCATGAAAGTGTGAATTCTGGGAGACACGGTCCATTGGAGACTACCAAGGCAATAATCTACGACAGCTGGTGAACCCCCTTGTTGGGGACAGAGCCATGAAGCCCTAAGCCACCCTCCATTCTCCCAGGATGCTGGAAGACAGGGCAGGTGTCTCAGCATCTGTCTAGAGACATTTTCTAGAAGAAGTAAGGAAGACAAATTACTCACCCTCAGGCTGAGGGGGAGGATCCTTGAGTCCCATCATGGTCATGCTCAAATCTAGCAAAAAGCATGTGAGGACTTATTTTCAGATCCCGGAGAATAAGTGGGGCCTGTCATTTGCATGTGTGCATTCATTCCTTATTTCATTCATTCATTCACTGAACATGGCACCTAAGCGTTGTCATTACAGAGCACTCAGGGGCCTGAGGTATATCAAGGCGACGCCTGCTACCAACAGCAGCACGTGCATGTCCTCCACATCCTTGTGGGCCATGGGGACCCCGTTTGTCTCACTGGGGAGTGACAGTGTCAGGCAGTGGTTAGAGCATGGGGTCAGAGCACGGACCCTGCTGGCTGACGGCTTGGCTTCAGGTCCGAGCCCCACCACACACCAGCTGCGTGATCCTGGGCAACTAGCCTGATCTTCCCGAGCCACTGTTCCTTCACCTGAATTCTCTTGGGAGTTCAATTCTGGAATCCCTGCCAAGTCCTCAGAACAGTGCCTGACATGAAATAAGTACCAGGCAAGTTTTGCTCATATTACTTTTTTTTTTTTAAGATTTTATTTATTTATTTATTTGAGAAAGAGAAAGTTAGTGAGAGAGAGAGCAGGAGTGGGGAGGAGGGGCAGAGGGAAAGGGAGAAGCAGACTCCCTGCTGAGCAGGGAGCCCGACGTGGGGCTCAATCCCAGGACCCTGGGATCATGACTCAAGTCGAAGGCAGACACTTAACTGACTGAGCGACCCAGGTGTCCTGCTAATATTACTTATGACGAATCCTTACAGTAAGAACTTTTTTTCAAAATACAAAAAATATATACTGCATGTAAAAAAAAAACCACTTTGCAATATCTGAGAAAGAGAAAACTCACCCCCAGAATCTCATCATCCAAAGAGAAGCCTACAAACCACAAACTACAAACCACATGGCATGGGCACTGAAATATGTACCCATTCTTTATAAGAAATTATCTTGAGGGACGCCTGGGTGGCTGAGTCGTTAAGCATCTGCCTTTGATTCAGGTCATGATCCCAGGGTCCTAGGATCGAGTCCCGCATCAGGCTCCCTGCTCAGCGGGGAACCTGCTTCTCCCTCTCCCACTCCCCCTGCTTGTGCTCCCTCTCTCACTGTCTCTCTCTGTCAAATAAATAAATAAAATCTTAAAAAAAAAAAATTATCTTGAGCTAGTCATGCCATTCATGGCCTGTCACTTAAAATTTAACAATATGTCAAAATTGTTGGTTATATATATTATTAGACAATTTGATCTTTTTGGCTACATGTATTTCACTGTTCAGTTCCTTACAGTGAGACATTTACATGATTTGTGATTTTTTCACAAATAAAAATAATGCTGTGATGCCTATTCTCATGCATGTCCCTGATTATGTCATCAGAATCCGTTCCTAAAAGAGGAAATGCTGGACCCAAGAAGCATACTCCATTTAGGGTTGTTTCATTCAGATACTGCTGGACCGGTCTGGAAAGAATGAGTCCCTCCAGAAGGCACGGTGGCAGAGGGACACATGCGTGGCCTCCCATGTCCTTGTTGGTCATGGGAGAGCCTTTCTCTCACTGGAGAGCAACAGTGTCAACCTCAAGAGCCATGACTCTCTGAGCGGCAACGGCCAGCTGTGGTGTGGCCTCTGCTTGGCAGAAGCCAGGCCAGAGCCACCATCAGCATCCCAGCGGTTCCCACCGGTCATAGCCGCTACTGTGTTCCAGCTTTTCACCTGACCCTCCAGCACCCCTCCGGCTTTAGAATCTACCCTCCAGCACGTGACGCCCGAATCCACATGCCGCCCTCGGTCGCCCTTCTCCTGCCTGACAGTCCCGCGGTGTCCTCAAACTCACCTGCGCTACATCTTTCCATGACCTGCTGCTGCAGGCTGTTTGAGCAGGTGCACAGGGTCGGAGTGGGGGTGGGGGTGGGGTCCCGCAGCCTCGGTCTGGCTCCCAGCTCTGCCATTTCCCAGCCAGGCGACTGGGGGAAAGTGGCACGCAGTGTTCCTCAGCTACAGAATAGGGATGGTGGTTCTGACCTCTCAGAGCTAGAAGGATTCAGTAGGGTCACTTCAGATCCTGGCACGGAGTAAATGCTTCACAAACGGTAGCAAGAGCGATGCTTACTATCATTTTTATTGTTACTACCCAGTGCTCCAACTGGAAACCTTCTAGACACTCACCCTCCTCCCAGAGTCTCTGCTCCTCCACAAACCCAGGAAGTAAGCCTCAGAAATGGCCCCTCAAAGCCCTCCCCGCTGCCTGCTTCATGCAGCACGCATCTCAGAGGCTCCCTGCTTGCCCACCTCCCCGGCCGGCACACGGCAGACGCCTGAGAGCCATTGAGTGAAAAGTACCCTGGTCCCCGGCTCCCATGAGCTGTGTGACCCGGCATCACTTCCCCCACTTTCTCTCTCTGGACCCTGCTTCCTCATCTGGAAAGCGATCTCCAAGGGCCCTCCAGCAGCAGGGAAGCGCCTACCCTGGGAACTCAGGAGACTGCCCGCATCCCACAGGCGGGCCCATTCTGAGCAGCATGACAGCTGGAAAGGTAGCTCCTCTTTTTATCTCCTAAACCATCAAAGCCGCCCCGAGATTTCTGGAAGACTGTCCCTTGGCTGGCTCAGAAATTTATTAGCTCTACCAATATTTTCTTTCATCGTTCTGTAAAGCAAGCTCACACTCTGTGAGCACCGCCTATGCAAAGACCTTAAACCACATGTTTATTTTCCTAAGCTATAAAAAGTTTATAGGGGGAGTTGGACTCCTTGTCCAACACCACGCTCAGGATTGCTACTGCATTCCACAGGAAGACAGAGGGCTCTGTGTCAGCCCGCGGGGGGGTGGGGGGGGCAGGCAGGAAGTAGGTGGAGTAAGGCTGTCCAGCCCCCAGCGGAAAGGGCACAGGGCATAGGACAGGACAAGGGAGTAGCAAGCTCATGAGGTGGAGGGGGCAGAGGGGAGGACAGAGTGTGGTAGCAGCATGCGGCAAAGTAACCGGGTTAAAATGCCGCAGCCGGAGTTTATACCAGTGTTCTACTCTTCCCGTCTCTCTTTGTCGAGGCAGCTTTGAGGACACTCAGCAGAAATATGGGCCGACCCCGGCTAAAGCACACCTTCTGACAGTCCCTTTATCCTAGAATATGGAGTCAGAGACCCTGGGCTCTGGAAGAAACCACCAAGAGCAGGCATCTTCGCTTAGGTGCTCTCAAGTGCCATGCTGACTTCAGCGCCTTTATTTACTGATTTCCAACTAACCCCCTGCTTCATGACAATCAGATGGCCGCAGTGTCATTCAGAACTCCAACACCGGGACATGTTCTGAGATGTGGTATGTCTAGCTTGGTGAAGCCCAGATTTCTGGGATCCCTGATACAGACTGAGCCTTTGCTAGGAGAGTATTTCTACTGGAATGCAGGTCCAAGTTTTCCCACTGAGCTGGTGCCCAGAGCTTTAAGTGGACATTTGAAGTGGTCTTGGACCCCGGCATCTACAAGGCTTCATGCCAACACCCATAAGGCTCACTGAGTCTGGGTCCTTCATCCTCCAGGCGCATCTTCTGCTCTGCCCCATCCCGGGACCCCACAGGGGTCACATCACAGGAGGGAGAAAGCAGGCAGAGGTGTGTGAAAGCCCTGAACCCTCACTCCAACTGCACGGATTTGAGCACTGGATGGAGGTGGGGATGAGACTAGGTGACCATCAAGGTCTCTTGGAACCCGGAAATACTATGATTCTTAGCAAAAGAAAGAAACTGCTATTTGCTCAAAGCAGGGATTCTCGACCTTCTCAAATGCAACGCCTCCTCTGTATTTCAAATATTTCATCATGCTCCGTTATTATCCTGAAATGAAAGGAAAAGTTACTATGTATGTACGCACGAGATTTTTAAAGGTCAGCAACTTAACTCCAACAAAAGGAAGGGACGGGTGGTAATTTAGTGGGTATTGCCATGAGTCTCCTGAAAACCCTGATGAGGCACAGCTGCACCTGTGAATAGACCCCTGTGCCAGTTACACCAGTAACGCAGAGGGATGCAAGTGGGTGGTACTGGGATTCCAAAACCACCGGCAGCATTTCTGCTGGGGACAAATTTTAACTAAATCATGAACCTTGTTGAAGTACCATCTTAATTTATGTATTGGTTGCATTCTTGGGAAAATTTAATGTACTATAAAACCATGCAAAAATAATTTTATTGGGTTCTAGTAAAAGCAGTCTTTTCACCTCCAGGAATGACTGTAAAAGTTGGACATTTGACAATTGTGCGGGCTGTGGGACAACTCATTTTATAAAACCATCTCCTACAATCTCCTGCAGAATGACAGGGTGTCCTTTGGCTCACTTACTAAATGTCAGTTGTAGTCCTCCATGCGACCCGGTACCACCGTGTTCAGAATGGCTGAATTGGAGTCTCCTCTCTGCCCAGGGCTTCAGGAGGCAGGGGGTGGGGGATACTGGGCATCACAGGGTCAAGGACACCAATGAAGGGTTTTCTGGGACACTGCTCTGATTTGCTGAAGCAGACATAGTGGTACCTGCGTGGGGCCACCAAGGACTTCGTATGAGCATGCCCCCAGCCTCGTCTCTCACATAGTCCTTGGTCTCCACACCAGCCCCAGCATTTCAGGTTTCATTAAGTTTAGACCCATTTATCAACCAGGGAAGCTTTCAGAAGAAACTGAACACCCTCACTATTGGATCAGACACTGTCTATGGGTGATATTCATAGTTGTTTTTCTTTTACTGTCTACCCCTAACCAACTACAGAGGCTCTTATAATCAGGAACCTGAATAGGAAAAAAAAAAATCTGGTGACCTGGGTAAGTTGCTTAACCTTTCTGTGCCTCAGTCTCTACATTGGTAAATGGGAATAATATTATAGGGATAATATTAGCCCCATAAGGTTGCTGTGAGAATTAAATAATACTGATGAAAAGGCTTTTCAAACTTGAAAGCACAAATCTAGGGCGTTATACTCTTATTCTGCACTATTAATAACACTGAGCCTGTTTGAGAAACATCCAACATGTGTTGATGACAACGCATCCTTTGACCTCAGTGGAAGAGGAGCCTGAGCCTCCCACGTCCTGGAGGGGTGCACTGCACACTGTGCTCCCCATCTGTGGGAGCCGGGGGGGACCACCAACAGAAGACCCAAGGCAGCCAACAAAGCCATTGTGGAGAACTGTCTATTCTGGATCATGAGATCACCCCAGAAGGTGGCATGGTGGCAATGGCAACCAAACACCAAATGACAACAATGGCTTTTACGCAGCTTTGCAGGGTACAAAGACTTGGATTCTACCTCCTCTTTCAATTCTCACTACCACCAGGCAGACATAAAATCAGACCCATTTTCCTGGGCAGGAAACTGAGGAATTAAATGATCCATGACAGCCCAGGGAGGGCAAAGCCAGGAGAGAACCCAGGCCTTGACTCCCTGTCTAGGGCTCTCTCCCCCCTGAAGCACAATGCCTTACCTAGAGGAATTCTAGACTACTGCCATGGCTGAGGGAAGAGGCCAACAGCAAAGTGGGAATCCCAGCGGGTGCTGCAGATGGCCGGGCAGCTATTCCCAGTTGCCAAGATCACTTAGCCCTTTCCAGAGGGCAGGACCCGGCTTGGGACATTCATTCCAGGGTACAGTTAGCGGATGGGTCTGTCCCAATCCAAGGGAGATGTCTAAGGCCGCGAGTATGATAGGGAAACAGTGAGAAGCGAGAGGACGTGCCCTGGGACGACATTAACGCACGCCTTGAGAGGCCTGAAGAGAAAAAAGAGAGGGCATAGGGCTCTTCCATTTGCTCTACTGTCCTCCAGTGCTCCTACCTGGCCTAATTCCCCGGCCTGACCCAACCACTGCCCCAACCATGCAGCGGGCTCAAGACCTGCTCAGGCTGCTGGTTTCCCTTCCACAGTCCCAAACTTCCTCCTGGGACCTGTCAAAAATGTCCCGGGTCCTCCAGCCCCTCCTGGGTCCCCCACCCCCAACCCCTCGCGCAAGCCTCCTGGAAAGCCAGGAGTAGCAGGAGAGGCCGCCCGGTGCCTGTCCCCTGCGTGCCTGTGCGTAGCACCTGCGTGTGTCCCGTTTACCTGTGCGTGCCCCCTGCGTGCCTCGGTCATGCGCCGGGCGTGCCCACTGCGTGCCTTGCGCATGCGCCTTGTGTGCCTCATACACACCAGGTGGAAACAAGCTTGCGTGCCCTTCTGGGCCTCTGTGGCAGCCTCCTCTTTGGCCGTGTGTCGCCTCGGGACCAGGCCTTTACACGAGCTCTCCTGGCCGTTATCAGCCCACTCAGATTTGTGGACAACGTGGAAGCATTTGAGGCAGCCAGGAAAGACTGAAGACCCCCAGGCGCAGACTGAGAAAGAGGAAGAAGTTTTGGTTCGCCTAAGCCTGTCTCCTAGACCCATCCTTCCGGCCTGGGCTGGGGTGCTGGAGGTAAGATGAAAATTGAGGCCTGGGGCCACGAAATCCCTAGAAGAGTGGGTCGACAGACCGAAAAGAACTTGGATGCCCTTTTTTGAAACTCGATTGTATTGAGCCCCTTGTAGGGACTGTGTGTTTCATATACGTGGTGGGGT
>CM052886.1:95335691-95371323 GCA_028534135.1 Potos flavus
CTCTGATTGCCACCCTCATCTTCTGTGTTACTATTTTTTAGCATATTTTTGTTTTTAATTCCCCCTATTTCAAATCAGTTATTACTGTTTTAAAAATCAATCCTTATTTATTTTTTTAGAACTTCATCTATTGATTTAATCTTTATTTTTTAATTTAATTTTATTTTTTCAGTGTTCCAAGATTCATTGTTCATGCACCAAACCCAGTGCTCCATGCAATACGTGCCCTCCTCAATACCCACCACCAGGCTCACCCATCCCTCCACTCCCCTCCCCTCCAAAACCTTCAGTTTATTTCTCAGAGTCCACAGTCTCTCATGTTTTGTCTCCCCCTCCGATTTCTCAGTAACCTCTTCGACATCGGCCACAGCAACTTCTTTCAAGACATGTCTCCAAAGGCAAAGGAAACAAAAGCGAAAATAAACTTTTGGGACTTCATCAAGATAAAAAGATTCTGCACAACAAAGGAAACAGTCAACAAAACAAACAGGCAACCCATGGAATGGGAGAAGATATTCGCAAAGGACACTACAGACAAAGGTCTGATATCTAAGATCTATAAAGAACTCCTCAAACTCAACACTCAAAACACAGATAATCACGTCAAAAAATGGGCAGAAGACACGAACAGACACTTCTCCAAAGAAGACATACAAATGGCTAACAGACACATGAAAAAATGTTCATCATCATTAGCCATGAGGGAAATTCAAGTCAAAACCACATTGAGATACCAACTCAAACCAGTTAGAATGGCCAAAATCAACAAGACAGTAAACAACAAATGTTGGAGAGAATGTGGAGAAAGGGGAACCCTCTTCCACTGTTGGTGGGAATGCAAGTTGGTGCCGCCACTTTGGAAACAGTGTGGAGAGCTACCCTATGACCATGCAATTGCACTACTGGGTATTTATCTCAAAGATACAGATGTAGTAAAAATCAATCCTTATTTAGAATTAATCGATATTTATCAATTTCCTTGCATCTCCTCCTCTCTTTAATAGACTCAGCTTCCTGCTTCCTGGATTCTGTCCTTTAGATCTTTGAGTGAGGGTCTGTGACTTTTAAATTCTCTTAGTCTTAGTGCATTATGGAAATGCACTATGGAAAAATCTGTTTTTCTTCCTTAAATGATAATTTATGCATAGAATTTTAGGTGGAGTTATTTCCATTCAACATGTTCAGGCTATTAATCATGTTTTTCTGACCTTCACTGTTGCTGATGAGAAGCCTACCATCAGTCCGTTACTCCTTTAAAAGTGATTTACCTTTCCTTTCCAGTTGCTTTTGTTGTATTATCTTTGTCTTTGGTGTCCTGGGGAGTGGATTTATTTTTATCTAGCTTACTTGGACATACATATCTTTAATAAATTCTAGAACTAACTTGGCAATTATCTCCAAATATTCTCCCCCATCCTCTGAGTTGACTTTCTCTGCAGCTCCTACATGCGGCATCTAGCTTCCATGACCCTTCACCTCTTTTTTCATATTTTCCATCTCCATGTGTCTCTGGACTCCAATCTGAGTAATTTCTTCAGCCTGTTTCCCAGTGCACCAGTTCTTTCTTCAACCGTATCTAATCTGCAGTTTAACGAGTCATTGAGGTTTTTGGATTTTTTGGTTCTTTTTCTTTTTTTTTTTTTTAATGACTGTACTTCTGTACTTTTTATTTCTAGAAGTTCCACTTGGATCAACACTGAGGATGACTTTTTCTTAGTTACTATTTTATTTTATTTGATAAAGTCTATTTTATTTGATCTGTTGCTAGCAGGTGATAAGAGATGATGATGGTTGTACAGGATTCAGGCAGGGAGTACATTCTTGAGTTTAAGAAGTTAGTTCATTGACTTTCTTACTTCTAGTGGCATGACCTTAGAGTTTCAAATAAATATTATGCCTTTGCTGGACTCACCATCCATAACACAACTTTCTAGTGGGCGTCCCATACTACAAAGTCTGGGAGACGAAAAACTACACTTCCAAGACTCCCTTTCAGGCAGAGTTTTAGATGACAGTTAAGCTCTGTCAGTTGGGTGCAGAAATGAGACAGAAGCTTCCTTCCAGGTGCTTTTGGCTGTTTTCTGCTGTAAGCAAGGTTATGAAGATACAGGGTCCAATTCCATTTACATGGTTTTGGAAAATCATTCGAAGAACTGTACTGGCTGAATCCAGCTTTCCATTGTCTGATAACCAGATCCTTGGGTGTTTACAAGCAATACTGGTGATGATAACAGCTTCTTGGTCTGGTTTCCTGATTTCTGGTTCTGTTACTGAGGTGGTTTCTGACCTCCCGATCTACCTTCTCCCATCTTCCTGATTGGCAGGTCATTTCTACAGTGTTCTGGGACTCCTTTCTGGTGGTCCAGCTGAGAGCTTGCCCCTCCAACTCTTACAAAGATTTCCTAAGCAACGACTTCATGGTATTAAATCCCATTCCACTTAAAAATACAGACTAGTTTCTGTTTTCCTGCACTGAACCCTGCATACCATACTATAATGTCAAAAGTAAGTCTCTTTACAAGCATAGTTAATCTCAAATACCTTCTGGTATATAGCATTGGAAATAGCCAGCCATGTCTGGGTTGAATCCTTCTCTATTTTCTGCCTTCATGGTTTAGGGAAAGTAACTGAACCTCTCTGTGCTTCAGGTTTTTTCTTCTGTAAAGTTGGGTTACAATATCTCATTCATAGGGTTGTTAGAGAATGAAATGAATCAGTGTATGGGTAATTCCTTGTACAGAAAAGGAACTTAACAAGATGTAGAAAGAAATGTTGAGATAGTATTTCTCCAGGGCAAAATTTTAAGATCAGTAAAACTTGAACAATATAAATTTCCGTCAATCCTAATGTCATATATCTTATTATTGCTCTTTTATCTCTTTTTCCTTCATAGCAGTCTTCAAGTGAGGCCTTCTACTTCTTTCTCCAATTTACCTGTTTGGTGTTAAAACCTCTCAAAATGACCAACGTTTGCTATAAATTTTATGCTTAACAAAGCATTGTTTTCCAACTACCAACTCTCAAACTACCTTAGGCCTCAGTTCTCCCTAAAACCTAATGGAAACAGGCAAGATGCTGGAGACATAGTTAATCATAGCCAGAATCTGTCAGCTCTAATGTGTCAAATCCTACTAGATGCACCAACATCTCTTTGGGAGAATAAATCACTCCAAATTTGCATTTGTACAATGTCAAAATAGATGGGAGGCATAGAACTTTCTTTTATATGCAGTGAATGCTCTTGCTCTTACACCTTTACATGGGCCACAGCTGTAGAGCGCGATGCTCCACTCACAGCACTCGGTCACTGGTCGGTCTGCAGGGCCTAGCCCTGGTTCCATTGATGCCCCACTTCTTGCCCCCATTCTTCTCTCCCCTTTGGCAACCACGCAATGTGTTTCATTTGTATATATACTTCTAAGTTCCAGTGTGATATTTAAGGGTGAAAATATTTACTTTGTATAAATGATATGGTCCTATGAAGCTTATTCTCTATTCCACCCCTCCCCCCACTAAACACCATGTTCTTAAGATATATCCACAGCGCGATATGCTTCTCCAGCTACACAGTACTCCAGAGCGAGCTTTCCCCTCATCTCTACACAGGGGTTTCCTCTACCTCCCACTCCCACAAACCATCCGTGGTGAGCATGCTCCTACCTACTCCCTTATGGGCCTAGAGGATGAATTCACGGGGCTACAGGTGCAAGAGGGGGACAGCTGAGACATGGGGCAGAACACACTTCATTGACTGAGTATTCCCAGGTAGCTTTTCAGCCTCAGTGCACCTATCTGCACTTCCGCTGATGGGACACTAATTTCCCATTTCGCCAGACCCATGCCACTTTGGCATTATCCAGCTCTTCAGTATTGACATCCCAGAGTCTGTGAAGTGATACATTACTGTTGACTCGATTTGAGTTCCTCTGGTTTCTGTTGAGTTTGAGCATCTTTCCACATGCAGATGGCTTCTTCAGCCGTTTGGATCCCCTTTTCTGTAAATTGCCCATTCACATCCTTCACCCATTTTTTTTCTATCCGAGTTTCCTTCGTAAAGTTTATTAACATATATTAATGTTTGGTAAGATAGATCTCTCCTTTTTGCTCGTGTTTTGTTGACATAATTATTTGTTGACCTCTATGTTTCCGTAAAAATTTTAAAATAAATATATTAAGTTTCTAAAAATATGCAATGGATTTTTTATAGTAGGATTGTACTGAATTCACAGATTATTTAGGGAAGATATTTCAACCTTATAATGTTATGCAGTCCCATCTAAATGTATGGACTATCTTTCCCAGTTATTTAGATTTTCTCGGCATCTCTTAGAAGAACTTTAATTTTCTTCCATGGTGTATTCTCTTTTTTTTAATTTTTAAATGATTTTATTTATTTATTTGAGAGAACTAGTGGGAGGAGGGGCAGAAGGAGAAGCAGACTCCCTGCTGAGCAGGAAGCCCTACAGGGGACTAAATCCCAAAGCTGAAGGCAGACACTTAACTGATCCACCTAGGTGCCCTCATTTTTTTCCTTTTAAGGTTTTATTTATTTAGAGAGAGAGTGTGCACTCACGTGCACACTTGCGTAAGCAGGAGGAAGGGCAGAGAGAATCCCACGTAGACTCCAGTGCTGAGCTCGATCTCAAGACCCCGAGATCATGACTTGAGCCAAAATCAAGAGTCAGAAGCCTAAGTGGCTGAGCCACCCAGTCACCCCTTCCATGGTGTATTTTTTAAATTAAATTCTGGGTACTTCAGTTTTTCTGTTATTAACAATAATAATAAAAATTTGTTTTTTCTTATATCCCTAGTTGCCTATTGCCAGCCTAGAAAGAATGCTATTAGTTGATATTTTTTATAAGTTAAACTTGTATCTAGCAACCTTATTAAACATCTTTGTCAGTTCTATGAGTTTGCTGATTTTTTTTTTCTTATTTGCAGGTAAGGACAGCTAGGACATTTCTTCTCTGCTAATTTTCACACCTTTTCTTATTGTTGTCTTGTTCCAGTGTGGATTTGGGGAGGTGGGGGAAGGAGAGGCTACTTAGAGTTTTTGCCAGGACCAATACTTTGCTAAGTAATAGCAGCAATGGTGAGATCCTCTGTTTTGTTCCAGTATTAAAGGGGATCCCTAAAGTTTAAACATGATGTTTACTATAGTTTTTTGATATATTTGACCTTTATTAAGTGGAGGAAATACCCATCTCTTTCTACTTTGTAAAGAGGCTGTCTTAGTTCTTTTAGGCTGTTCTAACAAATTACCATTGACTACTAGGTGGCTTATAAACAACAGAGATTTATTTCTCATAGTTTTGGAGAGTGAAAGTCCAAGATCAGGATGCCAGCGTGGTCAGGTTCGGGTGAAACCCTTCTTCAGGTGGCAGACTACCAACTTCTCACTTTGTCCTCTGGTGGTGAAAGGGGCAAGGGACGACTCTGGAGCCTTGCTATAAAGGCGTTAATCCCATTAATGAGGATGGAGCCCTGTGGCCTAATCACCTCCCAAAGGCCCCGCCCCCCAATGCCATCCCCTTGGGGGTTAGGATTCCAAAATATGAATTTGGGGCTTGAGGGGTGGACTCGACTCAGCCTATAGCATAGATTTTATTTTGTGAACACACGTAAGTGTTGACATTTAGAAAGTGCTTCTTTTGCAACTCGGATGAGGTGATAATGTGATTTCTTTTGTCCTTTATCCATGAATATGAGCAATTATATTGATGGATTTTCTGGTTTTGAACCATCCTTTTCTTCATGAATAACTTTTACGTAATTGGGATTATGTGATGTCATTTCTTTTTAAGATTTTATTTGTTTATTTGATAGAAAGAGACACAGCAAGAGAGGGAACACAAGCAGGGGGAGTGGGAGAGGGAGAAGCAGGCTTCCCACCGAGCAGGGAGCCCGATGCGGGGCTCGATCCCAGGACCCTGAGATCACGACCCGAGCCGAAGGCGGACGCCTAATAACAGCCACTCGGGTGCCCCTGTGATGTCATTTTTAAAGTAAAATGTCGAATTGGGTTGACTAATATTTAGAATCTTAAAAATTTAACCTCTCTGCTGACCATATTCTTTGAGAATTGATACCGGAAGTAGAGTTTCAAGTCACAAAACTGCACATTATGGTTCTTGTTCAGCTTTAAGAAATCATAGATGAGGATCTGGCAGAGAATTAAGACTAGTAAAGGACATTAGTATTACAGTAAAATAAGGACATTTACTGTATTAACTGGACTTAATGTTCTCTTTGAGAGAGAAACCCTGCTGTGGTCTGAATGTTTACGGCCCCCCTCTACTCCGAATTCACATGTTGAAATCTTAATCGCCGAGGGGATGGTATTAGGAGGTGGGGCTTTTGGGGGTGATTAGGTCATGAGGGTAGAGCCCTCATAAATGAGATTAGTGCTCTTATAAAAGGGGCCCCAGAGATATGAGGTTGGAGCAACAAGATGACCATCTCTGACCCAGGAAGTGGAGCCTCACCAGACAACAAATCTGTTAGCGCCTTGGTCTTGGACTTCGCAGCCTCCAGAACTATGAGAAATAAATATTCAATGGTTACAAGGCACCCAAACCATGGTATTTTTGTTATAGCTGACTGAGTGGACTAAGACAAAAGTTAATGAGAGGAAAAAGAGAGAAAAATCTTTGAAGTCACCAAATTTTCTTTTCTCCAACTCTGACTCTGAACAATCAGTCTCATGATTTTCTGTCAGTTTTCATCTCTTTTCACGTAGTGCTTCATTCTTTCGGTCTTCCTCAAAGATCTGACAAAATGGCCGCAAAGCTCCAACTTCTCCCACATATCCTAGAAGGCCGGTTTCTGCTTGGGCAAAGGGATAAACTCTCCATTCCCAACATCTCCAGTCAGTGGGAGAGGCTAGAGCAAGCAAGGGAGGAGCCTGTCCTTCTTTCTCTCATGAAAGCGACACTTCTCCCTGGAGAAAGGAAGAAAGACCTCACTGGCCCTTGCCGGCTGCTCTGGGCAGCATATCCTCAGGGTCGGTGGCAGAGACTCGTGATCCGCTTTAGGCGAGCACGTTGTCTTGCTATCCCCTCTGTTCTAAAGGAAAGGGAGAAGCATAATTTAAAGTTCTTATTTTCATTGGAATATAAGATCTTTATAGTCTCTCGATGAAAAACAACAGACCTCTTTCTCCTGAATTTCTCTGATCCCCCTGTGTCCCAAGCTTTCTCCAGACTGTGTCCCACTAACCCTGGGGAGACCGCTTCTCAGAAATGCCAGGAAGCACTTAGGAAGCTGGAGGGGTCCCTGCTGCCACTGCAGCTCCTCCCGGGTGCACAGTCTGCAGACTCTCCCTCAGTGGAAGGAGCCGCACATTGTTAATTAGGAACGGGCCCATCAAGCAGTGTCAAGGGGACACTTGCAAAGTGCCAGGCGCTGTGCTGGGAGTGTTATGATCTCATTTAATTAATTAACCGACCTGATAGGCAGGCCTTATGTGTCGGAAAGCAGGGGAGGGGAGCTGGATTTAAACCTGGCCTTAAGCCTCTTTTAGTGCCTCCTTTAAGCTTAAGCAACACAATGGAGCTGTGCAGACATCTCAGAACACAGAGCACCAGGAAGGAAGTCTGGACGCCCCGAGTCTCGTCCCAACTCTGCCTCTGTGGCCGTGGGACTCTCCGAACTGCAGTTTCTTCATCTGTTCAGCAAGCAGGCCAACTGGATGACTTTTAAAGGCCCTTCTACCCATGCGTTTAGGGCCAAGAAAACATCACATGCTTTTTCACACTAAATCCCACCAAATCCCTCACCCCCAGAACCAAGTGGCCTACGTGGAAGAGCCTCCAGTTAACAGCTTTGTGGGTCCGGGGTGTGGATGAGCCACTTCACAAGGGCAAACAAGCCAAAACCATCCCCACAAGCAAAGACCACCAACGTGCTCTCCAAACCTGTGTTCGAAGTGGCTGGCCTTGATGGAAATCTGCAATTAGCTGTTTGAATCCCTAAAATAGCTTTGCTACTGTTGTATGGAGTCGCATAGGAAAAGAAAAAACCAGGGGCCACCGCAGTAAGGTCAGGGAGGAGTCGGAGACTCGGGGCTCCAAGTGCCAACCTTCTATTTGAGTTGTGTGTGGTTGCAGATACTGCTCTGATTTCCAGAGAGCCGACAGCTGGGATGAACGGCTGCTTAACCTGATTAGATATGCCCCAGCCACAGACTCTGGGGCCACAGACAACTGCTCATTTGAAATGCATGCCACTGGCACCCGACTGAAAGAATAAAGGCCAACCTCAAACAGACAGCACATTCTTGGATGCAAACCTTATGGTTTCTACACAGCAAAAAAAGGTTTATAACCGCCTGGGGTTCCTTTCCACAGAATATTCTTTGTTGAGGAGTGTTTAGAACAACTTGTAACTTTAGCACTTTACTGTAATTGCAGCTTGTCATTTAGGACCAAGTGGTATGTGAGCAACCTGGGGGTGGGGGGGGCAGGGGGGGTACCCAAGAGCTGTTCGGTCCACTCTGTGCTCCCTCGGATCCTGGGGCCAGCTCCCCACCTTTCCCATCAGGATCCCCACGTAGCCACCAAGCCCCACTGTCTTCCTGCTGCTCGTCAGGACTGTACAGCCTCGATTTTACCCCCGAAGGGTGGTCCCAGCTGCAGTTCTCAGTAGCACACGGCCTCGCGAGGCAGCTCTAGGAGCCGCGTCAGTGCCGGAGCCGTAGCTGGCACGGCCCCTCGGGAGGATGGTAGGCGGGCCCAGAAGAGCTTCTCTGCGTATTCTTATGGTGCATTTAAATGTCAGTACAAAATACTGTGGTATGGTAAAACGAACATTACTAGCCCGGTACTGAGAACAACAACTCTTTAGAGGTCCCTCCTAGAGGGACAAGCTTTTGCTCTCTGCCCATCTCTCAGGGAAGCACTGTGGCCCATGGTCCATTCGTGAAATGGAGGTAGACATCATTCCTTCACAAGCCATACATCGGAGCCACGTCCACATCCTGAGGCCTATCGGTTATCATTCTTCACTTGGAAATCTTTTTCAAAAATTAGAACCCACTCAAATACTAACCTAGAAACTATGACTCCCGAATCTTCCTGTTTGCTTCTGTCCGAATGATAGACTTTTGCAAATGTCTTTTAATAGGGCTCCCCGCCTCCCCTCTCAGCAGAGTGCTAAGGAGCATGGATGGGAGCCCCTAACTTGGATGTGTAGAGTGTGGCGTGTCTAATTTGGATGTACGGAATACGGGAGAATCTAACTTGGGTTTGAACCCTGTTCAGGCTTAGCCTTCTCAGTTAATTGGGGATAATATGTGTATCTCCTCACAGGATTGTTATGGGATTAAATGAGATTAAATGTGTATAAAGCACTTAGCCAAGGACCTGACTCGTAGCATAGCCTGAGTGAATCTGAACTATCATTATTATCAATAATCCATCCTCCACCCACTCGTCAGTTTTGACTTTGCTGAACCTCTCTTTGATCACTTTCCTGGTCTAAGTTTCCCCCCATGGAAGCATTATTCCGCCCTGTACAGTAATAATTGTCTGGGTACTTGTCTCATTCCCTTTATTAGAGTCATAGGTTCCTTGATGGCGGGAATTGGGTCTGACTCATCTGTGCGTTCCATGTAGTGCCTCTCACATAGAATGTGCTAATTATGTGTCACCTCCTGCTCAAAAACCCTCCAAGATGCTCCAGAGCCCTCCGATTGAGGTCCAGGCTCCTCTCTTGACGTCTGAATGTCTTCACTTAGAGCCCCAACTGTGTCTTCAATTCTTACCACCTCACACATCTGCTCATGCCGTTAATGTTGCTTAGAACCCACTTCCCACCTCTACCTCCTGAACTCTTATTCATCCCTCAAAGCCCAGCTTAAATCACATGTTCTCAGTGACATATGCCAGAAGATAACAGTCAAATGGACTTCTTCCTGCCTTTCATCTCCTAAAAAATTTGACTTTAGTTCAGGGGCCAGTGAATTCTTTCTGTAAAGGGTCAGATGTAAACATCTTTGGCTTCGTAGGCCATATGATCTATGTCACAATTACACAATTCTGCAAAAGCAGACATGAATAATACATTAGTAAACGGCATGCTGTGTTTCAATAAAACTTTATGAAAACAGGTAGTGGCTTTGGGCTGTGGGCTATAGCTTTCCAACCTCTGCTCTAGTCTTCTATGGTGTTTATCGCAGTCTGCCTTTACATATAGTTATTTGAGGTCAGAAGTCTTCTCAACTTCTAGAATAAAAATGCCTTAAGGGCAGGGACAGCATTTTTCTGTTGCCATCATTTATAACAGGCACATAGAAATTACTTATTAGGTATTTGGAGAAAAACCAAAAAAAAATGGGGTGGGTGAAGAGGGCTTGGGGTGAGGGTGGGAGGCAGATAATCAGACAGGAATACACAAAGGAACCGTGGATACAGAGGGTCAGAAAGACGAAGAGATACAGAGGTGGAAGCAAAGACAGACTGAGCTAAAAACAAGAGAGCCCACGGCAGAATCTTCCCAGGGCAAAGGTATAGAAAGCTTAAGAACAGTGTTAGGGGCTGAATTTTGGCCACCCCCCCTCCTCCTGAATTCCTATGTGGAAGTCCTAACTCCCAGCACCTCAGAATGGGACTGTATTTGGGGCCTTTAGAGAAGTAATTAAGTTAAAATGAGGCCGATAGGGTGGGCCCCAATCCAATCTGACCGGTGTCATTATGAGAAGAGGAGATTTGGACACACAGAGGAACACCAGGGATGTGTACGCACAGAAAGGTGACCATGTGTAGACACAGAAGGTGGCCATCCGCAAGCCAAGGAGAGAGGTCTCAGGAGAAACCAGGCCTGCCAACACCTTGATCTTGGACTTCTGGCCTCCAGAATTATGTGGAAATAAATTTCTGTTGTTTCAGCCACCCAGTCGGTCGTATTTTGTTAGGACAGCCCTAGCAAACTACACAGAGAAAAGCCAATTAGAAAAGCAGAAGGAAGGCCCCCGTAAATGTTAATGATTTCAAATATTTTGCCTGTTATTCCTCCACAACTATAGCTTTTAGAAGACATTAAGGTTTTATTCCGTTGGGAGGTGAGTATGGGGGTGGGGGGTGGAGTTAAGTATGGATTCAGTTTCCAAGTCCTGGGTTTCAAGTTTGTAGCTCCAGGCTTACATTTCTAATACTGTCAAATCCTGATGATTCTGACAAGTACTGCCCCGGCCAGTTGCCCCACAGTGTTCCAGAAACATTTCTTGCATGTCCACTCAAAGTTAATCACCTAAATACCTGCCATTTCTCATGGACTTTTGAAGGGTTTTGTTTGCTTTGTAGAGTTTAAGGAAAGTATTTGATTTTTCTCCCCTTGTAAAAACTCCAGTTGGAAGAAATACTTTTATTTTCCCCTCTAGGTTTATTTTGTTTAGCAAAGGCCATTAGAACTAGCTTTAGTTTTACATTTTTCTTGTGTGCTTGCAAAGTGTGTTGACATGGTGCTTGAATTTCAATGGTCTTTGGATTGTTTTGAATGACTCCCGGTGTTTTTGTTCCCGGTTCCTCAAATACTAGTTGTTATCTAGGTGACCAGGCGAACGAGTCTATTAATAGGTATTTTCACTAAGTGTAATTGTGCATACTGAAGTTGAAAACCTGATGTTCCCACAGATACAAGACAGCTCGTGTACCAAGAGACCCAGAGGCTCCAATTTCCTCTGTGCAGTGGTTGAGTCTGAGACCTCATGAGGCCAAGTCTTTGGGGGTACATGCTGTGGCCTCCATCCCTGGAGAGCATGTCCTCTGCTGGGTCATAACCAAAACCACCTGGAAGGCTCCAACAGAGTGGCACTTCCCTAGTTCCCATCTTCTGACAAACGAATGGCACAGTGGGAAGTTTTCTCACGACTGGTATAATTTTAAGGTGCTCATGCAGATTCCTGGACGTCATTACATTTTCTTAGCAATCCACTGGAGTCAGGGGCTGTTTTTACCATCACTCCCATTAGTTATACAGATTAAGAAACTGAGGATCAAAGAGGTTGTCCAGAGCTGCCTCACCTTAGTTCTTTTTTGTGCCTCTGCCTTGCCAATCAGGAGTTTGCTGGTCGAGTCATGGGGGCAGGACCTGTGTTCTTTCACTTCTTGATGTTTCCTCTTGATACCTCATGATATCGGAAACAGCGTTATGCCTTTATGACTCTCAACAGTCCTTGTAATTTCATAAGATGTTCACTAAAATTAGCAAATTCCTCCGCTGAGGGGTTTCAGGGATTGGTGACCGAAAGGCAGTATGGGAGAAATCTTTTGACCTCAGGCTTTCCCAAAAGCACTCCTAAAATCCCACTACAATGGTGGCAGCTAATCCTGCCCCAGCCCATATACCCTTTCCTCTGTCAGGAACATGCCCTGAGGTGCCCTCACTTCCCCAGTGGAAGAGGAGGGAGAGCTCCCCAGGGGGAGGCCCTCCTCCCCAAAGAGAGCCACTCTCCATAACCAAACTGGGGAAGCCCAACATGGCGGCACTGCGGGGTCACATGACGCGCTCCGGCTGCAGAGGAGAGCTGTCTCCTGCAGTCGGTGTGCAGGAAACAGCAGTTAGAATGGATGCCTAAGAGGAAGATCGGTTTTGAGGGACAAGAGTCAAGACCGGGACAGGGACAAACTCCCGAACCACTGGGAGATTCTCCCCCCTTTTACCAGTTTTGGGCTCTCTGGAGCTCCATTTTGTTGAAGAAACCAAGCATTTATACACACGCTTCAAATGAAGAGAACAGCCTCTGACTTCTTGCCATGAAAAGAGACTTCTGCCTTAAGCATTCATTCCGAATTGGCACCGTTCCCTTATCAACTTGGAAAGCTGCCCTACCCTGACAAGGTCCCTCAACCGACAGAGCTCCGGTCCCCTGGCCCGGTATCACAGCCCCCACCCCCAGTGGCCTTCACACCTGCAGCTCCCTGATTTAATGAGGGCTGTCAGGGATTATCAAGTCATGAACTCGCTTGCATCCGCCAGACTCTCATGAATGGGGCATTTTGTTCAGCTACCTCTCGCTTCGTGTTTCTTGGAGTCAACACAAAGGGAAAAGGCAGTAAGTGAGCGGCTATTTGGGGCCAGGGTCTAATATTTGAATATCGCATGATGAAATTGTAGGCCTAGCAAGTCCGTTGTTTTATAACTTTCTTTTCTCTCCCTCTGCTGCCCCCCACCCCCGACCTCAGCTCACCTTCCCCCTATCCCCCACCCTCAGCCTGGCCTTCTAAGCCCCGTGGTGCCCTTGGCGGTGGGCTTGTAACTCTGCAGCTGGTGAGTCACAGTGAATACCCATAACTGAGATGGGAAATCACTGGGGCCGCAAATCCCCTGACGGGCGGTCACCGGAAGCCGGGACCTGTGAAGGAGGGGCGGGGGGCCAACATCTGAGCTCCCTGAGCCGGGCAGATTTAGAGGCCGACCCACACTGAATCCTTCTTGATCCGAGTTAATTTTCTGAGGGAAATCCAATGGGAAAAGGCTTTATAATTTAGTGTTCGGAGGCCTAAAAAACTGGTCAGTAAAAGAAGGAGAAAATGGTAGTTTGGACATTCAGTTGCTTTCAGTTGACATTTTGATCACAAGGAGTTAGAAATTTTCAGCGTGAAGACCCCCTTCCAGGAGAAGGCTGAGAGGCCCGTTAGCCTGCAGACAGCATTCTCTTCATTACAGCAGTAATAATTTCCATTATTAACAGGAGTTAGAAGTCATTTTCGTTGCCCATTTTCCAGCTGTCACCCCAGAGAAACCCAAGGCCCTTGGCTGCCGCTGGAGGAGAGAACACAGTGGTCATTTTCATTACCTTTCAAGAGCCTCCTCACAGCGGACCTGAGCAAGCCTGGACTGCGGCTTCCCAGTTCACAGGCTTTGTTCACAAGGATGCTGGGCAGAAGAAGATCCCATCTCGGCGTAAAATACTTCTCCGGCATTGACATTATTTATCTATCTACACCATGAGGAAATATTTCCTTCTTAAAATACACCAGCATCCAAGCCCCTGAGAGAAGGCTGTAGACTGAAAGACACGTGGAAGATAGCAAGCAAAGGTAAGTCTGCCTGGAGGCTCACGGGTGAGGGTTCCTAGGGGGAGGAGAGAGACCATGGTTGACTTGGTGACCATTAACACAGGGTCAGAGCAAGATGGCTCTCCACACGGTAGCTCTCTGCGGCTGTAAAGAACTATTCTGGCCTAGGTCCACCACAAACCGCAGGAATGGTCAACTTAGAGGCCCTTCGAAGGATTAAAACATGAACCCTGAACTTGGGTGCCCTCCTCTAATGGGCCAGAGGCTGCTGGCCGCGACGTGTCCCACATCACGTCTGATCCTTGGACAGCCGGAGGGTGCTGCCCCCTCACCATCCAGCGTGGGCCTTGACATTTGACTCTGGCGTTGGGGCCCGTGTGTCCGGGGCACGGATGAGTGTGGCCATACACAGCTGGGCATTGTGGCTTAGACTTCTTGTGATTGCTGTGGCCGGAGCTGAGTTTACTGTGGTGTCCCGTAACCAGGATCGGTAGGCAGTTCCAGAAATCTGAGGGTAAAAATAGCTGCAGAGCCGCCAACCCCTGGCCGGGGCCACCACGGTGGAGAGGAATGGCGAGCTGGAAAGTGCTGAGTTTCATGATCTTTTCTTCCTTCCGGTGGTGGGAGGTTCTCAGAATAAGATCTGGGCTTTGGATTTCCCCCAAAGGGTTTCTCGGTGCTTCCCGGGCCTGCTGAGTCAGTGTAGTCGGACTTGGGTGAGCTTTCAAGGACGGCTGTTGGTTTTTGAGAGAGGGGGCGTGCGATCGAGCCAACCTGGGCTCTGCAGCCAGGGGAGGTAACCACCGAGGGTGCCCACTCTTTGTCGTCGACCTCCAGTGGCTCGGACTTCCTGTCGTGGGGTCTCAGCCTCCCAACCACCTTCCAAGGCAGACCGCTCAGGCCCAGAGCCTCTCGCTTCATTGTTCTTGCCTCTTGCCAGTTCCGCCTCTGAACGCTGCCATTTCTTGACTAACACCTTCCCCACATTCTTCCTCTTCAGTCTCTCCAAGAAATCTGCTGAAATACCAAGTCAGTGGTCCAGCTCCCATCCCTTTGGTACCATCCTATGTGCTCTCCATTTGATCTTGGCCCTGAATCCCACCCTGCCTTATTCTCCACATTTTTTCTGGAAAATGCTCGTTGCAAAAATACTCTGAGGCCCCCTGAGAAATGGAAAACATACTCTGCCCACACGTGCCCCCCTGGACCAAGAAGCTGGACTGAGGGGAACATGCATCTGAACTAAATGTGCAACTAAATTCTAGAATGTCTCTAGAAGGGGAGAAATCTTATTATTTGAAAGCTCATACAGTGGTTTCAATTAGGCTTACCAAAGTTGAGGTGGTGTCAGCCCTTTGATATCCTGCTCTAATAACTTGATGGGAATAACTCTAATTACTACATTAATCTTTCCAACTAGAGGTATTTCTGAAGGGAGTGGGCTTCCAAAATGGTTGATTGAGTCTTAAGCTTTCTTAGACCTTGCCCAACCCAGTTCCTCCCTCTTATCATTATGCTCATGCTGAACTTTATTATTTTTTTAATTTTTAAATGTTATTGTTTATTGTATAGGCACTTAGATGCTTGTTTCTGGGTTGGCCTAGGCGGTCCCTTTGAAAGGGAAAGATTCATTCAGTTCTGTATCTTCAGCACCCTTAGGAAGTGTTTATTGGATTAGACAGGATCACATGGATTAAAGATTCTTCTGGGAAATCCTGTTTGCATTATTAATTTGCTTGGCAAGTTCTTTCTTCCTAGATAGCAATGAGACACAATCATTGCCAGCTCTTGTCCAATGTAAAAGTCGACCTCAAGGCGCCTGGGTGGCTCAGTCAGTTAAGCGTCTGACTCCTGATTTTGGCTCAGGTCATGATCACAGGGTCGTGAGACCAAGCCCCATGTTGGGCTCGCACTCCGTGGGGAGTCTGCTTGGGATTCTCTCTCTCCCTCTCCCCCACCCCACCACTCGCGTGTGTGTGCACACTCTTTCTCTCTCTCAAATAAATAAATCTTTTAAGTAAAATGAAATAAAATTCTGCCTCAGTGGTTCCTCCTCAGAGGTTCCATTATCTTTCTGTGAGTCTGTGGCTGGATATCTCCAACCAGAACTTTATTGCTTCCACAAGTGTTCTGGGAGGGGATCTCCAGCCTGCAGTCTGGCTCCATTGACTGGAGTGTGACGCCCTGGTGGCCGGAATCAGGTGTTCAGCCTACTGTGTCCATTCAAACCCTCAGCCCCCTTCCTGCTCACTTGGCCCAAGTCAGCCACGTCAGAGGACAAGGTGAAGTCGGAAGGGCCTATCTGGTACCCACGGCAGGGATGGTGTTTCCCGGGCTTCCGCACCAGACCCAACTGGTACAGTCCTGGCTCTAGCACTTTGTAAATGTGTGACCTTGGTCAATTCAGTTACTCTCCCTGAGACTCAGTCTCTTCTGTAAAATGAAGAAAACCATGCCTTACCTGTAAGAATGCTGAAAGAATCGGAGATGAGTAGGCGAAATGGGTATTGCGGTGCCTAGTAGCTGTTGATTGGAGGGAAATCTATTAAGGACGTGCTTCTCTCACCACGGGTGAGTCACACCGTCTTTACCCAGGTCAACACTCTGCGTTTCAGAACCTGAGGCCAAGGAGATACTGAAGAATTCGGAGGTCAAGTCTAATTTGCAGCAGGGAGGTCCTGGCCCAAGAAGTCATCCAATAATAGTAGTAGCAGTAAATATGAAGTGCACACTCACTTTGAACCCAGCGCTATGCAGAGCATTTTACATGGAACATTTGATTTAGCCCTCACAGCTCCCTTTTTGGTTCAGGTTTATTGAGGTTTAATTGACAAATAACATTGTAAGATATTTATAATGTACATCATGGTAACTTCGTGTATGCGTACATTGTGAAAGGGTTCCTCCCGTCTAGTTAATTAGCACATCCATCACCTTATGTATATATTTGTGTGTATACCTACATATATTTTGTGAGAACATTCAGGATGTTAGCAAATTTCAAGTCTACGATGCAACATTATCAACTATCGTCACCATGTTACTCATTAGATCCTCAGACCTTACTCATCTTACAGCTGGAAGTTTGTCCCTTTTTATTAAGCTCTCTCTCTCTCTCCCCCAGCCCTTGCCCCCGGCGACCACTATTTTACTTCCCATTACTGGAATTTCGACCTCTTCTTTTTTTACTATTCCACATGTAAGTGAAACCATGCAGCATTTGTCTTTGTCTGGCTTATCCGCCTAGCCCAATGTCTACCACAAGCTCAGTAACATGTCCAAGTTCACCCAGCTAGCTGAAGCCAGGTCAGCTCCAGGGAAGTGGACTAATGCAACTTTCAGCCTTGTGGCCTCAGCAGGAACCTTGGCCTTTTGAGGTCCCCCCTTCCCTGGGCCCCATAGTTGGGGCCCAGCACAAGGGATGGGCGCACAAGTAAAGGGAGGGACAGGCTGACAGGGTGGTGAGAGGTGCATGGAATCACACCTCCAGTGGGGAGACAGAGGCCTAGAGAGGTGCAAGGAAGCTTTGTTCCTTCATGTGACCAGTTAGGGCAGAGCTGGGGCCAACCCACCCCTTCTGAGTGGGGATCCACTAAACTGGAGGGAACCAACCACTTCCCTAGATCCTCGGCATCCTCTTCCTGACTCATGCCTAACAAGCCTGCCGGGTGGGGAGAGGAGGAGGAAAACTGACAAAACTAGTGATAGAAAAAACCCAGATTGGAACATTTAGCTTCATTCAGGACCAACTCTAAACCGCACCTCTGCCTGCCAAGCCCTAATCGTCATCCCATGGCGGAGTCCCTTCTTAGTCACTGTCTGCCCCTCCAGAGGGGCTTGTAAGACAATTACAAGAATTCAGTGATAATCTCTCCCTATTTACATCTTTCAGTTTCTATTTCCCGGGTTTTCCAGAATTTGCTCTCATTAAACATCCAAGCCCAAAGCCAGCCGTAAAGGCTTTGCAGCATATGCTGCTGTCTCTCCCTCTGCCTGATTCTATTACTTGGATCAAAGTCCTATTGCAGTCCTGGGGTTTTGCATCCGCTTCAGAATGATCAAAAGAGACAAAGACGAGGCCCTTGGAAGTAAACAGCCATGAGCGACTGTGAGTGAGACGAGCGACTGTGAGTGAGACGAGCGACTGTGAGTGAGACGAGCGACTAGCTCCGTGGCATTTTCTGTAGTCAGAGATGGAAGGCCTAGGCCGCGGAGGGGCTGCTTGCTTGGCTAGGGGACCCACACCCCGCAGGGCATAAGCCAGTGATGGCTGTACCCTAGGGTCTAGGGAAAAGGCCACGCCTGGCGTGAAAGTCACAATCCATCCCAGTTGGACAATTGGTACAAGACACAGGATGAGAGTTAGAGCGTGCTTTCCAGATGGGGGCCTTATTTACATTCTCAACCCCAACCCTCTCTAGCCCTCACAGCATACGTGCATGCATGCATGCACACACACACACACACACACACATAGACACACACAGACATGCACACACACGCTCCACATAAAGAGGGGAAAGGTTAGAAATTCTTGGTCAGACGGGAGCCCTAAGATGATGACTTAAAGACTGCTTCTTTGCAAGGCTGCTCTTACTCTTCTGAGGTCAAAACTTGGTCAGGACTGAGGAGTGGTCAGATCTATGGGGTATGGAAGACTGCGTCGGTGTCTCGCCTCAGCATCTCTAAGAACCTCTCCCTCTTCTGCTGCTATCTCACTACATTGGTCCCTCTACAGGCATCCCTGAAGAGGTGAGCGCTGGGGGAGAGGATTCTCATACATACAACATGCTGACCTTGGACCTTTTGTAGTTTTAGCCAAATACACCCTCTGCAAAAAGTGATTATAATTGAGGAGTAAATCCCAGACTGGTGTAGTGGTTAAGATGTAGACTGCATAGGCAGCTGGAATGGAGACCCCAATCTGGCTGAAGCATATTTCTCTGTCACATGATAGCCTGGAGGTAAGTGTCCCCAGTCAGCAGGGAAGTTCTGCTCTACTTGGTCACTTGGCATCTGGGATCCTTCCATCTTGTTTCTCTGTTGGCCTCTAGAGAGTTGTGCTCTCTAGAGAGCTGGGTCACTACCATATCAGCATCCCTACTCATAGCGAGCAAGGTAGAGGAGAAATGGGAGAGCAATCTATTTTCATGTATTTTCTGTAAGTGATGCAGAAATCATAGACTTTGGCTCTGCTTATGTTCCACCAGTGAGAACTTAATTACATAGCTGTACCCAGCTGCTATGGGAGGCTGGGCAGTGTGGTTATTAGCAAGGTGAATGTCTGCCATCACAGGAAATTAAGGTTTTTGTATGAAAATATAAAGGTGGGGGGTGCTTGAGTGGCTCAGTCAGTTACTTGATCTCAGCTCAGGTCTTGGTATCAGGGTTGTGAGTTCAAGCCTATGTTGGGCTCCATGCTGGGCATGGAGCCTACTTTAAAAAAAATAGATATAGATATATATATATAGGCTGTCCATCCAGAGAACTATACAATGAGAATTCATTCTTTGTATGATGACTCTGAGACACTCCTAGATCCGCATCTATCTACCTATCCACCCACCCATGCATCCATCCATCCATCTTCACTGAGAATATGGTAGAGGATCGGCAGGAAGACAGACTCAAAATTAAAACATCAAGTAAACTGACCATTTGTTCATTTATTCAACAAACATTTATCAAGTTCTTATTATGAGCCAAAGGTTGTGCTGGGCACCGAGGTACACAGATGTGGAAGCCATGATCCGTGACACTGACTAACCTTGTCTGTGGTTTCTAAACTTGCTAATGGCACCCTAATTCCCAGAGAGAGAGGCAGGTGAGCTTGTTTTTAAACAAACCTCAAATGATATTTCTTAGCCATCTCTGTTTAATTAAAGGGTTTCCCAAGATTGCAAGCTAATTAAAAAGGATTACCATTTGCAGCTATTCATCTCCTTAATGGCCCACAGCAACAACAAATGCAGAAATAAACTGCTGATGTTAAGGTGATTATAACTGTCACTCCTAATTCTGAATTTTCAATTTTGAGGTCCATCTAAACCAGCATCTCTGTGCTCATTTATTGGCTCTATCGTAAGGCAGTGTTTTAAAACTGAACTTTAAAAAGCATCCTTTCAGGTGATTTCATTTTCTCTTGACAAAACTATTGAAAAGACTTGAGGACCAGTAGTGTCAAGTTTCTCGAGATTCTTCCAATACAGAGACTCTGTGGCTCCCCATTTCTTCCCTTGTGGGGTTGGGATATTACATGGGACTACTGAGAGGAGAGGCAAAACAGCACAAAATAGTTGGGAAAGGTCTGAAAGATGGGCTCAGCTTGGCTGTGTGTCAAGAGCCCTGATTGAGAACTGCCGGACCTGGGGAGTAGGTGAATCCAAAGGTTTCCCCCCCTGCATCTTTGGCGTGAAAGCCCACTGGGTGGGAGTCAGAAGTCTGACAGGCCTTGGAAAACCGCAGGGCCAGGGATCCACGCCTCCTGCAGCTGCCCAATTTATTATTGAGGGAAAATTATTTTCCTCTCAAATATGTGCTTGCAACCCCACAGCTGCCTTACCCATGGGCTGTCGCAATGGTCTGGGCCGCCCCGTACTGCTCCCTAGGCACCCCTATGATGACCACCAAGAGAGTCTGGCCTCAAGCAGCCAACCAGTGCATTGTCAACAGATCGTCATCCCCAAAGCACCGAGAGCTGGAGGGGGGTTGCTGCTTTTCAAAGTCACTAGTGTCTGTTCAAGATATTCAACCTTCAAATCCTGGAGGGATGTAACAGATGACCTCACACAGACTCTGGGCGTGCCAAGTGGGCAACGAGATGCTCAAGGTCACACAGCGAGTTAGTAGCTAAGTCCAAATTTAAAACCTAAATTCCAACAATCCCATCACCTGTTCTTTCCAACATGACAATAATTTCACTTAGCACAAATATCCATGGGGTTTAATGAGCAGTAACAGTGATAGCCCCTATTGCCCAATTTCTGTTCATCCTCCATATCATTTTAATCATGCCTGTATGAGCCCCTAGTCCCTGCCAGCAACCTTACAGAGTAGATGGGGCAGGGATGAGCCGCATGACTTTGGAGGAGGCAGGCTTGAACATTAAGAGTGTAAAAGCCTTAACAGCAGCACACATGTGGTTCATGACATATCTCTGATTTGAACCAGATCTCTTGGCCCCATCCAGCATGCTCCCCCACTCCACTGCTCAGCTTCCCTATTGGCAAGGTGCCACCTCTCACGTCTTCGTTAGCTCATTCGCTAACAAAAGAGAGAAAAAAGTAAAATGAAATGGTAGTGATAGTGTCTCTAAAACAACTACAGCCTTACAGCCTTACAGTAAGGCTTGTAAACCAGAGCTGAAGGGTGCAGCAGGACGGTCTGGTGTGAGGCACATGGACGATGCTCCTGTCCCAGCTTACCCTGGGACAACACGTGGAGTCTCCCGCGCAATCTTTCTGCAGTGCTCACTGTGTGCTAGGTGCTACTGGGCATTGGGGAAGCACCAAGCAAGACCTCTACCTTCAAGGAAGGAAAGGAGAGCTAACTAAGAAGAGTTAGGGTACTTGCTACTGTGCACCTTACAGGTGTCATCTCATTTAATTCTGGCCAATTGCATTCTAAGGCATGTGGAATTGTCCCCCTTTTACAAGATCTGAAGCTCAGAAAGTGACACCCGAGGTCATGTAACTAGTATGTGGCCAAACTGGAATTTGGACTTACATCTTTCTGAATTCAAGAGCTTTCCAGGTTTAGCACTGGGGGTGGTATATAGTGGAAGCTCATAAATGTGTTGAGTAAGTAGAATGGGCGGAGTGGGAGTCGACCAGGCAGAGGAGAGAAACACAGATTGGTGGTTCACGGTGCAGTGGGTGGAAATTGTGGTCATCACCAAGATGGCGGCTTATACCGCGGGGAAGGACGCGATGGTCCTGGGGAGAACATGCAGATGACTTATCACAGCCACCAGGAGGAAGGCCAGCCTTCCTGGCTGGCGAGGACACAGCTAGAGAAGCTGTTTCTATTTCTCTGCTCCAGGCTTGTCCTCTACACCCACTAGACAAGGCAGCCATGTTCATTTTCCTGGTCGTCCCCAGAAGTGGAGGTGGCTGCCTGCCTCGTCCACCGCCCAGCTCCCTTCCCTGAGCAGGTGGGGTCCCCGCGTGGCCAAGAGAGTCACGCCCGGGAACCTGCCGCGTGCACCTCAGGTTGCCCACGGCTGTCTCTCTTTCCAGAGATGGCGTAAGGTTTAGCAACCTGAGGAGAGCATCCCAAGTGGCCCCTGTCCCACCTTCGAGGCGGCTCGATGCTCAGGGCCGGGTGCCGACAGCTGGCTTAGCTGAGACACATCTCCAAACCGCGGGCTGCGGCCGCCTCGGCGTGAACTGTCTCTGAGCCTCCTCTTGGGGCAGCCGCAGCCTGACACTGTGGTTCCTAACTGGCTGACAGATTCTTCTGTGCGCTCTGGAGAGTCACAGGAGGATTATAACTGTCTGCCCCGTCCTATTACCCCCCTCCAGCTGCGACTGCCCCTGGAGAATCCCTTTCCAGTGCGTAAGGATGTCATCATCACAGCCACATTAAAAAAATGTGTGACATTTTCAAAACTGGAGCGTGACTGATGTGTGTGTGTGTGTGTGTGTGTGTGTGTGTGTGTGTGACTCTAAGCCAAGAACATACCAAATATATCCCTCCTGCCTCCCAGAGTGGGTTTTCGGGGAGAGGGAGAAAGGGTTGAAGCAATGAATGAAATCCCCTTAGGGTCCTGCCCACTTCTTGGGCCTGGCCGGGGTGCACTTTTTCTCTCTCGAAATCTCCTGTCCCCGATCCCCCAGCATGAAAGGAATCCATAGTCCAAGAGAGACCATTAGCAAAGGCGCATCTGGAGACCAGCCTCGCAGGCCCACCACGGCCTGAAGGCCAGCACGGCTGGGACAAGCTGGCAGGGGTGTGTCCACCTCCCCTCCTGCCGAGAATCCACTTTTCCTGCCTTTCGTGCCCTGGTCCTTCCACGTCCCCCCCCCGCCCCGCCCCAGTGCACTCCTCCTACACTGGACATGTGTCAGGAGCTCCCAGGTGTCAGAAGTCCTCTCTTCCTGGGGAACTCCCCTAGCCCCAGCAGGTCTAGCCGAGCCTCGTGAGATCACTGCAGACAAGCCTCTATTGTGCCCCATCTCCAGGGAGGCGGGTGCAGACCCGAGTCTCTGCCGGTCTCACTCCAGGCCAGCGGGGTCCCCCGGTGAGTCTGGTGGGGCTGCCAACAAGAGCTCGGTAGCTAGAGAGAAAGCGCTGTTTCCACGGAGAGCCAGCCACCTCCCCACAGCTGGAGGATGACCTGCCTCTGACTGCACACAGCCCCCATCACCGGAGACAGGACCCCTCAGGAAAAGCCTGCACCCTTCCAGCCCTGCAGCCTGGGTCTCTCGGGAGAAGTGAGGTGGGCAGGCGATTCCTACTGATGGTGGAGTTTTCTCTCCCAGAGGCCCGGGGAGCAGGCCGCGAGTGCTCTCCCGGGGTCGTCTCTCTGCCACGCCGGGACACCTGCTGTTGTTACCGCCACGCACAGCACCCCGGGCTGGAAGTCAGGGTCTGCCTCTGCTCCCAGCTGAGGTGTGGAGCCCATTTCTGTTTCCCCTGGCCTCTGCCCAGGGGAGCTGGCAAAAAATCACGGGTCCTGTTCCTTCGACTCAGAATTTTCTAAGTTTTATGAAAAGCTGTGGTTATGATTCAACCTCAAACAATGACCAAAAGATATCCAAGTGTTGCTTTGTTTAAAAAAATTATAAAAAAGTCTGGATTGTAAAAAAAAAAAAGTCTGGATTGTGTTATTTTAATTTAAGGTCTCCTTAGTAAAATGGGTTTCTACTATCTATTGTTCATTATTCCCGTTAGGAGCACCCTCTGTTATGCTAGAGGTCATGGCCACCATTAAAAATACGCAACCATTCATTATATATTACAAATTAAAATACTGCCTTGTATATATCCCACATCTCCATCATTGAAGGAGTCATACAAAATCATTTATTGGAATGTCATATTTAATTAATTGGCCCAACTTTATTCATTTTGTTTATCTTTAACCCAAATGTCGTTTGTCATACTAAAGGATTCAATAAATTGAAAGAATATAAACGTTATATTTTTCATTTTTGCGTTGTCAAACAATAAACATTTTTCTTTTTTTATGCTAATAGGGTTTTTTTTTTTTTCTTGGAGTAGATCCTATTTTTTGTTCTTTCAAATGATATATGAATCAGTCGAGGTCTCAGCAGGAGACAGATGGCACACTCAAACTGGGTAATTTGACGAGAGGAAGGGTGGCCAGGGACAGGGCAGCACCCAAGGGCTGAGAGCAGTAGGGAGTCCGCACTCAGCCCCGGCCGAGAAGGAGCGAGTTCTACCAAGTCCGGAGAGAGAACTGCGGGCAGGCGGCCTCGGTCAGGACGCAGGTGTGCAGTAACTCCCGCCGGGAGTTATAGCCTGGCTATAATCACCTTGACCTCAGAGTTCTTCCTTTCTGGGACCTCTTGCTGATCTTCCAAGTTGCCAAAACCACTTGGCAGGCCAAGTGCACGGAGCCCTTTGATGAGCCCACACAGGCCAGCCTCGACAGGGCAGAGAGCGGAACAGAAAAGAGGAGAGAGGGTCCACAGGGGCTAACAGAGATGTGTCCCATTTCTTCGTCTCTATAACATCCCCTGCTTCTCTTCCATAGTTTCCCAGATTTAGTCTTATACGTCATCCCGCAAATTAACTCTCATAGAATGCTTTTTCTTACAAGAAAAAATTGATATTTTTGTTAGGATATCATTATTAAAGCCGAATCTCTAAAAAAAAGTTATTTTTCAAAATGTTCAACTATTACTATTCATCATTTCTGTTCAAACAAATATCCAAACCTTGACACAATTTCCAGCCTCCTTTTGTAGCTCTTACACCGAAGGCTGCCTCGTGAGGTCTCGATATCCTTCCAGTTTTTGTTATTTAAGTTCTGATCTCTTCAAATGTATTATTTAATCCCCAAGAGTGTTTTATCTGAAGAACGGTGGTAAATATAGAATTTATGGAAGAAAGATTTAAAGTGATTTTCTTTGTTTACATTTTCCATTGCATCTTTCAAAGACAACTGAACACAGTGACTTAGACTATATCAAATTAAAACATCTGGAGGGTTTTCTAAAATTTTGGTTGAAATCTCAGATATTGCCCATAGCATGATCCTGGTACTCTGTACATGAGATTTTCATATAAATGTTTCTCAGTGAAAAATTATTTTTCTTAAGCATTGATGATAAACTAAAATAGATTACATCAAATGTTACTACTTCTAGTTCCACAAGGTAAACAAAGATCTATTAAACTATCTTCAAAGTCTTGAATTTTACATATAGGTAAATTATTAATAACACTTCAATATGAAACAGTTGAGGCTTTGTTATTAATGGTTCACATTTTATTGCCCAGATGTATAAGTTTTCTAAAAAGCAATTTTCACATTGTAGTAGATAAATGTTTTATAACAAAATCTGGACAATAATAATATGCCCATATTGAAATTGTTGTTTTTTGAAGTTTATTAAATAAACATTTCTTATCTGAAAATACTGTTATTTTTAACTACCCACTTGATATTGTTACAAAGTCTAATAGTACTTTCTGATTATCTAATTTCTTTATTGACATTAATAAACTATATTCTCAGAAATTCCGATGATTTCATTTTTTTTAAATATTTTATTTATTTATTTGACAGAAAGAGTGACAGCGAGAGAGGGAACACAAGCAGGGGGAGTGGGAGACGGAGAAGCAAGTGCCGAACAGGGAGCCCCATGCGGGGCTCGATCCCAGGACTCTGGGATCATGACCTGAGCCGAAGGCAGATGCTTAACAACTGAGCCATCCAGGCGCCCCATAAATTCTGATGATTTCAAATGCTGGTTTGTATATAAAATTAACTCCTGATAATCTTTTAGTCACTGACGATGGCAAACTTTCTTTATTTGGGCCATGCACTTCACCGAAACAGGCTCGCCTTTTGGATAACGTGTTTAAGTATTTGGCATTTCAACTTTCAATGACAGAGTTTTTGAGCACTGTTGGCATCCCACACGTCCATGACTAGCAAAATAAGCCGGTCGTGTTTCTGTTGAAATTATCAATCTGTAAATTGTTTTTCATTCCAGAAATAGACATTTTGGGCTTTATTTTGTACCAATACTTGCACCGAGTCATAAGACATTCTGTCTGGGTTTGTTGCCTATGGTGTCGGAAGATGTTGCATGCTACGGTTGCTGATTAATATCATATCTCTTCTTTGTTTTCCTGCAAAGTCAGAAGATTAACATTCATGATATTTTAAAAGGAACATTAAGAAACTGATCTCAACGATGATGTTCTTTTCATTCTGAGTGTTCAGGGTTCTGTTTGTTTTTAAGTGATCACGTATCATTAGTGGAAGGCGCATAATGGTAAGACTGATTCAAAGAGACCTGGGATGAGCCAACGATACTGATTAAATAAATGGCGAACTATTTATAGGATTGCTATAGAGAGCAATAACACTGTAACCTTTGGAGTTATCTTTTCTACTAGACAAATATAGTTAACCCTTGAACAACATGGGTTAAAATGGCACAGACCCACTTAGACGCAGACTTCTTTCAGTAAATCCAGGAGAGTATTGTGAAAGTATTTTCTTTATGATTTTCTTAATATTTTCTTTTCTCAGCCCCACTTTATTGTCAGAATACAGTATATAATACATATAACATTCAAAAATGTATATGTATGTACACTGTTTATATTATAAGCGAGGATTCCCATCAACAATAGGCTATTAGTAGTTAAGTTTTGGGGAAGTCACAAGTTATATGCAGATTTTCATATGTAGCATGGGGGCGGGGAGGTCAGCACCCCGAGCCCCCTTGTTCAAGGGTCACCTGTAGTTGTATCTCCTCTGAACAAAATGTATTTATATTGTTACTGAACAAAAGCCATTACCCTGTTTCCCACATATTATGCCTATCTTTATGGATCCATAAAATATCTTAAAATTTTTTAAAGATTTTATTTATTTATTTGACAGAGAGAGATCACAAGGAGGCAGAGAGGCAGGCAGAGAGAGAGGGGGAAGCAGGCTCCCTGCTGAGCAGAGAGCCCGATGTGGGGCTCAATCCCAGGACCCTGAGATCATGACTTGAGCCAAAGGCAGAGGCTTTAACCCACTGAGCCACCCAGGTGCCCCAAAATATCTTAAATTTATAATATATAATCTTTTTCCTGCTGTCTTGCTCTATACTCTTTTTCTGGATATAAACCTTGGCTGCAATTACAACCCACTTTAAGTTTTGTTGCAAACTCAAAGATGGTCTCGAGACCCCAGAAACAGCTCTCTTACAGAACCTCAGCCTTTTTAAAAGTAAGAAAGTTTTGTAGTTTTCTATGTTAAAAATAATCTTTTAAAAAAATGGCACAAAGCACAGAAATACATTCTGAAATATAGAATTTCTGCTATCTAATAAAGAAAAATTTTTTACTACCACTTGTTAAGAGCAGACTGAATAATTTGTTCCTTCAGTAAAGAGAAAACAAAATTCTGACTTTTGCATTAACATAATATTTGGCAGTAAATGTTAAATAGGTTTCTTTTTTAAAAATCTTATTAATAAACCCATAAAACCAGGGCGTCTGGGTGGCTCAGTGGGTTGAGCCTCTGCCTTTGGCTCAGGTCATGATCTCAGGGTCCTGGGATCGAGCCCCACATCGGGCTCTCTGCTCAGCGGGGAGCCTGCTTCCCCCTCTCTCTCTGCCTGCCTCTCTGTCTACTTGTGCTCTCTCTCTGTCAAATAAATAAATAAAATCTTTTTAAAAATAAATAAATAAATAAACCCATAAAACCTTAGCCAGCTTTGGCAAAATTTTACATTTGACGTTTCACTGCCTTTTTGGAGACTCATTATTTGCGAGTACTATAGTTCAAGGCAAATAAAATTCTCTTTCCACAAATCTTCTACTGCTTCCTATCTTCATAGAGGTTTTAGCGCTCACTGTCTTCTTTCAAGATCTGAAACAATCACACTCTTTATTTTAGCACAGAATTCACTTTTTCTTTCTCCCCCTTAATAAGCAAAGACACCACCTACTAACTTCACCTAAGCAGACATCTCTCCCTGTCATTGTTACTCCTGGCATGGCCTCAGTCACTTACAGCTTTTTCCAAAGTAGGCCAGTTGTGAGACCTGAGAGGTCTTTTTTTTTTTTTTTTAAAGAGGGAAGGGGGCCTATTTGTGTGAATTTGTGACCTTCATTTACATATAACATTGTGATTGCTAGCGAGGCTTTGTAGAGATGAGAGAGATAATTTATGTTTTAGAACCGAGTTTGTTTGATTAAGAGATTCTAGATAAATTCCATACATGCTTTAATGCTGGAAAGTTTGCCTAAGATGTTTAAATCTTGTTGAAATCTTGTGGATGCAGACATGCCTGGACATTTTTGGGAGCTATTGAAACAGCTGGAGTGGGCTGTATTCTCATGAGAGGCCAAGGAGCCTCGGGAAGGAATCCTCCATGCAGAAGTCTGCAACCAGTTTTCCATCTTAACACACCTGAAGTAATGTGGCTAGGTATGACAGGGATCCCCAAAGATGTGAGGTAGATGGGCACCTATGCTGAATTAGTTAGGACTGCTCCGGGCTAAAAGTAACATAAATCATGACTAAACGGTACTTAACATAAATTAAGGAGAATTGTTTCCCTTATAAAGGAGGAAGTCCAGGAGAGGCAGTTTCTATTATTACTTCAGGGGTTTAAGAATTCCAAGGCCAAGGTCTCTGCAATTTCCTTGGCCTTTCCCTCATGGTCACAACATGGCTGCTGCATTTCCAGCCACTAAGTCCAAATTCTAGCCAGAAAGTAGAAGGAAGAAGGGGCAATGCTGGTATCAGAAAAGCAAAATGTTTCCTCTAAGTCCCTGGTAGACTTTTGCTGTGGTGTGTCAGTTCCAGTGACAACATCTGGACATTTTAGCCGGGCCAATGGCTGGCCTACTGAAACCAAGATTCTATTCATAAGAAAGAAAGAATGAAGAATAGTCTGTGTGTATCTGTCAGAAAAACAGAACCCAATCCATGTAGTTTCAGTAGGAAGGGGTTGGAGGAGAGACTTGAGTCTTAGGAGACCGTAGAAAGCCCTAAAGGAGGGAACGGAAGGGAAGGCTGATACTAGCCCTGAGATTCACTGCTAGATTTCAGGGCATCGGAAACTCACTACTGCAGAAAGCTACCACTGATTCCAGAGCTACTAGCTCCTAGAGCCACCGATAGTACTGAGGCAATTCCAGCCCTGGTGGCTGCAAAATCCTACATCTGCCAAAAGCAACGTGTCTGCCCACCAGGGCTGGAGGAAAGATATGGCCTGTGGTTCCCTTCTTCCTCCCAGTTCTCACTGGGGAGTCTAAACCAGAGCCTGCTGGCAATGGATTCTGGGAAATGTAGTTCCCGGGCTTTCAGCCTCTGCATTACAGAGGAGATGTGGGCCCCATGGGGACAAGTAGCTACCGTCAATAGGGCACAGTAGGCAACCAGCCGTGTTTACTCCACCCGTGCAGCGTGGAGGCGTCAGAATCTGTGTGTGTGTAGAAGGGTTGGAAATCCCGCCGGTCGAAGGCAAGAGAGGTTAAAGATGCATCTGCTTGATGAAGGACAATGGGTTATCTCCAGAAGGGCAGGGAACGTCTCCAAGTAACCTGAATGCGTGCAATGCAGATCATCCTCTCCTTCTGCACACTTTAGCCAAAGCACTCTGACACAGGTTACCTGGGCCTGGGCTAGAGTTCCAAAGAAGGGAGACTGGGAGAAAAAGATGATTGTGTCACGGGATCAAGGCTGATCGCCTAGGAGCTGTCGAAGGGGGGTGGTGAGGGTGTTTCACTGGCTCTGGGCCATGAGCACTGAGAGACAGGGCTGAGAGTGTGCTGGAAACTGAGGCAATCTGGGAGCGACAGGCCAATGTCAGGAGGAAAAGCCTTAGTGAAAGTGCCAGTGAGTCACCACAAGTCTCCCTCTGGAGCAGCAGCCTCGGAGCCAAGTAATGGCTTGACCCACGCGGCCAAGACACAAAAAGATGTCCAGGACGACTGTGATGCAGGAGCTGGGGGAGGGGTCTGGGCCAGGGTTGTCCCAGTTCTGAGCTGCAGGAATACTGTGTCGTTCCTGTTCCCGTGGCCTTACTGGCCCCCTCCCCAACAAGGATCAAACCTCAGCATCCAAGAACCTGACGGCATGAAACTTATTACTTAAAGAGCGATGAGCTGCTCCTGGCAGAAAACTAGGTCCCATCGACAGGAGGGATGTAAGTGGCAGGGCGTGGATTCTGCCTCTTTCCTCCCAACATGGCCTGAGAGCAGCCGAAAGGTCACTGTTGCTTTCTATGTTTTGAAAATATGAACATGTTTAGAAGGGGTTTGAGAAACACTCGGTTGGGGGCTGCAGGGATTTCTGCAGAAGGGCACTAAGGAGCCAAAATCATCCTGAGCCCCTGTCCTTTCCCCCAGGACAGTGGGATGGTCATTACCCGAACCCCCATTGGCCTCAGTGGCAGGGGAGCACTGCAGAGCGGAGCTTCCCAGGTAATACGGAGTAAGGAAGGCCAGTGGCTTTGGAGCCAAACCCTGAAGTGGACATGAACTTGTCAGAGGAGCCAAGGAGAGGTTTTTAGAACAAGGGTGATGTCACAACTGCCCGGAGGTGACCTCAGCTATGTGGTCATCAGGTCCCCACGCGGAGGTATGGCTGGAGGACAGCCTCAAAGCCAGAGAGCAGGAAGGAGTGAGGGAGACAGGAGAGAGAGAGGGAAGGGAACAAGAAAACAAAGGAGGTGTCAGAAGTGACACACGGGAACCTGGGCGGAGCCTGGGATTGGTGCCCGGGCTTCTGTCCCCGGAGCCAACTGTTTAGGGACAGAGAGTGGTGACCACTGTCCCGAGGAGAGGGAAGCCGAGATCCACAGTGAATCCTGACGCTGGGGGTGAGAGGTCGCTGGCTTCTGGCCAAGGAGCTCCTGGCAGGCATATCCTCAGGGCGGACAGAGCTGCACTCATCACCGAGGACGTTGTCACAGAGTTTGTGAGGAAGGGGTCCACCTCTGCTGATGGCTCCCCTTTCCCTTCTGGGGAAACGAGGGTCTGTGGGGGACCGCAAAAGGACCCAGGTCTACCGGCCCAAACTGGCCCTCCCCGATCTAGATGTGGGCTGATACACGTCTGAGCTGAAGCAAAAAATAAAAGGAGAGGGGCTCCCTTGACCCTACATGCCTACGAGTATGTCTGTGGGGTGGGGGTGAGCCCCAGCTGGGGGAAGGAGCCAGAGCTCTGAGTGCGACCCACCAGCCACCGTCTTTGTAAGCCCCCTCAGCTGATGGCTTTTGGATTCCACTTGAGAAAATATGGAATTGTCCAGGGTTGACCTTCAGCAAACCACAGGGTGACTCTACAACCACAGGGCTGGGATTAGAGAGCAGGGTCGAGAATTTGCATAGACTTAGAAGAGCAGTGGGGGGTTGCACAAGGAGTCAGAGGGGTAGGGGTGCAATGGCACTCTTGGCTGGTGGGGAGACAGAGAGAATGGGGAGGATGGATGATGGGACCCAGCTGGATAGGCTACTGCAGGCAGAGGGAGGGAGTGGGGGCAGCTACCGGAAAACTTCCCCATACGTGTGAAAATAGTTAACGGATCCCCGACAGCTACTGTGGATACACCACAACTGGTCTCTCCATTCAACAGATATTATGAGCAAACATGTGCGGAGTCTGGTCTAGAGGTTGGGAAAAAAACAATAAGCAAAACAGATGGAAGTCCAAGAATACAACGCGGCATCCTATGGGTTCAAGGAAACAGACCCCTTCTGACCCATCCGTCAGGGACAAAGTCACGGCCAGTCCGCCGTGCTGTGTGCCCGGCCATGTACGGCTCCCGTGTGCTTCCTGATTTCACTGTCACACCCCGCCCAGAGGTGGGCGTGTAGTCCTCGGTTTGGGGATGAAAAAACCAAGGCTCAGAGGGCGATCGGAATAACATGCCCAAGGTCGCACAGCTGTCATTGGAAGGGGCCGGAAAGCCTGTCCTTGACCTTAGTTTAACAGCCGTGCTCCCAGGGTCCTGTCTCACTCTGGACAAGAGGATAAAAAGCAGGCTCATGCCACCCACCCTCCTACGTCCTTTCTAGAACTCACTGTTACATCTTTATGGTAATTGACCAGCCAGCTGGGTCATTTCTCTAAGTGCCCAGCCTCTTTTTAGCCTTTTTTAGGAGTTACAAATAATAATAATAATAGTAACACTGAGATCTGCTCTCTGACCTTGAGGAGTTTATTCTCTATTGGCAAGTCTGATGGCACATCTGTGAGTTAACCTGAGGCTGATTACAGAGCAACCAACCCCACAGATGGAAAATGAAAGCACAGCTGCTAAGGTACACCAAACAATAAGGCATCAAGATGGAGTTGGGGCAATCACAGAAGGCTTCCTGGAGGAGGTAGGTGCTCAAGGGAGTATTAGAGGATGCAATATATCCAGTTGTCAGAGAAGTGAGAAGTCTATATTCTGGGAACATGTGAACTAGTCACAAAAGGAGGAAGGATCTGGGGAGCAGGGGAATAGCAGCGGGGGTGAGGGTCGAGTAGGGAAGGAATTGGGTTTGCTTTACTTTGAGCAGATGGTCTAAAGAAAAGAATGACCTGGGATGTGCTTGGAGAGACTGTCCAGTTGAATTTGGAGGAGAGTTGTGGGGAGACCCACAAGGTGCCTTGGGGGGGAAAGACCCTCCCGGGAGGGTTGTTACCATCATCATGCTGATCAGTATTAAATGTTGGCTCACTCTTTCTCATTATACCTCTGTGCACTCAGCCCCACAGCCCTAACTGTGGAGGGACCCAGAACGGTTCAGTGGTGCATCCACTAAGAGAGAATGTGCACCTTGTCTGCACAAGCGTGCAGGAAAGCGTGTGAAAAATGGCTTTAGATGATGACTGTGGGCACCTGATCTTTGCAGATTCTCAGAAGTCACCCTTCCTCCCGGTGGCATGCTGGCAAATGTCCCTGGCTTTCCAGGGAAGGAAGCCCTGCTTTGTAGTGCTTGTCAATTTCTACAGTGTAAATATACCCACTATGGCTTGTTTCAAGCCACTAATATGCCACCACTGAGCAGAAGTGGAACAAGACGAGCACAAGAGGCTCTAGTTGGTCAGCCGCAGCATGCCGCTGCCTATGGTCTTCCCATTTGCCTGGCTCACCCCTACCTCTGTTCCAACCCTGGCCTGTTGTCACCACTCCCCCGCCCCACTGCAGACCAGGTCAGAGGCTGTCAGAGCCCCTGCAACTCTGTGATTGTCCCGCAGAGCATCTGTCATGAAGCGGGATGATACACTGATTGGTGGTGTTTTGTTATCGTTGGCCTCCACCCCTCACCCCTGCCCCCCGCTAGATGATAAGCTTCAGGAAGACAGGGCTGTGTCTGTTTGTTCCAAAGGCAGTGCCGCTGCGTAACCGTTAAATGAAGGCACAAGTGAATGAAGAAACAGAGGAACCACAAATATCCTTTTTATATTTAACAGGGTCACTTTGACTCCCACCTCTGCCCTGTGCGGCTCTGGGACTGCTGACCCACTGCATGACATTAGTAGACTTTTAGGGGTGCCAAATAGAGACATGGGCAGAGAAGGATCATGGGAATAGGCATGTGAGAGGCAAAGGGACAGGAGAGGCTGAAGAGAACATATAGGAAAGAGAACACTGATGCTACTTGGGCTTATCCAAAACTTGGCTCTGAACTTCTTTACATAGGAACATAGAGCCCAAGGAAATGCTAAGCTGTGTACTGTAGTGAACAGTTTTGGTTGTTTGGGCTTGATAGGAGGTCTTAGACTGAAGCAGACTCAGATGTGAAACAGAATCTATGTGAAAAGAAGGTCCATATAGCATACCCTTCCATCTGGCTTGAATGCTTTGTATGAGGACGTGATGTCTGGAGCTATGGCTGCCATTTTGTGACAATGTGGAAACCCAGTGCAGTCAGGGTCAGGATGGCAGAGTGGGATGCTGGGAAAAGCTGGGGTCTCAAGGACATCACTGGGCCACTACACCCTGGGACCGCCTATCTGGGCTTCTTGTTCTGTAAGATAATTAAGTGTCATTATGAGTCAAGCTTTTTAAAATTCAGATGAACTATAATGTATAGCAAGACCATTCATAACCAACACGTCCCATTAAGTGGAATCAAATGACTCCATTGCTTAGGAAAGGCTTCCTCTTGATGCCTGGTTTGCATCAAGGGCCACTCTGGATAGGCAGGGGCTGGAATTGGATGGAGCCTTCATCTCTGCTTAGGGGAATGGAGGCAAGAGGAGAAGCCAGGAGGAGGCTGGGCCCAGGGCAGCACCACCAGCTCACCAGAGTTGGCGGGCATCTGTCTTACCCTATCTCTCTGAAACAGTGAGTCATGTGTGGTGCAGACCAGGGGTGGCTGGCCCAGTGAAGAAATGGACAGGAAAAAGAGAGGGGAGCGGGGATCGTGGTGTGTGAGCCCCTATCTCTTGCAGAAAGAGATGGCATCCAGCCCTCACTTTGGAAGCAGAGACATGGCCGGGCACGCAGGGGTGGAGGGAACAGCACAGCTCCCGTGAGACACTGGCCAGGGAAAGGTGCTTGTAAAGAGGGTGGCTGGAGCCCCTGACGTTTGATTCCAACATTCTGAGAATGTGGTTCTCCTCTAGAAAGTACCCTCCAGGATGACACCCACCCAGCCAGTCACGGCACCCCCTGGATACAGTTGTTTTCTCGTTTGGTCTCCCACCCAATTGTGTCAGCCTGTGGGCAGAGAGAGTCCTTGGTCTTGGCCAGATGCAGTTTCCCCTGTCTTTCCCTCGTGTGCCCATCCTGGAACCCAGTCAGGGAAGGCAACGTGGACGGACCGACACACTTGCTCTGAGTAAGCCAGGCCCCTCTCTCGGAGGCACTCCTTGGAGAGGACATGTGGTGCGGGGGTTAGGGCCCCGGGCTCTGGAGCCAGGCCCTCAGGAACCGCCGGCTGTGTGGCACTCAGGAGGCAAGCCACCCAGCTGCTCTCTGTCTGCACACCGTCATCTGTAGAGTAGAACTCATCATGGCGCCCATGTCGTGTGATGGTCATGAGGACTGAAGGAACCAGTAAAGCTCAGCTGCTGGCTATTTTTTTTTTTAAGCTTCTTTTTTTTTTAATTGTGTTATGTTAGTCACTATAAAATGCACCATTAGTTTTTGATGCAGTGTTCCAAGATTCATTGTTCATGTACCACACCCAGTGCTCCATGCAATACGTGCCCTCCTCAATACCCACCACCAGGCTCACCCAGCCCCCCACTCCCCTCCCCTCCGAAACCCTCAGTTTGTTTCTCAGAGTCCACAGTCTCTCATGCTTCGTCTCCCCCTCCGATTTCCCCCAATTCACTTTTCCTTTCCTTCTCCTAATGTCCTCCTCATGTTCCACAACTAAGCGAAATCATATATGGAGCACATCTTCTTTATCCCTTCGTCTGTTGATCTATTTTTATTATAACTTGCTTCTCCAGGTATTGGC
>CM052886.1:95371823-95387367 GCA_028534135.1 Potos flavus
ATTCCACCCCCCGCACCCCCCGTCCAATACACCGCCTGGCACATACTTGGTGCCCGGCTCACACTTTCTGGATGAACGCACTGCGAAGCTGCACACGATGAAAGACAAGTCCTTTGGAATCTTTCAGTGGAAAGCCTCCATCTTACTGTCATTCTTTTGGAGAGCTCGAACTTGGTCAAACTTGGCTTTGACCCGTTGAAAACTGTTTTTGGTTTGTTTTTCCAGAGCTGTCAGAGGGCAGGCCCTTTTAGAAATATCATCCTTTGGGTTATCCGACCCCCATCGGGTCTCCCACCCCTGAGCCCAACTCTTTGGCTTGGGTCTGGGTCTTCATAATCAAGCTTTGGAAAGACAGGGGCTCTGAGGCCCAGCGGTCCTCCAGGAGAAGGGGGCCCATCTTCCTGGGTCCAGGGCAGTGCTCACCGTCAAACCTTGTGGTAGAGAAGCAGAACGGTTGGGGATGTGTGGGACCTTTGCCCATGGAGGTGCAAAGCCCGCCCTGGTAATTTCCTCGCAGCAAGCTTACAATTGGGAGCCAGGAGACACGGATGACTAATGGCTCCAATGGGAAAGGTGGAAAGAAGATTCGCATACAGGTAGGGCGCGCCTCTGTCGGTTGGATTAAGGCAGTTTAGAAATCTAATAATAGGTGTTCCAACAGGTACGCTTCTGAGGCTGGTTCAATCCGTCCAGACTTCTGGTGCCTGAGATTGACTCATCTTTCCAGCGTCTCTGGCGGGTTTCCATAAAGGCTCCTTCCTTTGGGGAATTCAAATGCTGGGTTTGCTGTCCCCTGCGGGTGAGGCTCGCTGCTCTGTTTTGAGGCTCCCACACAGCTCAGGACAAAAGTATGGCTCTCGTCTCCCTGAGATCATAGCATCTCTCTGAGCAGGACTGTCGAGCTGGGGTTCTGCACCCGAACCTCTTTCTCCACTTCGACTTGTCTGCTTGCCCTTTAGAGCTCAACTCTTGGGGCTGTGGAAACTCTAAGAGTCCAAATGCATTGAAATAAAAGAATTGCCACAAAGGCCTTTGTAGATTTTGTTACGAAGTCTGAGCAAATATGAGCTTCCTCCCCTCCGAAAACTCACCAGTGGTCATTCAGTCCTTCCTCTCCCCACCTCAGCACTTGTTAACTCTTGACTTTGTTCCTCCTTTGGTTTTTCCTGCCTCCCTAGTCCAAGCCATGACCATTCCTTTCCCATAAAAGCCACATGGAGGGCACCCTGCTTCCACACTTCCCCCTATAATCTATTCTCTACAGAGAAGCCACAGGATTTATTTTTAAAAATGCAAACCTGATCGTGTTGGTCCCCTCTGAAAGTCCTCCAATGGCTTCTCATTGCTTCAAGAATAAAAATCCAAATCTTCAGCCCAGCCAAGAAGGTCCTGCATGGTTTGGGCCTTGCCCCAGCCTTTCCTTTGATAAAAATCTCACCATACCACATTCTACATTACACAAATCCAAGTTTTCCATTATAGAACGGTAGGATGATTTGAGTAGAGAGAGGTAGAGCACTTTGTGTGGTCGTGCAGGAGGTGCACTGTAGAAATCCAGGGCATGGGGGTCATTTTCATAGGTTAGGATGTTACTGGACACCTGGAATTGTGCAGTGCACAACCTATACAATCACACACCACAGCCCATTTGCAGCTCCTGGCACTTGGGAAGTGCTCAGTAAATATCGGCTGAATTAGGTTGATGCAACTTTAACTGAGGATAACATGAGCAACTTATTAATCTTAGTGACCCCTTGGGCCCATCAAAGGATCCTCGAATACTAGAAATGAAATAAAAAGAGATTCTTCAAATACAAATATTTTGTTGGCATTTGATCATAATAGCAATAACATTTATTGATAAGCTTCTATTCCCTGACACAGTCTTAGGTTGAGTACATGCTTTATTAAAATATACTCAATCCTCACAACAAACTCTTGAAGTTAGTCCCATTATCATTTCCTTATTACAAATGAGGAAATCATTCCTCAGAGGGGCAAAACACACAGCTCCTAAGTGGGAGCACTCCGAACCAGAGCTGTCTGACTCCAAAGCCCATCTCACCCCCTGAAGCTCCACACCGATATCCAGGGTTAAGACTGTTGTATTCTCCCCAGAATCTTGCTTGGTACCCTGGAAGCAAACAAGAAGGTTTTCAAAGCCTGGTCCTGCCTGTCCTGAGTATGTCATCTGCAACAATCTCTCCCAGGATGCCCTGGGGTAGTGGATGAGGCGATGCACAGCATCTCCATGGCCCCTGACTCACCTGCTGCCAGAGAGTTCTTGCTACCATCAATCAGTTGCCTGCGGTGTCCAGGCATCGTGCAGACTCTTCTGCATATATTACTCCTCTGGAAGGCAGGTAGAATTATGCTCATTTTACAGCTGAGAAAACTGAGGCTCATTGAGGTTAAGTAATTTGTTAAAGCTTCCATAACCTGAGAGTGGCAGACCACGGGTCCAAACTGGGTCTATCAAGACCTGAAGCCCATCCTCTTAACTCAGATGCCCCATGGCTCAGACTGTATCCAAGACCAAAGACCAGCTCCCTGGGAAGGCGGACAACGTGACAACTTAACAGCCCCCCTTCCAGTCCTGTCCCACAGTGGGGCACCCGTGCTGGTTTAGGGGAATTAATCCCTCCCCCAGATCCGCACACCAATCGGCACAGTCTCATCCTCCTCGCCACAGTGGTTTGTTCTGGGACGGGAATGAACCCAGCCAGCCAATCAGTGAGCAATCTTCTCTTGGCCGTGGTGATTGGCTCAGGCTAGCCCAATGAGAGTGAAGCGGAGAGCTCCTGTAGAACACAGGGGCGTGGGAGTGAGGCAGGAGAGCTCCCTCTCTCTTGCTCTCACAGGGGTGGTATGTGATGTGAGGCCTGAAAGTGTTGCTGCTGTTTTGCAACAGATTACTCTCTGGGACTTCAGGCTGCAATGAAGCCAAGACACCAACCCAAAACGGGAGAGTTCAGAGTGTCACAAAGAAATGAAGACATAGCCCTGATCAAACCACTCCTGAAGGTTGAAGCAGTCCTAGAATTTCAATTCCATTTCCTAATGTAGTACTTCTTTAGTGTCCCAGGTCATTTTTGACCTGGATTTTCTATGAATTGCCATAGAAATTATCACACCCAGAATCTCCCAAGAAGTTGGCCTGGGTTTGTTTTCTCCAAACCCGGCTGCTTCTAACAGAAGATTGTAGCTGGAGTAGAGAAGTAGCTGTATGGGGGGCCCAAGGTGCAGGGTAGCATAGGGAGCAGGCTGTGAGCAGGAGAAGAGTGGGGGGTGAGGGGGGGTGAATGAGTGAAGGATCCAAAGAGTGAGGGGATAGGAGACATGAGGAGAGTAGGGATGTGGAGAGGGGAAAGAGGATAACGAAAGAAGGGTAAAGCAATGAGGACTGGGATGAGAGAGTGCAGGGTTAGGAAGGTGAGGGGGCAAGGGAGTGAAGGGGCTGAGGAACCGAAGCAGGTAAGAAAGTGAGGAAGCTGAGGAATGAGGGAGGCATCCTCCCAAGGGCTGTCCCAGGCCAGCTGGCTGCCAGAAGCGCCCCTCTGGCTGCCGGCCAACCCCTTGCCTGCTCTGGGGCGGGGGTCCCAGGGCGAGAACACTGCTCCTGTTGATGTAAATCTTTGCCTTCCATGTTTTCACTTCCTTGTCGCTTAATTAGAGGAAGCAAGCCCTGGATTTTCTAGATCCTGGTTGCAGGGAACTACAACGAAGAATTCGCCTGCTTCAAGGAGAGGGAAAATGTGAGGATTAAAATGCTCCCACTCCTCTTGCCTCAGCCTTTTGTCCAGAGTGCTGGGAAGAGCTTGGGGGAGGCTCCAGGGGAGGGAAATGGCCCCACCTCCCCCAGACTCCATCTATAAAAATCTGGAATTCCGGTGGGGGAATGGTGCCATTGCAAAAGGCTTTTTCCTGTGACAAAAAGGAGTTCCAAACCAGGGGTCAGCTGGCAGGACTCTGGTCCCCACGTTACAGAAACCATCACTGCTGGAAAGCAAGGCACAGTCAAGGACAGGGCGCTCTAAGGATTTCCCCGGGAGAACGAAGCAATCAGCCTGTCTCCGGGGCCTTCCTCAGCGCGTTGGCATCTAATCCTTCTAAAAGTTGGGGAGCTAGGGCCCCTCAAAATACCCCCAGACCGGCATGCCGAGCTTCCTCTCTCTGAAAGACACACATGCCTTTTGTCCCTTCTCCAGGTCATCCTCCTTTCAGAAACGTCCTGAAAGTGTTAGGTCAGGGAGTGGTGGCAAAATTAAAAATGTTGTCCGAATCCAGCTGCATGGCCTGAGTTGTTTCTTAACCTCTCTCTAAGTGGGTGTAATTCTGTCACAAGGCAGTCGTCATAGGACATAAGAAAAATGCACATCGCAGCACAAATTCTGACACGTTCCGACGCTGAATGCATTGTTTGAAGAAGGTGACTGTGCAACGATGGGAGGAGAGTTGACCGGAGTGTGCAGTTGGTCTTAGTTGCAGATAACAGAATCCACTTTAGCTAATTCACGTGAAAAGGGATTTATTAGAGACTACTGGGGAGTTTGTAAAATTTCTTGGAAGGCCAGGGAACCACGCCAGGAACTATGCAGCTTGGAGAAACTTCCATCCAAGCCGCAACTCCACAGCTGTGATCTTGGGGACCCGTTGGGATGGTGGCAGAGTCAACAAATGCCTCCTGCAGGGGATCTGATGTCCCCCCAAACCTGGCCATCGCCTCGCGTTATTCACTCACATTCCACACGTCATGTGGGATCACCACTTGGTGTAGCTAGGCCACCATCAGAACTCCGGCGACCAGGGGCCAGCCCTCCAGGAAGGAGGGTTGGGGCATGTGTTTAGCGAGCCAGCCAGCAGAGTCGAGGTGCTGGTCCAGGTGAAAGAATATGGCCATTAGCCCCAGCATCATCTCCGCCATATTCCTTCATCTGCTCTAAACCTACTCGCTCAGCCTGGCCCTTCACCTCTCCTGTATAGGAATCCTCTCCTCCAGGCAGCCCAGCGACTGCCTTCTGCCTCCCAAAATACTGTGGGACACAGGAGGAGGACAGCGGGCGCTGTGCACACAGGGGCACAATGCCTTGACTTCAAGTCCTGACTCTTCATCTATTTGCGAGCTGTGTGACAAGGACACTATGATTTTCTCCTGGGCTTCAAATTCTATTGTACCTGCCCTGTTGGGAGACTCCAAAGACAGACTAGGTGGGCAGAGTGTACGTTGTTCGATATCATCGCTCCGAGCTTTCCTGTCCTTCAAGGCTCCGCTCAACACACCTCACCCACCAGCCCCACCTGGATCTCAGTTCTTTTGGAATTGCTCCCGGAGCCTGCTCAGCATTCTTGGAAATGTTCTTCAAAGGTTGCTAGTTCTCATCATTTGAGGGTTGATCTGATATTTAGAAGCATTTGAAAGCCATTTGAGGCCAATCCCAGGGAATTAGGTGAGTAATCAAACTGGGTAATAGGATTTTTCGGTCAATAACGAGGTGGGGTGGAGTGGTTTATTTTTTTTCCATGTGGCCCACACAAATGGACTCTGAAGGCAATTCAAAAGAGATGCCACAAGGTACTTGAGCAATGGCAGCTTCCCTGGAATAGGACGGAGCTTTCCAGTGGAATGTCTTTGGAGTCTTAGTCTGTTTGCTGAAAAAACACAGTCATTATTTTATAATCACATCTTGCATAAACATCAGCTTTTCTCTCCTGGCTCTGAAACTGGCATACATAAACAGTGTTCCCTCAATTTATTTTGAGCAAATGACCATACTCAACAAGCAAAAACCTATAAAAACAGAACATATGGATGTAGAATTTTAGCGTCGTAATTAAATCAAACTTAGAGTGAAGTGAATTTGATACATATTTAATCATTTATATAGTTGTTGCCATGTGGCTTGGTAATAAGGCACGTGTGTTCCTCGCCTAATTTTGGCACGACAACTTCAAATATGTTGGACATCGGCTAGGATAGGGAGAGAGGGAGGAAGGGGTGAGGGTTTGGGGCCCCAGTCCTCCCCCCCACCCCCGACATCCCTCCCCAACAGGTCTGGGCACGGGAGGCTGCCCGGCCTTCGGCTAAGAGGCTCTCCCAATGCCAAGCCGGGGATCTGAGGACAGTGGGCCATCAATGCTGCCGCTTCTGTCATCTGGTGGGAGAAAAATGAGCCTCGGCTTGGGAAGATGCTTCTGGGACCCCAGGGGGCAGGTGACTCCTGCCCTGTAGGCTGACGAGTCCAGGTGCGGACCTGGCCGGGGGCCTCGGGCCGGTTATGAACCTCCCCCAATCTCAGCGGCCTCCATGAGGCAGTCACAGGGTCTGTGGGGCAGAGATGTACCACTCCGGGCACACGGTAGGTGCTCGGTGAGACAAGTCTGGGGTCTCCCGGCTCATCTCTCCCCCCGGGAAGCCGAGAAGCCATCCAAGTCCGTAAGCGAGGTCAGGGGCACCAGACAGGGAAGCAGGTGCAGGCTGTCACTTCTCCATCAGGCAGCAGTGACCGCCCAGGGCTTTGGGAAAGCTCCATTGGAATGTCCTCTGTGGAGTTGTTCAAACGTCAGACCCTCCTCCTTCCCCTCTTTCTACTACCAGAGTAATTCCTCATACCAGCATTAAGAGGTGCTTTTGTCAGGGTGGAGGAAAGAAAGGGTTCCCTCAAGAAATATTATGGAATGTGGGCCACTTCTGGGATTCCTGGTGGTGAAGTGATGCCCGCAAGCCGGGGCTCAGGCTTGGAGAGGGGACTAGACAATGAGTCCAGATGGGGCGGTGGGGGGGGGGGCATTGAGTACTGGAGGGAAGGCACCAGAAGCAAAATGGGGGTCTTCACTGCATTCTGGAAGTGAAAGGATTATTCTTTAACCCTCTGATGGTTGGGCTAGTTCCCCTCGTCCCGAGGGTGTGCCCATGGGCCGGGAGCTGACCCAAGGCAGACACTGGGGTCTGCCTCTGAGGCGAGAAGGCAGAGCCCCGACTCGGGCCGGCCTCCCAGATCCAGCACTGCGCAAGAAGGTCCGGGGAGGTGGGGGAGAAAACCCGCCTGCACATCCCCCTAATTTGGCTGGATTTTATTCAAGGTGGGCGGTCTCTGCTTTCAGGTGGGAAGTGGGAGGAAGGAGAAAGGGACTCAAGTTGCGGTCCTTATTGATGCAAAAGAGCCTTTCCCTGGAGACAGAAAGAGGAAGAGAAAAACAGCAACAAGTCTGAACAGTCCAAAAAGCCAGAGAAAATGAGATTGTCAGATTCCCCGGCCCTCCCTGCCTCCCCTTCTGGAGCACTTTACAGGCCTAAAGACAACCGTGACTCATTCATTAATTTGAAGAGAAAACAGGGGACGAAAACAACAGAATCGTCCAGACATGAACATTCTTCTAATGCCTTCCATTCCCCAAACACACATTTTCAACCAGATTCCTCTGGCTTCCCAGAATGTCTTAATTTTATGCTTTCATGAGTCATTAGAGAGGAGAATTCTGAACCCTATGGAAGGGGCACAGGTCAGCACAGCTCTCGATACTCGGGGCTGAGACAGGAGGCCCGCACGAGAGAAGAGAGAATCCCGGCAGGGCCCTGAGCTCCGCCGGCCAGAGCCCCGAACGAGGAGCCCTGCCCCACGCAAGCCTTCCCCCTCCTCCTTTGTCTTCCCCTCCCTCTCCTTCCTCCCAATACTGCCCTCACACCTTTTCTTGTCACTTCTGCTCTCCCCCTGGGTGTCCCTTAAGAGACAGGTTGCTTTGGGTCACCGGACACAGCCCCTTCCCTCACCCCCACCAAGCTCTGTTCCCCAAAATCCCACCTGTGCCAAGAACGGTGTCTGCCCAGGCTCCTTTGCAATGCCGAACAGACTTACCTGGCTTGACGCACGGGTTTTTAACCAATTATTTGAAAAAGAAACAGCCAACTTGGAACACCATGTGAAAGAACTTTTCTTACTGCTTCTGCTTTTGCCTTTTTTTAAGCAGCATCTTCTCCGACCGTCCCTCACCCCTTCTGGACCTCTCCTCCCCACCCCCCACCCCCCAAATGCTTGCTTTGGCTCGGGAGAGAGGTTTTGGATATCTGACACCTCTTGAAAGTGTAGCTTGGCAAAGGAGAATTGAAATTCACTCCAGCAGGCCAGGCCCCGCGCTAGGGGCTACAGAAAAACACCTGGGTATCTCCTCACGCCCGACAAAAACCAGGCCTCCTGTCTACAAAAACAACACCCCGGTCTTTCCACCATTCCCTGCCCTGCCCCCTGCTCTGTGGCAACGGAAACAGATTGAAAGGCCTGGTACTCAAAACAGGTGGGAGAAGCAGGCAGCAGCAGGCCTGGGCAGACCACGGGCATCTTGCAAAAGGGGACTTTGCAGTTGGGGCTCTGGGCCTTGTTCCCCACCCCTCTCCCTCCTCGGCCCCTCCCTCACCTCTGACAGGCTCCCCTGGGCCCTGCCTCGGCGGTCCTCAGAGCCCGGCAGATGTTCAGTCTGATGTAAGACGTTCCTGGAAATGACGGGGGTCGGGGGTGGACAGTCTTTAAAGGTGTCTTCAGCCGGCCTCACCGGGGAGCCCCTCTCCCCCAGCTGCTGGGAGAGCTATTGCATTTGGACCACCTTCCTCTCCCCAGGCACTGAAATTATTTTCCGAGGCCTAGACGCGGGCTGGTGTCCATTGCCCCGAATAGAACAGCAAACACCTTGTGTAAAGAAAGCAGCTGTGCGGTGCGGCAGGCGTCTCGGCAGAGAGAGGAGAGCGTGGACAGCGAGCCACGGTGGGGCAGATGGAGAAACGCGCTCCCAGTGTGACTGCTGAACCAACGGAAGGGTTAGCACGCCGTCGTGCTGTGCAGGAGAGAGGGACCTCCCCCGCCCAGAGCTGGTCCCCAGCACGCTCCCGTGTGTGCGCGCGCACACACACACACACACACACACACACGCACACCAGCACACGCCCCCACATGCGCCCCTACACTGGCAACAAAGACATTTTGCATCACACGATCTCTACTTTCATGGCACACATTATAGACCTCATATTTTAAAAGCGCTTCCCCCCCTCCCCCACCGTCCCCGAGGTGTAAACTCTTAGGGAAAAAAAGAAAATGAATTCCAGTTTCTCTTCTAAAACTATATTCTCAGAGAAGAGTCCTGTGGCTGAGAATCGTTTCCTTCGCCAGCCTGGTTATGAGGACAGCGCTGGCCCTTCGGAGGGCCTTGTGCCGGGGGCCGGGGCGCCTGGGTTCTGTCTTAGCTTCCCCCACAAGCCAGCAGGGTGGCCTTAGCAAATCCCTTCTCCCTGGGCCTCAGTTTCCCCCTCTGCTGTAAAGTGAACCAGCCCTGTCAGCGTTGGTGGGTGGTTTAGAACCATAAAATGCAAGCTTCGGTTCTTCGGTCGTTTCCGCTTGTGCCCCCTTGTGCTCCCTGCCCAGCCTCCTGCCTTTGCTTTTGAGGCTTGAAGCAGTTGCATTTGGGCCAACCTGTGAGCGCTCCTCCAGAGAGCTCGGTCCTTGCTGCTATGGGAGGCAGCAGGAGCAGGGTGGCCACACACGCCCCAGGGGACAGCAGTCGGCGCGAGCGCCACCCCGGGCCAACCAGGCAGAGCCCCCTCAGTGTCCCCTGGGTCACTGGGCAGGCACAGACCCTAGATGGGCATGGTCCCGGCACCGCACCCTCCATCTGGACAGCTTCAAAGCAGGACCATCTAGTCCGTACCGGGGATTTCTTATTTATTTAACTCAAGGATCTCCATACACAGGGCTAGGGGAAAAAAAAAAGCTGTGAGCTCAGTCCCTCTCTGGCGAAGCGCTTAACTTTTCTTTGGCTCCAGACTCATGTTCCAAATACGAGGGTTTACATATAGACATATCTATTTGCAGGTAATTTGTCTGAGCCCTTATTATCCTGTAATTGGGTTAAATACGGCTGTGTAGGCAGCAGCATACCCGAGCCATGGCCGAATCCTTGCAAGGCATCTGAACTGCATCCCCCCACCTCCCCGGCACACCCCCACCCCTATTTCCTTCTGCAGGCTTATTGGAAGAAAAAGGTAGAAACATAAATTAAGGCAAGGAGAACATATTTCTTTCTTGGAATGAGCTATTTAAAGAACAAGCCAGATGGTGCAAATAGACATTTTTCCCCTTGCTCTTTACATTTTAAAAGATTGTGTGTGTGAGCACAAGCAAGCAAGAGGGAGAGAGAGAGAAAGAGAAAGAGGGGGGCTGAAATATTCCATTCTTCTCTTCTCCTGGAGACCGTAGGGGGGTCTGATGTGAGTAGGTGCCCAAGGGAGCAGGTCCTGGGTCTGTGCTCTCCACAAAGGCCACCCACACTGTCCTCGCTCAAAGCCTCTTCACCTTTCCATGTGTCTCTGAGTCAGCCCTGGGCCTTGTGGGGGCCACCCCACTGCCCTGGTGTCCCCCGAGAAGTAGGGGCCCTCTCTGGGAGTCCATGTTCCCAGTGGCTAACACTGGGCTTTTTACGGTCCCCACTTAGCATAGGAACACCGGCTTCTTGAGTTACTAGGTTCTCCCCTGACAACGTGCTCTTTGATGTTTTAGTTGTTTTATGGAAATCCTTCCAAGACATACTGGGCTTTCCCGCCCTATTTCCTGCGTATTGTGTTGAACATCATTTAACTTGAAGACAGAAACTGAAGAATGACTCCGGTGGCCTGAAACAGGCTCTGAGCTGGAAGTCAGAGCGGGGTTCAGATCCAGACGGCATTAGTTACTACGACCTCGACAGTGCCAGGAGTCTGCCTCCTCACAAAGAGAGATGACTCTGACCTCTGGGGGTGCGGGGAGGATTAAATGAGATAATGCTGTCATCCCCTTCTGTCTCCACTGCCTTCAGGCACACGCTCCCTTGCTTGCCTGGGTTACTACCAACGACTAAGGAAACCTGGTTTTGCCCCTCTCTTTTCCTCTCCCTGATGCTTTCGGCCAGAATAACCTTTCCAAAATGTACATCACACTATGTCTGTCCCCGGCTTGCTCAGAGGACAGTTGTGAACGCACAGAGCATCTCCCCTGAACTGCTCTCAGTTCCCTCGTTCGTGGAATCCATCTCACCCCCCATCCCTGTGCCAAACCCCATCTGTGTGCCCCCGTGAACCTCCGGAGCTCCGGGTACCTTTTCCCTCTTGCTCCCCGGCACCCAGAGCAGCCCCTCATCGCGGAGGCTCCGTCTTCCCTCTTTTCTTGAAATGATGCCTTCCTGTCCTCAAGACTGAGGACGGCAGTGGTAATTAAAACCCTAGGGCTACATGAGTAAAGCTATTTCTCTCCACCCTAAATAGGCCCAGACCATTGGGGTTTTTTTAATAGCCCTTCTGTTTGTTCTTCTGCTATCCATTCTCACCTCTCGCCATTGACTGCGTGTTTCGCTTTATGCACAATTATTGGGCAAGGGCTCGCCTGTCCTACAAATTAAATTGCAGAGCCCTAAGCTGTTTTCCTCACCATGCAGGAGTCCTGTTTCCTACCTTTGCCTGTGACTTCGTCCTGAACGGTTGGGGAGGCAGGAATCTGGCTTTTGGACAAGTGAAGGGGGACACTGCGTGGGGTGGGTGTGAGATACCTCGTGCAGATCTGGCAATGTGGACGGACCACATGCCAGCTGCTTGAAACCAGAGCTTCCGGATCCTTTCAAGGGCTAATTTGATTAAGAATAACTTTAATTCCTGGAACCTGCTTTGAAAGCGCGCATCTGTGTAAATGTCAAGTTTCTTAGCGTCAACTTCAAAACCACAGGATAGCTGGAGGAGCTGGAGGATGACTGGCCCTCTTGGGAGAAGGTTGCCTAGAGAGGCCAAATGGGGCCACCAGGAGAGCCCCTGCCTTCCAGAAACGCCTCCTCTGTGACAGCAGGGCTCCCGCCGCATTTCCCGCAGGCACGAGCTGTCTTCGAGGCCGGTCGGCCGGCGACACGAGGACCCAGCTAAAGGCAGACGGCGTGCCCGCTGAGGAAAATGCCTGTGCGCATGGGATGGCCAGGCACAGGAGAGACCTTGGGGAAACGTGGGCAGATGGAACCTTCACGCAGCAGGAAGTCCAGCGTGCAGAGGGTCGTGTTGAACGCACCGTAAATGTACAAAGAACGCGATCCAGAGATGGGGGTCTCTGGGGTGCCGTCGTCACTGAGGTTTCCTCCACACAGAACCTGCAAGAAAAACAGAGAGGTGGCATCCGGGTCTCAGTTTCTCAATGTCAATCTTCTTGATATTAGGGCTGGATCAGTCTTTGTCTCGGGGACAGCCCTGGGCACTGTGGGATGTTCAGTAGTATCCCCGGCCTCCGCCCCCTCGGCGCCAGCAGCACCCGCCCCCACGTGCAACAATCCCAAAAATGTCTCCAGACCTTGTCGAGTGCCCCTGGAGAGCAAAGCTGCCCCTAGATGAGCACTACCCCTAGAAATTAAAAGAGGCTTGGGAAGCATACTGACCAGGCGCAATGCACGGACTCTATTTGGATACTGAATCAGACAAGTAAATTTGTAACCATTTAAAAACAAAAAAGGAACATGGATGAGACAGTCCCAGAGCTGTATATCGGATGTTATTAAAGAGTTGTTCATTTTTAGACGTGTGATGACATTATGAGTATCTTTTGAAAAATTCCTTATCTTTGGGCCGTACATGTTGCGACATATGAATGAAACCATATGATTCTGGGCTTTGCTTCAAAATAATCCAGCGTTCAGGGATAGGAAGGAAACAAAGTTTCGATAAGACTGGGCCTGAGTTAAAGGGAAAAGGTCATGGAGTTCATTACACCCTTGCGCCTATGTTTGAAATTTTTCACATAAAAAAATATGTAAAAGGAAAGAAAAAGAATAAAAGAAGGGAAATAGTGGATAAGATTCTGAAGCTGGAGATATTTTTTTCTCCTGGGGGGACTGCTGTCATCTTCTCCCCAGCTGTCCCAAGCCTGCCCTTTCATCAGAGCCTTCTAGAACCCTGTGTCAGTGTGTTCACCACCCTAGAAGACATCAAGCTGTTCAAAGAAAAGTCCCACTGGGATGAGTCCTTGCTTCATGAGAGTTTTAATAGTCAAGACTGCACGACCCAGCTTGCCCAAGCAGTGCCTTCCATAATGAGTTCCAGGAAGACAAATGGTTTTCATGGGTCGGCATACAGGAATGAACGAACTAGCGAGTAGGCAGAGTTCAAGGTAGTCTGCTAGGCTTGAGAGGGGCGGGGTGCATGGTGATATTAAGTCATGGTCTCTGCCCTTAAGAAGTTCACTGTCTACGTGGGCAAGAGACATTCAACAACTGACGGGAGACTAATTCTGAATGAAGTCAAGGCTAAGTTGACTCTAAGCGACACGACAGTGCATGGCCAATTTCAAGGACTGGAGAGAGCAAAGCCCTCGCTGAAACCTTGGGGACTGATCTCAGAAAAAGCAGCACAAATTCTTATGACATCCAGTTGCTTTTTTCAACTCTCTCAGTCGTGAAGTCATAAAAGCCACCATACTTGAACAGATGCACCAGAGGGGACTTGGCTGGCTCCAGAAGGGAAAGTCTGTTTACATTAAAAAGAAAAAAAAAATCAGTTCCACTACTGTAAGAAACCGAAAATCAGAAAAAGCTGTCGATGGCTTAATACGCTCTTTAGCGGCTTCAGAAGATCTGACTCATGCCTTTCCCTAATATGTCTTCCCGTGTCAAACTCCACCACCTCAAAGGAAGCGGAAGATGGTCTTACTGAGACCGTGTTCAAGACAGCCGCATGCGAACCGTGCCAACGTGTTAGCTCATCGCCTGGAGCGCGGAGTCCTTTTAGGAAATTGATTTTCCTTGGATAAAGTCACTTCCCCTCTCCGCACCTCAGTCTCCTCCACCGTAAGACGAAGCAGTTGGAGGAGATCAAGCGTGGCCAATCTGTGGCCCACTTGCTACTCCTTGCCACTCTCTGCCCACGACAGACATTGCTAATTGATCCGAGCACCCTGCTCCTCCAAGCCCAGCCACTCGTGGTACCCTCCACGGGGGATCCCGGGCACCCACAGTCCATCGGAGGGAGCAGATGCTTGCCTCAAACCTACTTATCACCTCTCACCTTCCATTTCCCAGAGTTCTTCTGAGATTTACAAAAAGCCCTGATCGAGGATACATCAACAGAGAAAAGTGCCAGGTACACAAGTACTTGATGCCGTTGTTATTAGCAACCCAATGTTATGGAGACCCTGCTGCTTGCTGAGGGCTGGTGGGAGCTGGGGTAGAGGCAGAAGGTGTGGGACACGCAGCCTGCTCCTCCCACGGCTTAAGGGGCTTGTGGTTTGGTGGGGAGGAAGGACCAACCACAGGGCAACACCAAGGGCCAGGTCGGTGATGCAGACCTCGGAGCTGCGGGAGCTGGAGGTGGGGGTGACATGGAGGGAGGGGGCAGGTCGGAACAGGTTTCCTCAGCAAGGGAAGACTTGAGTTGAACCTTGAAGGAGGAGCGGAGTAGACAAAACAGCAAGAAGAGCCAGGGGCACCCAGAAATCAGGGCCCTACTCTGGACTCTCTCTGCTCACAGGAGTGATAAGTGAGCCCCTTCTCCCTCTCCACCATTTTCTTAGCCAGGAGCCCCCCCCATTCCTAAACCACCTCCCCAGTGATGGAATGTCCACAGGGAGGTTAGACAGCGAGGGTTCCCACAACATCCACGATGAGAAAGGAAATGAAGCTGGAGAAATCTACATTCAAAAGCATCTTTTCTCCCCACTAAAGGGATATCTAGAAATTTCCTGGTGGGTGAGCATTTGATCCGTTTCCCCACACAGGTTGTGCTTAACACAGAGATGGAAGTGAAAGCATCGGGAATGCCCTGAGCTTAGCTGCGTGAAAGCAGGAGGTAAGATGTCTGGATGTCCACATGATTGCGTTTCTTTTACCCGGATCTTTTGTTTTCAAAGTGGCTGCCCCAGACTTTCATTCCAGAAATGCATGGGGCCAGCCAAGGCCGAAATTACAGGTGACGAAGCCTGCTTTGGCTATGTGGAGAGAGGGATAGACAGGGTAATAGGAAAAGGTAGGATTCAACATATGGAAGGGGAAATACATTTTGATGTGTTACTGATTTCTTAAGAGGGGTAATTGGAGAATTTGCCTCAGCCAAACCGTAAAGCGGTGTATTGGAGGTTTCCTGTGTCTTTCTCCTGGGTCTGGCCCCGGTCGGTTGGACATCGGCCTCAAGGCATGTCATCTGTCCACAGCGGCCAGGTTTGGGGGCAAGCTGAAGCTTACTAGGTTCCAGAACTGTGAGCCCTGGGCGAGCCTGGATTCCTAACAAACCAACTGGGGCAGCCCCCAGACGACCAATCCTCCAGACAGAACTTCTCCCTTTGCACAACACAGATTACGGAGAAAGGGACAGTCAGGTCGGCCTTGAGGCACATCCTTGTGGGCAGAGGAAGCAGCTGTTCATTTGGGGTCCAACATGGGGGACGAAGAACAGGTGACTCTGAATCTTAAAAACTAACCAGAGCTTTTCTGACTCCATGACCCTTCACCCAGAAAGGTCCCCACTTTATTCAGGAAGAATACACACAGAGATGCTTAGCTTCTGCTC
>CM052886.1:95387867-95489084 GCA_028534135.1 Potos flavus
TCTCACACGTCACAAACTCAGGACCCATGAACCTCTCTGGAATGGCACATAATAAAAGTAGGTGCATAGATCTGGAGCCTTCTGGAGGCTTCCCTCACCCCAGTTCTGAGACATACGTTTCTAAGCGTGATTGTAATTCTGACATAAAGCAGCTCTTCTTTTAGAGAGACCTGTGAAAAACACATTTGCCTATCTCTCACAAATGTTGTTTCATTATTTTATAACTTTGCCCCCCAATTTCTGGGACACTCTGAGCATGCTCTTCGAGAGGCTGCTGGATCCGACGGAACCACCTCGTACAGACAGACCTGCTTCTGAAAAAGTCCTTAGCCAGCTGCACCTTTCCCAGCCAGCACTAAACAGGGATTTCATTTATTTGAAAAGTAGGTATTAAATATGTCAGATATAGGAAGTTAAATGTAATGGGCCCAATTCCACACTCGGTTCCATATGCGTAAATCCCACTGATGGAGAACAGAGTGCAGCTAGAACAGCAGAAAGCGTGGTCCCCGGTCTGCGGGAGGAAATTGCACTTTTGATGGATCTTAGCTGACATTCTAATGAACGTTGGGCCGGGCCTGTTAAAACTAGAAGAGGCCCCGAAGGTCCTGGTGGAGTTGCTCTGGGTTTGGGTCGGGTTTTTTCGTTTGTTTTTGTTTTTGTTTTTTTAAGCTTTGGAAGTTGTCACATTCCTGCTTTATTCCTTGCTTTTATTTTCTAACTCCCGGTAAACATTTGCCATTTCTCCTCACATTTTTTGTTTCTCTTCAACTGTGCGTGAGGTGAGTTTTCCAAAAGGGCATCAAGGAACAAGCAAAGATTGCCTTGCAAATCTTCTTTTGATTTCTTCTTTCCAAAGAGCCTAAGTCTTGGGGGGAGGGGGCAGCCTGAAGACCCCTAGCCGCTGAAACTACGGGTAAAGCCTCGCTACTCCAAGTGTGGTCCCTGGATTAGCGGCATCAGCGTCCCCTGGGAACTTGCTGGAAACGCAGGGTCTTAGGCCCTACCCCAGACCCAGGGAATCCAAGGCTGCACTTGACACGAACCCAGGTGATTCATGTGCACAAAACAGTGTGCAAAGTCCTGGATTAGAGAACAGAAACTGGACGTGACCTCTTCTTTGACATGAATTTATCACCAGGCGTTATCTTAAGGACTTCAAGAATCCGGCTCAGATGTTGGTGATAAGTCCGCGGGGCTCATTTGCCAACCCAGGAGCTCTCTTCCCAGGCTGTGCATTAGAATTGCCGAGGAAACTTTTCAAAAATGCAGATGGGGGGGGGGGGGGAACCATCCCAGAGCATGTGATTCAGCTGGTATCTGGGAAGGGGCTCGGACGTTAGTATTGACTTAGAGCTCCCCGGTAGTTCTACCATGTCGTCGGGGCTGGGAGGTGGTGGGACGAAATAGTGCTTTGAAGAGTTTGACTTCCCTAGGAACGGAAGAGAAAGAATTGTCTGACTCTCCCTTCCAGACATTGAGCGTGGGGCCCCGTGAACCCCATTACTGCTCTGTCAGAGGTGGCAATTCCGTGGAGGAAAAAGTGAGGTTGAGGGAGGGAGGGAGAAGAGAGAGAAGCCACGCGGCGTGGTTTGGGGACATGCCCACGTTCTGTGAGGAGAGCGGACGGGGGAGCCCACGCAGGAAGGGACGGTCCAGGAGCAAGCAGAGAGAGCTGGGCAGTGCAGGACCGGACAGCAGTCCATCCATCGGGCATATGGGAGCTGGGGGGGGGGGCGGGGTGCTCAGGATCTTCTGGCTTTGCCGCAGAATACCATACAGCCCAGTTTCTCAACCTCAGCACCATTGATATTGGGGACCAGACAATTCTGGACTGCAATAATAATTTGGGGGGTGTCTTACGTAATGCAGGATGCTTAGCGGCTTCCCTGGCCCTCAGCACTCACACCCATTTGCGACAACCTGAAATGTCTGTGGACTTTGCCAGATGCCCCCGGGCAAAATTGCCCCCTGAAAACTAGCAGCACAGAGCAATTAGGGAGGGGGGCAATGGGCCTGAAACTGACATGGAAGCCACACTGAGGTTGTGTAGAATAAAAAGTAAGTTGCCAACCACATGGGTGTTAGTCCCAACAAAAAGGTGTGTGTGTGTGTGTGTGTGTGTGTGTGTGTGTGTGTGTACAAGGGTTGTGTGCAGATAGTGGGAGTGGCGTCGCCTCTCTAAGTGGCTGCAGCGTGGATGCTGGCCCTGGCTTCCCTGGCTCCAGCCCGTCACCTACCCTGGCCCAAGAACTTTCATCTCCACACGCCTCAGTTTCTCTGTCTTTAAAGTGGGGCTAGCAGGGCCCGGCTCAACGGATCGTTAGGGAGATTAAGTGCAAGGGCTCAGTAGAGAGAGAGTGTTTCGGGCAGGGCCTGGCCCCAGGTAAGCCGTTCCCAGGTTCGAGCCATCCCGTGAAACTATGGGCTGGGCGCAGGCGATCAAAGGCTGCGATGGGGGCCAGAAAGGAGACTTTCGGGTTTTTGTCTGTAAGCGTCTGCCTGTAAGAATTCTGTATAGTGCGACTGTATTTATATATTAGCTGTGAATTAAAGCCCAGATGTACAAAGAAAGAAGCCTCTGGTTTAGCCCACCTCATCTTTTTAAAGAAGCTTTTTCTTTTGGAATAATTGTAGATTTACCCAAAAAAGTCACCAAACAGTCCAGAGTGCTCCCTTAACAGCTCCCGCCCAGTGCGTTTCCCCTAATGTTATCATCTCACGTTTCCATGGGACGGTGGTCAAGACAGAGAAACATCGGTACCTTCAGACTAACTAAACTCCAGACTTCATGGAGATTTCACCAGATTTTTTTTTTCCTAATGTCTTTTATTCTGTTCCAAGATCCCAGCCAAGATACCACAGCGCATTGTCTGAGTCCTCCTGTCTCCGTAGGCTCCTCCTGGCTGTGACAGTCCCTCAGTCCCTCGTTCTCCATGACCTTCACACTTGTGAAGGGCGCTGGCCGGGTGTTTTGCAAAACGCCCCTTAATGCGGGTCTGTCAGATGTTTTCGCGTGACTAGACTGGGGCTCTGGGTCTGGAAGAAAACCACAAAGGTCACGTCCTCCATGTACCATGCCGGGGACACATGCTGCCAACACGAGCCATCACTAGTGGCGGACCTCGATCACCTGGCCAAGGTTTCTCCATGGTGCAGTGCCCCCCACCAGCCCCCCACCACACCCTACTCCCTGGATGCAAGTTGCTGTGTGCAGTCCCGACCCCCGGAGGGGAGAGACTGAGCTCCTCCTCCTGGAGGACGGAGTACCTACATATAATTTAGAGTCTTTCTGCAGGAAGATTTGTCTCTTCTCCCTCGTGGATTTATTTATTCAGTCCTTTATTTATACAAGTATGGGCTCATACATATTTATTTTAGAGTTTGGTTTAGAATCCAATACCGTGCTATTTATTTTGTTGCGCAAATACTCGATTTATTTTGATCAGTGGAGACGCCCTGGATTGGGGAGGGGGGTGCCGATGGTGGATCCGGGGCATCAAAAGGGAGGTGAACCATGAGTTGCAGATCCGGCTCGGGGTCTTTGGTTTCAGTTGGTCTGCACGAAGGCCATGGCCCCTGGGAAGCAGAAAGAACAGAGGCCGTGTGATTGCGTCAAAGGCTGCTGCCCATGTGGAAGCTGGGGGTTGGGGGTGAAGGAGGCAGACAAGGAGACCTCGATGCATAGATCTTGGGGAGACCAAGGCTGTGATGTGGTTGAGAAAGTGACACTGGGGAGACCCAGGACTTTCTGAAGGGTCGTTGAACGAAGACTGTCGGGACTATAGACTTCGTGTAATATGGGGGGAGGGGGACACAGGCACGCTGAAATCCCCCGTGTGAGGAGTAGAGAACAAAATGTGGTGTGAGACAGATATAATCACGGGCTCTGACGTAAAGTAGGGGTGTATCAGCCTTGTTCCTGTTAGTCAAGTTTGAACAGGGAGTCCCGAAATGTACCCAGGTCTTGACATCAAGGTTGAGCCTTATTTTCTTTCCCAGGAGTCCACAGGGCTGTGGGAGGCCCTCTTTTCTCCCTCTGCGGCTTCCTGCTGCCTTTAGCCTTTAGCTCCATTAGCCAGGGTCCCGCCTCTTCCTTCTCTTGGCCTCCCACGTGGGGTCTCAGGCCCTGCTCTGCTCATTCCCCATTAGTCCCAGAATGGGAGAGGGGAGGAGGCTGGCAGGTCTCAGAGCCTATGAGCCGGCCTCCTGGGACAGCCAGGCCTTTCACCGTCGAGCGGGCCTCTCCCAGCCTAGCTCCTGGAGGCATAAGCTTCTGGGGCTCTTATCTGCCCGGAGTCACATCTCCCAGTGCCCCTTCCATTCCCCCACCCTTCTTCTGCATATTTCTCCAGGAAGCCGGGCCCCGCGGGGGGGGAGGGAGGGGCAGCTGTCCTTTCACCCATACTTGTTAGACATCTTATCGGAAGAATGAAAGATTTCCTATTGTTTTCACAATTTTGGAGACAGAAAGAGCAGCTCTCCAAAATCTTCTTGGCTAGAAGTCCTGTGCCTAGATAGAGCCTACCTACAGAGTTAGACAAAGCGGCGTATGTAAGATAAGTATCATTCTTAAGTGAAGCCATTCAGAGTATCCTTTGATGGCAGAAGTCGTGGGATTTCTATACTTGTCAGAAGGCAAAATGGTTTACAAACCCAGCGTGGAAGCTCAGACCTCGTCCAACCCTCGGGGTTGGGCAGATGAGGGGACAGGCCTGGTACGGAGGGAGTCTTGGCCAAGGTCACACCCAAGTCCTCTTGAGGAGCCATTCCAGCCCAATGGAAGCTGTGAACTTCTCCAGGACTTCTACCCATGTGGTCTGGCTGCTCAAGGCAAGAATAAGTCACAATGGAAGAAGAGGTGAGTCAAAGAGGAACAGCCTCCAGGAGGAGGGAGTGCAGACAGCCTGACCACAGCCAGGCCCCCTGGATCAGCTTCCGACTCCCACACGCTATGGGAGAGCCTTCCTGGAAGCCAGAACCCTCCGGCCGGGAAATTTTTTTTAAATACCAAAATGAACCATATGTGGATCCTGGGACTCAGACCATCAAAGAGGAAGCCGAGGAGGGATGAGAAAGGCCAAGAAGAGGCCGTGATGCGAACACACTGTCCACAGATCAGCTCCTGGGAACCACCAAGGTGGTGACAGGGAAATGGGGAGGTGCTTCCGAGGGCAGGAGGGGCCTGAGTTTGACTCAGCCAGGTGTGGCTCCCTCTCTTGAGCAGTGCCCCACAGAGGGAACCCAACCTGGCCACCCCTAACCCAAGGGGCTTCCTCTGCCCAGCACCCTTATTGCGAGAAAGAGCAGGAGGAGCCTTGGGTTTCGGTGAAGGTGGGACGGGCTGAACGCCGTCCTCTCTTGGCAGGATGCCATGAGCAGGCTCATAGGAAATATCCGTGGCTGATTCTGTTTCCAACAGGAGGTTGTCCCAGGGCTGCACAGGACATGGGAGACACAGTCCCTGCCCTCAAGGAGCTGCCCATCGTTTTCAAGAGACAAGTCTGGCCTTGGTAGAACACAGTCGCGGGGTCCATCAGCGTGGATTGGAGCCCTAGCTGGGCCATTAATGGGATGCGTGTCAGCATCTGCAGAGGGGTCGTCTTCCTCCTATTACAGATTAAGCAACAGACCAAAGGACAGGCCAAAGATGTATCAGGGGGATAACTGAGGGTCTTGGAGATTGGAGGGACATGAGGGATGGAAAGAGGACAAGACAACCCCACGAATAACTTTCTCAACGGGCTGCACTGAAACCAATCTGATCGTGAGGGGAGAGAGTCCTTCTGCAGACGTCACTCCCTTGCGACACAACCCACTAGTCCCTTCAGGCTCAGGCCAGGTGTCCTGGTGTTCAGGCTCACCTCTACTTTTCAGGCCATCATCACCCTAAGGACACTTCCGGTCAGCGTCTGGGTGGGAGACCTGCCTGCCGGGGAAGTCTGCAGGCCCTCTGCTGTCATTCCTCAGGAGGCCGCCCTGAGGCGCAGTCTGTCGGCAGGCCTGGGGCGGGGCCTCCGCTGCGTCCTGGAAACAGGAACACGCAGGAACCCTGGAGGCCCCAGGACGAGTGGGGAGCAGCAGATGTGGGCAGAAATGTCTCCACCAACACCTCCCAGTGGGTTTGATTCGATGTCGCTGCATCAGCCTTAGAACCCACAAAGGTCCTCAAGAGAGACAATGAGACAATCGACAACTGACACCTGAGGAGACCATATCCCATGTTTCTGCCCAATTCCATCTTTTTCTCTTTCTGTCTTAATTTTCTGGCCCTGGGCCTGGTGGCCGTTTGGGTAGATCTCGCTAACAATGGTAACCGCATCAATGATCATAGTTACTTACTACACACCTGCCTGTAGGAACCCACTCTGGGTCTAAGTGCTTTACACGCAGGATTTCTAATCCATATAAGAACCAGGAAAAGTAGGTGATATTTCCACTTTGCACATGTGAAAACCGAAGTCAAAAGAGGCTAAGTAACTTGTTGAGGCTCACACAGCATGTCCGTGGCCAAGCCGGGATATGAACCTCAGTTTATCTGACCCTGAATCCTTCTTTTTTTTTTTTTTTTTTTTTTTTTTCACTAAATCACACTGCCAATCCCCTCCAAATCCTATGGTGCAGATATTCTAATCCAGGATCTCCTACTCTTTCCCACATAATGGCACACATGGGAAACAGCATGTTTGTATGGCCCGGGCAGCAGATGGATGAAGTTGCTCGGCAGGGTGGGGACAGGGCCGGGGACCCTGGCTGCCCCCCACACCTGGGCAGCAGGCAGTGATGGTGGACCAAGACCTCTGCACTGTGTGACCCAGCCTCAGAACCCCTGTTTGGAAATTCCATCCTAAATTATTGATCAGAGCAGTAGTTTCCCACTTTGGCTAGTCATTAGAATCACCTGGGAGGGGCGCCTGGGTGGCTCAGTGGGTTAAAGCCTCTGCCTTCGGCTCAGGTCATGATCTCAGGGTCCTGGGATTGAGCCCCGCATCGGGCTCTCTGCTCGGCGGGGAGCCTGCTTCCCCCTCTCTCTCTGTCTGCCTCTACTTGTGATCTCTCTCTCTGTCAAAGAAATAAATAAAATCTTTAAAAAAAAAAAAAAAAAGAATCACCTGGAAGCTTTAAAAAAAAAACACAAGCAAACGTGGAACGCCTGGGTGGCTCAGTCGGTTAAGCATCTACCTTCGGCTCAGGTCACGATCCTCACATTGGGCTCCCATAGAAAGGATGGGATTTGGATTCTCTGCCTGCTTGTGCTCCCTCCCTACCCCATCAAATAAATAAATAAATATAATATAAACAACAACAACAACAACAACAACAACAAAATTCGGCCCAGGCCATCCATCCTGTCTGGGCATGGGGCCTGGGTATAGGTTTCTGAGAAAGCATTAACTGCCTACCGCTCCTGCTGATGGCTCAGCCACTGTGCGCTCCACCCTGCCGCCCGCCCACCTGTCCGGGTCCAGCCGCATGCTCCAACCCCCACGCTCTGCGTACCCCATAAATGCCAAGACCTTGCCTGTCTCGCTCGCCACTGGACGCTGTGCCTCGCGTAGGGTCTGGCCTGTAGTAGCTGCATAACAGATTTTTTTTTTTTTAAATGAATAAATGTGGACCATCTTGAAAAGATCTCAGGCAAGGCTCTTCCATTTTCCTAATCGAATGGCAATTTTTTACAGACAGTGATTCATGTCACCTAGACTAATACTTGTCGCATTAACTGTTCTTCTTTTGCATGTACCACTTGAAACATCTGTTGTACTTTAACACAGAGGTCTCCACACTGACCACGTGTTATGATCGTGTGAGTCTTGAAATATACTACCCCAGATCGACTGTTTCCTGCAGTTCAGAAAAATGAGCTTTTGCTCTGCTCAGGCTCGTATTTCATTGAGACCCAAGTAGAGTGGAAGGGTTGGTGGTAGTTAGCCAGGTGACGGTCGTTGTGTTGGTCACTCATTTAAGAGGAGAGCAAACAGGGAGGAACCACGGGGGCAGGGAATTGTAAAATACAGCACACGGGGGAAAAGGGAGAGCTAGAGGCCTGCCGTCCCGTTCAACCGGTCAGCTCTGAGTCTCCCATAAGCTAGAAAGGGGAAAGAACCCAAGCTCTGATGGGCTCCCAGCTTTTGATGAGCGGTGTCCAAGGCCACATAACTAACTTGGTTACATGGTGTTGAGGCTCTGAGGAGGAAGGAGCTCGGTGAGCAGAAGAGGCTGTGGGAAAGGTAGGATTTAAACTGAGGTGTCTGCTTCTAGCAGTGTGGTTGACTAGGTGTCCACACTCGCCAGCCTGCTCAAAACAACTAAAAATGCAGGGGAAAATATTTTTATCGTCTTTAAATACCTCCATGAGTTAGCAAAAAAAGTAGGGAATATACCGGCCAAAAAAATAAATGAAAGCAGAACTCAAGTGAGAAGAGCACTCAAGCCGGCATTTGAAGGAATTCCTTGAAGGAATTTTCTGGATCTTGTGAACTTGAGAATGGATATGTTTGGAGCCTTATGAGGGTTTGTGGGCAGCAGACCGGACCCAGGTCTGCCCAAGGTGCACGGTCCCAGAGGAGATGTCCCATTAGAACCTCCAAGGGTCACACCCTCGGTGTAAGGAAGGACTGAAAATAAAGCTAACCTCCTTCCCAGATTTGGGGAGCCAGTAACACTTGCAAGGAAAATTGCTTATTTTGAATCTTGGCACTGGAGACGAGAGGGGAATATCTCCCCTAAGAACTGTAAACCAGACTTCTTGTGTGTTTATAGCCTAAATGCACTCTACATGGATCATCTGAAAAAACCAGGCAGGAACCTTAAAGTGTTCCCAGACTAGAGAACTTAACAGGGACCCGAAGGAATTCACCTTTCCTGAGGCCTTAAAGAATTTCCAGCAATTTCTAAGAAAGATGAGAAGCTCACAGCTAAAAATCACCACAAATATAAGGAAACAAGGCACCAGGAGCAAGAGCCAGCAGAAATGGCAGCAGAATAAATGAATGGAAGAGGATCTTCATAATACAAGTAAAGGAGAAGCAGGCTTATCAAAGAATAAAACAGAACTTCTAGAAAATAAGGAAATAAAACAGAAACTTAAAAACTCAATGGATACATTTGACAGAGGCCATACACCACACAAAGAGAGATTTGGGAACTGAAGGATAAAACTGGAGAAATTATCCAAGATGTAACCCAGAGAGATAAAAAGGTAGAAAATATAAAACAGATTAAAAGCCACACAGGATAGAGTGAAAGGGTCCAAGAGCTGTTTAATCTGAGTTTCAAAAGCTGAGGAAAGAGGAAACGGAGCAGAGACAATCTGAAGGTATCGCAGCCGAGAATGTCCCAGAAACTTTTGACTGACACCAAGCCACAGATTCAGAATTTGAGCTGAGTCTTGACCATAAAAAAGATGGAATTCGGATGCTCAGAGATGAGGCATATGAAAAGCACCGAGCTGTGCCCATCCTCCTGGTCAAGGTCAATGGGAACACACGCTCTGTTCGTGGACAAAGTAACAAGAACAGCAGGATGATTCTGTTTTGTCATTTGGGGGCAATCTCCTTCTGAGAAAGGGAGAGAAGAGATAGTATGTACCCATTGTATGGATTAGAGCATCAAAGCACAGAGAACAGTTCTGAAAGAAGTTAAGTGGCAGCGCTGGGATCGGAACTCTTACTGTTGATCCTGGGGCGGGGGGTGGGGGGCAGTTATCTCTGGGTAACTGACACGGATACTCTAGTTCACCAAGTGTTTGGCACATCAGCCTTGGCAATGGTTGGAGCCATTGGCATCACTGTCAGCCCCGAGGAGACTTTCAAAAGTAAAAGCAAACCACAGAAGGACATTGTTGTGCAGTAGCCTCTCTGGGCCCAAATGCCTTGCCCTCGAGCAAGGTCCTGATCACCCATGACCGTCTACACCTGATGACTTAGACCTGGCTGAGGCCGCCTGGTGACATCGGTGGGAGTGATGCGTGGAGGAGCGGAGGGCGGCATAACAGCTGTCCCTGGGAGCTGCAAATGGGTCTGACTCATCGTGTTCTACGTGGGATGAGGAACAGCAGACAGAAGCTCTGCGTTGCCGGATGGGGGGTGTGTGTGTCCGGTTCCCACCGTCTCCATCTCTGCCTCCTTCTCGGTCATCCCAAGATGAGTTCGTTTGGGGAGCGGGAGGCAGTGTGGGAAGTGGGTCTGTGATCCAGCTCATCTGAGCTCCAATTCCAGGCCTGTGACTGACACAAGTTAATTAAAATCTCTATGCCTCCATTTTCTCGCCTAAACGATGGGCTCTGTGCCACCTCGTGGACTGCAGGCAGACAGCTTCTGTTTGGGTACATTTATCAATAAATGGTGACTATTATTATCAGACTTATTTCTGGTATTCCCATATTATGACTGAATTAAACAGCCAGAGGATTCTATTTGCCTGTAATTAGACATGGCTGCTTTCGGCTTAACGTTTTGAAAAAGGACTTTGGAAACTGTAGAAATTCACATTAAAGTAGCAAGAATGTCATTAAAAAGAGTAAAAACGCCTAAGGCGGAAAGGAAAGTGGGTTAGAGTTTCATTTTCTTTAGATTTCTATTTGACAGGGATCCTCAGCCGGGGCAGGCTAACCTTCTTGGGTATCAAAGATACTTTTCTTCTTTTGCCACATCCTGGATTTTCTTGCTGCCCTGGGCTAAATTTGACTCAGGAGGTTAAGCACAGAGATGATGGGACCCTGGCACAAAGAGGTGATGCTTGAATGTGTACATAATAGAGAATCAAGGGGCGCCTGGGTGGCTCAGTGGGTTAAGCCTCTGCCTTCGGCTCAAGTCATGATCTTAGGAGTCCTGGGATCGAGCCCCATATCGGGCTCCCTGCTGGGCGGGGAGCCTGCTTCCCCCTCTCTCTCTGCCTACTTGTGATCTCTCTCTCTCTCTGTCGAATAAATAAATAAAATCTAAAAAAAATAAAAATAAAAATAATAGAAAATTAACAGTGTGGTAAGCCAGGAGGCTAGACCAACGGCGTGTGTGAATCTAAGGGATGGGACCCCAGGGCCACAGCCGTGACCACTGACAATTCAAAAATGTGTCATAGAGCAAATAAGGATGGGAAATTCTAGTCCACACGTTTGAAGAGCAGGCACCGTGGGTGGTCCAAAGGGATCCAGCAAGAACATGACAGTAGGAAAACAAGGGAAGGAAAAATTAGAGCCAATAAAAGGGGGAAAATTCCAAATGGTGAATTCGTTCTATTTGGCTGCAGTATCCCCCCTCCAGGGAACATGGTGGAACTTGAGTCACTGAAGCCTTGGCTGGGAAAAGTCGGGGAGGATGTACAATAGACAAAGCTGGAGTTTGGATTAGTCTGCTGGTGGGAGCGGGAGACCCAGTAGGTGATTTCAATCGACATTGCTCTGATTCACCAGACATGCCCCCTGCTGTCCCAGCCTGCCGAGGGGTTGTGCCCAGACCCGGCGAATGGCGGTTGTGTGTAAAGGAAGGTGCCTTCCAAGTCATCCCTGCCCCGTTCCCTCGGACTGACTGGGATGTTCGGAAAGTGAGCGTGTTCCCTCTCATAATAAATTTCACGTTGCTCGCAGAGAGTTTGTTTCATGGAAAAAAAAATATAGAAGCAGGGGAAGGATATTCCATCCGAGTTCGCAGGAAATAATCTTTTTAATTAGAGGGCTGCCACACATCTCAAATTTTCCAATAGTGCTTAAGTTCTCTGCCGTCCTATGTATGTGTGTGTGTGTTTTTAATAAAAGCACACTACTATTAATTATCTGTTTTTCCTAGAAAGTACGGGCTAAGGCGCAATTTCTGTGAACTCAACCATTTTGTGTCATCTAGGTGATCGATACTTGGTTAAATGGTATGTTCTGTGGGGATTTGGTTCATAAAGTTATTTGATGCCAAGAACCACCCCTGTAAACTTGGTAAACACCGAGATTTTACATTGAGTGTCCTCCTAGCACAATGCTGGGTAGACAGAGTCCTCAATAATTGCACATTGATTTGGCAAGCTGCCTAAAGTATCTGGGTATCTGTAAGGAGCACACGAATGGGTAATTAAGCCCAAGCGACTTTTTCAAAACCAGTTTGCTTTTCATTTCAGAAACACACAGGAGGGGGCGCCTGGGTGGCTCAGCGGGTTAAGCCTTTGCCTTCAGCTCAGGTCATGATCTCAGGGTCCTGGGATCGAGCCCCGTATCAGGCTCTCTGCTCAGCAGGGAGCCTGCTTCCCCCTCTCTCTCTGCCTGCCTCTCTGCCTACTTGTGATCTCTTTCTCTCTGTCAAATAAATAAAATCTTAAAAAAAAAAGAAAAGGAAAGAAAGAAACACACAGGAACCCAAGGGGGGGTGGGGGAAACAAACTCGATTTTACTTTAAGAGACCTGGATGTAAATGGCAGCCTTCTCATGAGTCATCTAAGGACCCAAGCCATATCCCACCCGCCTGCCCATGTCAGTTTCTGGGTCTGTGAGATCGAGGACTACCTCCGGAGCTCTCTGCACTTTTGCTAACTGTGCAAAGCCTTGCCCTGCCCGGCGACAGCCAGAGCCACACTGCTCCATTGTTCGCCTGCCCACGAGTCAATGATGGGTACCGTCGCTGCCGCTTTGAGGAGAGACGAAATGAGAATATTTTCATAGAGCAGTAGACGGGTTGTCCAGGGAGTTCTGCCAACGAGGCAGAGCAAAGAGAGAACAAGAATACAGACACCTGGGTTCTGCTTCTGCTTCTGCTTCTGATCTCACCGGTTATTTGACCTTCGACAAGTCATTCGGTGTGGATCTGGACCAAGTATAAAACAACCGTGAGGGCATCATGAATTATTACTAGTAGTGATTCAGTGAGGGTGGGTTTGTCGGTCTGCTCGTTTCGTTGTGTAGCTAGTCTCCGGTATCTCGTTTCCCCAAGGATTTACAACAGCTTAAAAATGAGATAACCCCCGCAAATCAGGCCCCCTAATCTGGCTCTTCCTCAAAATTTGAACTCTGGTCGTTAAGAAGACAACGAGCTTCTGGGTCTCTTCTTCCAATCCTGATCCTGCTAAGCCATTAGGCATATAACTTGGGGCGGTTTTAAAATATGTGTGCAAATTCTTTACACTCTTCCCACAAAGAGGCGATGGCCAGTTCCCCTCCCTTTGAACACAGCCAGCTCAACGACCCACTTCTAACTCACTGAAGCACAAAGCGTGGCGGAGGTGATGTTGGAGGACTTCTGAGGCTAAGCCTCGTTCTCTGTCTTAAGACACGCACTTCGGGAGCCCTGAGCTACCCTGAGGCCACCTTACTGGAGAGACCACAAAGAGACAGAGAAATAGAGAGCTGCCCGGAGGCCCCCGTCCTTCCAGTTTCCCAGCCCAGTACCAGACAGGTCAGTGAAGGAGTGTTCGAGAGGACCCTGGTCATAGACATCCCATGACGGCCACCTCACGGGGGGGGGGGGGGGGTGCATGGAGCCACGACCGCCCAGCCGAGCCCCTCCCACATTCCTGACGCACAGAAACTGTGAGAGGTAATAAATGGCCGGAATCATTTTAAGCCACTACGTATTGGGGAAAATGTTAAGAGCAACAGATACCTAATACAGGGACTTTCCATCCTCTCCTCTCCAAGGAACCCCTGAAGACCTGGCATCAGTCAGGGGGCAGCCCCAAATGCATTTTGGGAAGCATTTCCGTTACCAGAACCCACGTGCTATCTATGGTTTTCCTGAAAACAGACTTCGGGATCCAAGGAGCTGGGGGCTCCTAACCTGGAGGTTGGTGAAGCCTTTTATTTTATTTTTTTTAAGATTGTATTTATTTATTTATTTATTTATTTATTTATTTGAGAGAGAGAGAGAGAATGAGAGAGAGCGAGCATGAGAGGGGGAAGGTCAGAGGGAGAAGCAGACCCCCGCTGAGCAGGGAGCCGGATGCGGGACTCAATCCCGGGACTCCAGGATCATGACCTGAGCCGAAGGCAGCCGCTCAACCAACTGAGCCACCCAGGTGCCCCTGGTGAAGCCTTTAGAAGTCCTCAGAAGGCCCTGTTTAAATTCACTACTGTCACGATGCATCTTCCACATAAACAGCGCATGTGGTGGGAGGTGACAGCGTTCTCCTGCTCCTGCCCCCTCCAGTACTTGGCCGGTCACCTGACCAGCCACTGACATGAGCACCACCTTGCGTGGAAAATGGGCAGATTGACCAAGATGCTCCCAATCCTTTTCCAGCTGTGGGATGCAGCAAGCAAGACAAAAAGAAGAAAAGGTAGGCTCACCGCCTGCAGATGTTTCCGGCCCAATGAGGAAGCAGACCCCACCACTGCAAATGCTAGAGGACAGCAGGCAATTCAGGGTTAAACGGGGGTGATGGATTTAAAGATGGGCACAGAATCTAAGGACCCAGAGAGGGTGGTGGAGAAGTCATTTCTTCAGCTGCTCTTGAAGGACGATGCTACGGACGGAATGCTTGTGTCCCCCACAAAGTCGTACGTTGAAGCCTAATCCCCGTTGTGACGGTGTTAGGAGGTGGGGGCTCTGGCGGGTGATTATGTCATGGGGACGGATCCATCACGAGTGGGACTGGTGCTCTGGTAAGAAGAGAGGTGGTCTCTTTCCACCAGGCGAGGATATAAGAAGATGGCCATCTGCAAACCAGGAAGAGGGTGCTTCCCAGGACTGGACCTGCAGGCACCCCGCTCCTGGACTTTCCAGCCTCCAGAACTGAGAAGTAAGGGCCTGTTGGTTAAGCCACCCAGCTGATGGTATCCTGTTAGAGCAGCCCCAGACGACTAAGACAGGTAGTGTGACAGTCGCAATTCTCGTGCCCTCCTTAATCCCCATCACCCACTTGCAATTCTTAGTTGCAAACAACAGAACCCATTTAAGGTGGGGGAAATTTACAAATGTCCAGGAGAGCCAGACTCTGAAACCATTAGCCATAAAAGGCTCAACCACAACAAGGAGTTTCTTTAGAGAAGACCCCACAGCCACTTGGCACATAGGACCCTCTGCACTGGAAGCCAGAATCTCCATCCCTTCCATAACCTCGGGAACCAAGTCTCTGTGACTCCCTCGTTGTTCCTCTGATGGGGGTGCTGCCTCCAGCCAAGTCTCCTGGGGACACCTCACATGCAGAACACGGCACAGGGGGCTGGAGATGCAAGTTTCCTAGCATCACTCTTCATGATGCAGAATTCCTCATTCGGGACTTACCGCGAACGTAGGGAGGGTGTGCGGAGATGCACCCCAAGGTGACAACTGCCCTCCCCACCCCGCCAAAGATGGGAAGAGTGTGAATAAGCAGAAGATGGAGGAGGGAGCAGTCTGAGGGAGGGACCAGGGCAAGAAAGAATGTGGGGACGGGACGCCTCCCCACTGGTGCCGAAAGGCAGGCTGAGTGGCCCAGGGCACTGCTCGGGGGAGCCAGGCTGACGAGCCGCGAGTCCTGCTTCCCCCGATGCCTGTCGCCTGACTGTCTGCGCCCCCTCCCCCTGGCTCGCTCCAGTCCCGGTCCTGCTCGGTCACTTGGAAGCCGCCGTTCTTCCCCGAGCTGGCGTTTCACAGTTGGCAAGGAGCACCTGCCTTCTCTCAACGGCCGTCCGTCTTCTTGTTTTCCCCTTTCCAACAGGGTGAATATATTTCTCTTCTGCTGCGCGTGCCAACATACCTCGAATTTGCTGGCAGCGGGGGCTTCTCGTGTGTTGGTTTTGGCACCTTTCGCAGTTCGTCCTATTTCTCTTCCATCTGGGCTAGAAACATGCCAACCAGGATTTCTCCAGATTTTTTTAACCCTGGGCTGTGACCCAAGGGAGTGTGTACCCAGATCCCCTGGGTCTCAAACCCCATCAGCACCTCATGCCTCCCTCTGCACCCCCCAACACACACATACCTCTCACTGGGCAGCATGGGTCCCTGAGGCATAGTCCCAGCTTGTGTGACCCCTCGAACTTAGCGCTCAGAGGCCAGGTTATTACAAAGGGATGTTTGAGCTTCCACTGAAAAATTGGTAATATATATTCTTGGCAGCAATAAGGACAGGCTATGAAAATTTTTTCAGTCGGACTTCTTCTTTTAAGAAGCATTCGGGTTTAGGGGCGCCTGGGTGGCTCAGTGGGTTAACGCCTCTGCCTTCAGCTCAGGTCATGGTCTCAGGGTCCTAGGATCGAGCCCCGCCTCGGGCTCTCTGCTTGGCAGTGAGCCTGCTTCCCCCTCTCTCTCTGCCTGCCTCTCTGCCTGCTTTGCGATCTCTCTCTGTGTCAAATAAATAAATAAAATCTAAAAAAAAAAATTTTTTTTTTTTTAATAAAAAGAGAGAAGCATTCGGGTTTAGCACACTCACAGATGGTGGAAGTCAGGGGGCACTGTGAAATGGGAAAGCCGGGCTGGAGCTGGAGATGTGGGAGGGTGGCAGGTGGAACCCCCAGCCATGCATCCAGAGGACGTCAGTGACCAGTGCCTGGTAGGTGCTCAGTGATTACTGGGGCATAGGTGACTGGACAATTGTAGGAGTAAGCAATACCTAGTACCATTCCACTTCCCTCTCTTAGAGGGATTCTTCAGCAAGTGTGAATCCTGAGTCCCACTGAGTCTACCCCATTAACTTTCAAGGGCCTTAGCCACCCCCTCCACCTGCGACAGCTGAAATTTCTGACCTCAGCACCTGCCACTGGGCTTGCTCAGATCCCCTGGGCTCCATATCCTGCCTCTCCAGTCCACTCTGCATACCACGGCCATAGTCTAGCTTTCTAAACACAAACCTGCTAAGGGTGGGATCCCAGATAGACCCTGGGACAGAGAAAGGACATGAGTAGAAAACCTGTGGAAATCCAAAGACAGTCTTAAATCCAGGGAATGGTAATGTATCAATGTTAATCTCCCAGTGCCGACAAATGTTACCATCTGTGTGTAAAGATGTTTGCCATAAGGGAAGCTGGGTGAAGGGTATACTGAACTCACTCTAAGATCTCAGGAATTTTTCTCTGAATCTGAAAATATTCTTACAACAAAAAAGATATAAACATTTTTCAAAGCAAATCTGACCATATCACTCTCCTGCTTAAAACTAGGGTGACCAGCTATCCCAGTCCACCCAGGATGGGAGCAGTTTCTGGGATGCAGGATTTCACTGTTGCGAGAAAGATCCCGGGCAAACCCGGACTGTTGGTCACCCGGAACCCTCCAATGGCTCCTTATCGGGTAAAGATAAAGTCCAAATCCCTTACTGGCTAAACAAGGTCTTCAATGGCCTGCGGTCCGCCTGCACCTCTAACCACAGAGCTCCCTGTGACCGTGCACTCTGCTGTGTGGTTTGGTCACATGCTCCCAGCTGCCCTCCACCCATGCCTTGGCTCACGCTATCCCGTTGGCCTGGAGGGCTTTCCCATCCCCCTCATCCCACCGGCCAGCACACAGTGCTCCTTTCAGGTGCAGCCCCTGATAAAACCTTTCTCTATCCAAAGGACTTGAACACTTATGTCCACACAAAAAAACGTGCCAAAAAAGCTATTTACAGCAACTTTATTCATAATTACCAAAACTTGGAAGCAAGCAAGATGTCCTTCAAGAGATGAATGAATAAATAGTGATACATCCAGACAGTGGAATATTACCCAGTACTTTAAAAAATGAGCTATCAAGGGACGCCTGGGTGGCTCAGTCGGTTAAGTGTCTGCCTTTGGCTTGGGTCATAATCCCAGGGCCCCGGGATGGAGCCCCGTGTCCGTGGTTGGGCTCCTCGCTCAGTGAGGAGTCTGCTTCTCCTTCTCCCTCTGCCCCTCCTGCTCATGCTCTCTCTCAGGCTTACTCTCTGTCTCTCAAATAAATAAATAAATAAATAAATCTTTAAATATAAACAATCTTTAAAAAAAAACAAAATAAAATAAATGAGATAAAAATGACCTATCAAGCCATGAAAAGAGAGGGAGGAAACCTAACTGCATGTTACTAAGTGAAGGAAACCAATCTGGAAAAGGCCACAGACTGTACGATTCCAACTCTTATGACATTCTGGAAAAGGCAAAAACGGTGGAGCCAGTAAAAAGATCAGTGGTTGTCAGGGGTTGGAGGGAGGAGAGGGCTGAATAGATGGATCCCCGAGGAGTTTCGGGACAGCGAGGCTATGGGGTATGGTGCACTGTGATGGCGGAAATGTGTCATTGCACATTTGTCAAAACCCGTAGAAGGTACAACACCGAGAGTGACCCCCGTCATGTGAACTCGGGACTCCAGGTGCCACTGATGTGTCAACATAGTTTCATCCATTGTAAGCACCGTGCCCCTCTGGTGCAGGAAGATTGAAGAGGCTGTGCGTGCTGTGCCCGGAGAACTGGCCCCGCCCCTCGTCCGCTTCCCCAGCCCCGCCCCTCATCTATGGAGCCTCTGGTTCCTGAGCCGGGCTGCCCCCACTGCGCGAGAGGCCCAGACACCGGGGATCACATCCTATTCATTCCTACGTTCCCAGAGCCCAGCGCACTTTTGGGCTTCTGGTACCTTCGTACGTTCGTTGGATGAGCCAGTGCTATTGATGATCTCCCTCCTGGAAGTTTCTGTTCTCCACCTCTGGTGCTCTGTTCCCTTCAGCCCATACACAGGTTAAAAGAGATCTCTTGCTCCGGTGTCCTATGTAGTTACTGCCGTATTTCCTTGCTATCATACATGTGTCATTCCCACGGGGATGCCCCTGTATTCAATGTGCTTGCCCTCGTGACCCATTCATGACTGTCTGCCCTCCGGCTTGTGTTCAGCTGCAGCCCTGTCGGGCATGGCTTACAACGTCCTCCCTGGGTCCCCGGCCTCGGTCCTGACATCCTAGTTTACTTCCCATCTCCTCGGCTTCGCTGGCTGAGCTGTCTTGCCACTCAGGACCTCACCTTACCCTTGAACCTGGGCAAGAATTCCTGATGCAGGTCTTTCCTTCTCTCCCTGACCACAGCACAGTCCTCCTCTGCCTTCCCGGGCCCTGCAGCAAACACCCCCCCACCCCCGCCCACTGGGAGGCTGACGGTTGGTGCGGCCCCGGATGCAGGCTCCTCCGGGCTGCTCAGCCATGAGAGTGGGCCCCGTGGCTTCTCCCACCAAGGACTCCTCAGATCCCAATATGGCAAAGCAGGCCCATTTCCAGGCTTCCTGCTCAACTCCACAGGATGAGACGCTGTGGCCGCTCTTCTGGCTTGGCTCTTTGATGAGGGAACCATGAAGCCGTATGTAAGAGGGACTTCTTTGAGTGGTATTTAGGAGTATCTGGGACAGAGCAAGGACCACTTCCTTCTCACAAGGCAGCCCAGCTCTATGGACAGAGAGTAGACTGAGAAAAAAGGCCCCAGCCTACCCCAGAAATCTTCCCTCATTATTCATTTGCCTTCTCAGAATGCATCAACATTCGAAGTGCACATAGCCTTGAGCCCTTTCACCGAGCAATTCCAATTCTAGAATTCTACTCCCTAGAAATACTCATGCACATGCCTCAAGATGTATGTACAAAGATATTGTGATATATATAATATTATTATATGGGGAATAATCTACAAGTCTATCAATAAAGAAATAGTTCTAGAAGTTAAGGTAAATTCACGCAATAGAATACTGAGCGGCCATTAAAACAATGAGGTAGATCTACATGTCTTAACAGGAAGAGATCTCCAACATATAATCTATGTCAGGCTTTGGCAAACTGAATCCCATAAGCCAAAAACAACCTCCTGTTTGTCATGCCCCCAAGCTAAGAATGGTTTTTACATTTTTAATGGTTGAAATAAAATCAAAAGAAGAGTAATATTTGGGGATGCATGAAAATTAGAAGAAATTCAAATTTCAGTGTTTACAAATAAAGTTTGAGTGGAACACAGCCACGCCCACTCATTTATATATTGCCTGTGACTTATTTCTTGATACAATGGTCACAGAGACCATATGGTTCACAGAGCCAAAATATTATCAGGCCTTTGACAGACAAAGTTTGCTGACCCTGGGTAAGAGAAGCAGGACTGGAGAAGGGAGGATGGATAAAGAGAGATTACATGATTTATTATTCATCCTGTATTTAATTTTTATACCGAATATATGTATATATCCATATAAGGCACATTCTTATTATTTGCAGCCGTTATGCTCTATAAAGTCACCACAAACACTGAATTAGTGAACACTGTACCATTGCTTCTAGCGGAAACACAAGGTTAGGCTCCTGTGAGCCTTTGGTTGCATTTTCTTCAAGCCGTCAATACCTAGCCTTGGTTTATGTGTGTTTCTGTTTAAAGACACCGCATGTAATATGTATTGTTGATTCGTAACATCGGCCTCACAACCGATAGCCCTACAACTCATACCCAATGAAGCTCATCTAACACACATACTTTTTTTTTTTTAAGGTTTTATTTATTTGACACAGAGATAGAGAATACAAGTAGACAGAGCGGCAGGCAGAGGGAGAGGGAGAAGCAGGCTTCCGCTGGGCAGGGAGCTCGATGTGGGGCTCGATCCCAGGACCCTGGGATCATGACCTGAGCCAAAGGCAGTGGCTTAACCGACTGAGCCACCCAGGTGCCCCCACACGTACTTTTTCTGCAAGGCACAGCACAGCCTTCTTTGGCTTGGGAACACACACGGCTTTTCAGCACTACACCTGGGGGACATTTTAAACAACAAAATCACCACCAACAACAACAACAAAAGCAAAACATGGTGCTAAATAGATCGGGACAAGGATTCTTGTTTATAGTCCCAGAGCTGAAACAAGCGTCGCCTTGGTTGACCTCGAGGGGGAATATGCCCATTGGGTGATCCCAAATTTTTGCCACTCTGCCCATGTCCACAAATGGCTGTGAAAGCACCAGGTGTATTGATTTGCAGGCTACAAATAAATGTTCGTGAGCAGACAAATTCACAAATACGGAATTGGCGAATCATGAGGATCAAAGATATATACACAAATACTTAATAAAAATATGTTTGATAATGATGTACTGTATAGTGACTGACATAACATTAAAAAAATACATATGTTTGATGTTTCCCCTTGACCACAGAGTTGCCCCCAAGGCTATCTTTCAGGCAGCAGGCAGACGGTCTTTAACCATGCCTGTGATGGGTAGAGATGCTCATTTTTACATAAGTAAGCCAAGCTTTCGCCAGGACCCCCAACTGAGCAGAGGCAACACAAGGCAGAGAATAAGTTTGCTGTTTCATAGCTATTTGTTTTTGTTGAAGGACTGACTTCTTCGGGATCCATCAACAGCTTTCTGGGGACCACAAGGCCATCATCAAGGCTCAGGAATGGTGGCAGCACAGTCAGGCTGCCAGAGGCCTGTGGTGAAGAGTTTGCCTCTCCTCACCTTGACTTCCATTTCGCCATTCACTCATTTATTCACCCCATTCATTAATTCACCCCATTCTTGCATGCAGTCGACACACTCCTTCCCTCCCAGCATTCACTCCATTCACCTTTACCCAGGGCAGAGCTGAAAGGCACAGCTTCTTGCCGTGTTTTGTTCTTTCCTCCCTTGGCATCCCAGCCTCCCAGGACCCAGCGGGGGTGTTAAAAACCGCTATTTGACCAGCATGCCAGGAATGAGCTCCTCCACAGACATCCTGGTTGTCCACCTCCTGAGAGTCCCCCGGTAGTGAAGGGAGCATGAGCAGGATCCTGGGTGGGGGTGCTGTGAGCTCCCCACTCTCCCACACCAGCCTCCCAACCTCCTCCCAGAGCCGCCACCCCAGTGGGCCCACTGCAGCCAGACATGGCCCAATGGGAAGGAGCACTAAGGAGCACAGAGGCAAAAGGGAGTCTGGGGGTGCTTCTGGAAAGCGCGTGCATGATTCAAACATTATTGCTTCCAGGTGGAAGAGCCACTTGAAACTCTTCTCCCAGAATGAAAAAATGTAAATTCAGCACTACATACGGCACTAAATTATGCATATTTGCCTATTGTTTAATGGGTTTTCAATCTTTGGCTGGTCTTCCCACTAGCCTTCCTAGAGTCCTGTGAGTAGAAGTGTGTCCTGCCCCCCACACTGCTGCAGAGCTTATAGCAGGGCTGAAAGGGACAAAGGATGCCAGCCAGAATGGGTTCAAGGCAATAAAACAGGAAGGCTCACGTTAACTGAATTCTCAGCCTGCGCTGAGGATATTGAAGGAACACTCAGACCATGGGGGTTAGAGATGAGCGGTCCAGTCCTCGGAGAGTGCTGGACACCACCCAACGCTAGGGCTGGCACAAAGCTCTGTTGCCATCTTGTGGTGAGCGGAGGTGGCCTTGGAGGCCGCCCTGACTTCTCCAGGCTTTTCTCAACTTACAAGCTCCCAGGGGAGCTCACACGTGTTTCTGGAAATGCGGTCCCTCCCTCAGGCTTCAGCTGCCCAGCACGGCCTGCGGAGCGAGGGCCCCGGGCCGGGTTCCCCTGGAGACCCGCAGTGTGGCTGGAGGCAGCTCCTCTCTGAGGCCCGAGACTCCCCTCGGTGAAACCTCGGATTGTCCTGGAGCGCACACCCCTGTGCTGCCCCTTAGGCAGTCACTGCGCAAGGCACTGTGGGAAACCCGGAACGCTGCGGGAGCGGCTTCTCCCCTCTAAGCACCACGTGAGGGCTGCTGAGACTGCACCCCACATAGGCCTGAGGCGGTCAGGGCTCTGCTGCCCTTCCTTTGGAATGTTCCCATAGGCAGTGCCTCTCGGTAAGGAAGAGTCTTTCCTGTGCTTGCCCTCCACGCCCAAAGCTGGAATACAATCTTTCAGTGTGTGGTGGCCTGACAGACAAACAGACGAGACCAAAGAGGACCTGGAGGGAATGTGCACATGTGTGCATGTCTGTGTGCGCATGCGTGCACGTCTGTGCTTCTCTATGTGCGCATGCGTGCATGTCCGTGTATGTCCGTGTGCGCATGCGTGCTTATGTGACTGCATGTCTACTTAGTATGTGATGCATGTTTCAGTGTGTGTCCCCATGTGAGAAGACACGACCGGGAGGAAGAGGGAGGGGCGCAGAGGAGCATCTTGATCCGTTGGCATCTGAGGGGAGAGACATGCTGGCTTCTGTTCCATGAAAATCAAAGCTGGGCCCGCAGAAAGGATTAAATCCGACTTCCCAGGGGCTGCCCTAAAACTAGAAGGCACAGCCTTCGCACCCGTGACTTCAGCTCTGGGTGAGACTTGAACCACCTATGACAGCGGTGGCAGAGTGTCCTAGTCTGGGCATGGAAGACCACCTGTGTTTTCCCGGGCCCCACAGCAGACCCCGCTCCTGACTCCCACCCTGGAATACCCCTCTTCATTCCCTGTCTCCAGTGTGGCAGTGTGGGGGACCCAGCCAGCGGGCTCCATCCCCGTCCCTGTCCACACCGACAGGCTCACAGCCAGGCTTAATCCCTGGGACTGGCTCTGACCAGCCATGCCTAGGTTCTTAGAAAGAGGTGGGCTCCCACTTGCAATCCAATACCATCAAGCTTTTGATCCAGGAGGGCCAGCCCCCAATGTGGTAAGCAGGGCAGTGATTGACAACTCTGGGAAAGTTCGTTTTTTATGCTTTCTGGAGGGAATGTTGCCGAGACCAGCCAGGGCTGGGGTGGGATGGGGTAACAGGGAGAGAGTACCAGGGGGCTGGGTTGTCACCATTCCACTGTGGGGGAAATCAAGTCCCCATCTGGGCCACCAAGCAGGTCTCTAAGAGCACTGGAATTAATACTTGAAACTTATGTACCCTTTGCAAAGGATGATAAGGCAGTATTCCTGTGTCCATTTTACAGGAGAGAAAACTGAGCTATAAGATTGTTCATCTGTGAAGTTCGTGGCTCCCGTAGGAACAAGACTCATATATATGTATTTTGTACTTTACATTATAGATATACTTTTTATACCTATTTCTCAATTTTATTTTTCTCGTTATCTTTCTTGATCCCGGAAGGCTCTGTGAGGCAGAAAGGCCAGACTGATGGTCTCTCAGCCCACAGTAGAGCTCTGCTAAAACAGAGCTCCTGCATTCCTGCCTGGGAGCGCTGTTGGTTGCTGAACTGCCTTCATTTCCAACTCTCCCCTGCCTTCCTTGCAAAGTCGGCCCTCTGCTCTGTAATACCTGTGTCTCAGGGGAACCTGATCCCAGCAGTTGGGGTGACTCAAATCTCCCTGCTTGTGTTGAGTTCAGAACTCTGGTTTAGACCAATTAGCCCAGGATGTCAGCCTCATGACTGCTACTAATCCAGGTGATGGCTTAAGTTGACCAGTTCAGACGGAAGGGGAAAAGATCCCCTCTCTTTCTCCCTGGACATGACCAAAGAAGGAAGTGCCAGAGCTGCTGCTGGCAGCCATCTTTTAGCCATGAGGAAGCCAGCCTAAGGAAAAAAATTAGAAGAGGGCAGAGCAGGCAGGATTACAGGAAAACAGAGTTGTCGCCCTGATCATACCCTACCTGAATCCCCTGACTCTGGGCTACTTGTTAGCTCATACAGTGAACTCCTTATTGTTTTAGTCAGTTCGCATTGCCTTTTCTCTTCCTTATATCCAGAAGCAACCTAATGGGCATGTCTGGACAGACACACTTTCCCCCACTTTAGCTGTTAGACTTCGCCTTGCCTTCCTCTCATCCCCGTCAGAGCCAAGTCAGCACACACTGAAAGGGCCAGGGCAGACTAAATGCGTCTTCTGGACACCACAAATGTCTTTGTGGTATCTTAAGACTCTAAAAACTGTGCCGGGAGCTGTGGCCTAGCTCAGTCCTGCTTCCCATTAGGATAAACACATCCCTCGGTGTAGCAACTCATGCACAGCTCCAGAAATAGCCTGCCCACCAGAGAAAATGCTCTTTATTTGACAGGCTTCCACAGCCATATCATTATCATATAATCTCTTTTATCCACCCCTTTCCCCCGCCTGGAACTCAAATTGCATCTTTAAAATGTCTAAACAGCAGTTTGGTGATCTTTAGTGATGCTATACTTGATACTGAGCTGGGAAAATCAATGTCCGAGGCCCAACCTCAGAGAAGTCTGGGTGAAGGATGGGAGGGATGTTTTATATTCAATGATTTTTCTGTGGAAAAAGACGACTTTTTTAAAACTGACAATAGACTCAATTTCAGTGTCTGAAAGTCCAGTTTTGTGCTTCCGAATCAATGACATCAGCCCCACAGACCTCACCTGAATACCTGTGTGTGGCTTTCCTCCCTCGTGGTGACTGCCAGCGGTGACTCTTACTGATGGCTTCCGTCTCACAGGGCTGCCACAACCGTGTATGGGTGCGGATGCCCCAGGGGCTCCGGGAGAAACTAGGCAAGATGCTAAGAGACCCCAGCAACAAACAATGGCCCCGTCTGAAAATGCCAACGGGTGGGGCGCCTGGGTGGCTCAGCTGGTTAAGTGCCCAACTCTTGATTTCGTCTCAGGTCATGATCTCAGGGTCGTGGGGTCGAGCCCCACATCCACGTCCAGCTCCACGCTCAGTGCAGAGTCTGCTTGAGATTCTCTCTCCCTTTCCCTCTGCCCCTCCTCCCTGTGTGTTCTCTCTCTCTCTCTCAAAATAAATAAATAAATAAATCTTAAAACAAACCAAAAAAGCCAACTGGTAAAGGACAACATCAGAACCATTCCCGTGGCGGCTGCTCCGTGTTGTCAAAGATAGTCTCAGACTTAACCAGAGCAAGCTTTCCAGAAGAATGTGAAGACATCTGGGCCAGCTGTTTTGGAGATGGGCAAAACTGGGAGCAGGCAGGAGTTTGTCTCCTGTGCCAGGCCCGCCTCCTCCTGCCTCAGTGCCCCGCCTGGTGGGACCTATCGCTCCTCCTCCTTCCCCTTTCTGAAAACCTTCTCCAGATCCTTCCTGGACCCGAGTGACAGGCTCTAGCTCCAAGTGCTGTGGGGAAGGCCAAAGAGGCAGCCAGGGTGTAGGAGTGGGGGGCAGCTTCCTGAAAGGGAGAACAGCCTTCCTTCGGCCAAGTCCATTACAAGAGCAGCCTGGGGGACTCGATGGGAGAGGGCAGCGTGGGCCTCTCAGCCCTTAGCACCTACCTCAGACCAGCCACTGTGCTCACGCGACCTCACAGCCTCACAGGAATTGCACATCATGGAGACCGTTGGCACCAACGTATAGAGAGGTCAAGGACCGGTCTGAGGATCACACTGCTCCTAAAGTGGCCAGTAGGATTCAAGTCTAGGTCTTCTTGCCACTCAAGGCCTGGCTTGTTTCCTACCCCTGCTCGGCTGCTTATGTGAGGGGGGCTCTGACTTCCTTCACTGCCTCTTAAACTGACTTAGGGAAGCACAAAACCACTGCCTTTGTTGGAGCCCACACCCTGCAGGCTTGGGCAGGGGTGAGTAGTTGCAGGACTAAACCTCAGTCTCTTCTCCTCCTGCACGTTGCTCCCAATCAGTGCTGGGCAGCATTGGCCATCCCAGGAGAAAGGGCAATGTAGAACTTTCAGGAAGTCCACAAAATGGACTTGCTTATTAGGGCCTGCCAGATTTTCACATTTCTCTTGTGTCATTGCTCCTTCAGGGGCGGCAACCAGTGCTTCCTCAAGCCTTCTGTCAGACCCGCCATGTTTCTCCTTGTCTCTGCAGAGCTCTTCCTGCCCTCTTCTTCCCTGGACCCCCACCCTCCCAAGACAGACATACGCACACATACACACACGTGCACACAAGCACATACGCACACATACACACAACAACCACTTTCTCTCAAGATCAAAATATATGCACTTATATAATCATATTATCTTTAGATTTCTGGAGTATTGCAAAAAAAGTTGGGGCGCCTGGGGGGCTCAGTTACGCGTGGACTCTTGGTTTCAGCTCAGGTCGTGATCTCAGGGTAGTGAGATCCAGCCCCAGGCTCTGCGCTCAGCAGGGAGTCTGTTTGGGACTCTCTCTCCCTCTCCCCCTGCTCACTCTCTCTCCCTCTCTCTCAAATAAATAAATAATTTTTTTTTCAAAGGGTCATTATCCCTACATTTTTGGTTGAGAAAAATGTCAATTCTCAAGATGAAGCAACAGAAAGCGAGCAGATCTGTTCCTAATGAAGAAGGTTTGGGGAAAGGCAGCTTCTCCCCCGGGGCAGGTGTGCGTCGGGGCGGTTTCCGTCTGTGCGAGTGGCGGGTGGGGCGCTGTCGTGCTTGAGCGTGTGCCCTCATGCAGCTCCGTGTGCCCGAGCGTGTGTGCTGAGATCCAGAAGCATCAGAGCCCCTCAGCCGGTCAGATTCGGGCAGCAGAAGATCTGCACCTAATTGCAGATGTTGTAAAAATAATCACACAGAAGAGCAGGCTAGCATTGCATCCATGGGCTCTTGACTTACTGCCTGAGTGTGGGATATCTTTCAACCAAAATACTTACAAAGCTGTAAACTATAGGTTAAAATTTCTTCAAGACCACGTCTTCTCTCGTTAGGATGATTTTTTTTTCCTGAGGGTGTTCCCAGGCTTTTCCGGGAAAAGGAGATGGTGGGGGCAGACATGGGGGATTTGTAGGGTGAGGGAGCCGGCCAGGGAGGCCGACTTAGATCTGTCTTAAAGATGTCTTTGTTTTTAATTATATATATTAACCATGCCTAGGTTCTTAGAAAGAGGTGGGCTCCCACTTGCAATCCAAGTATATTGGATTATATATATCCATATATATATTATATATATATATTATATATGTTTTATTATATACATTTTAATTATTAGTCTTGGGCTGCAGTGAAATCAGCTTCTCTCCTTCTCTCTACCTCCCAGACGGTGGCCTTTCCTCATTTGAAGATTATTTATTGCTTCTCAACCACCTTTCATGCTGTTAAATGATTCTCCATGCTCCGTGAGGAAAATAGCCCAGCGGGGTTTTATTTTATATCCCTGAATGCGGACCTGTCCTCCCACCTCGTCCCAGAGAGCATTTTGGGCTGGATGTCTGCACTGCTCTCTCCTCTCTTGGGACAGCTCCGTGTCCTCAGCCTAGCCAGGGACAGGCCCCCGAGGCCACTAGTCACACGGCTGCCTCTGGGCCTGCTCGGCTATATTTTCAAAAGGCGGAAGAAAGCAAACTGCTTCTAGAAGCTTGCTGAGAAGGAGCTCAGTCTGAAATGCTTCTCGTCCAACTCCTCCCCCTCCCCCCAGGATATCCAGTATGTGGGCACCTCTCCTGGACTTTAAAACGCAGATTTAGCCTAAGTGGGTCAATGCCAACCCCCCTGGCTCCCCACCTGGGTCCAAAATAAATTCACACCTCCTCATTTCTGTCCTATTAATCAGTCAGTCTGAGGGGAAACAAGCCAGCCAAGCTCAGCCAGTTGGATGAGTCACAGAATACATGTTTTCAGATAGTTTTAAATTAATTTTATTTCCTGCTCATATTTTTAATTTCACTTCCGTTACCAGAATGCAGCTGTGTTGTAGCCCTTGTAAGGAAAACTGCAGATTCTATAGTTAGATTCCACCCCTCCAGACTCTGCAGACTCTGCATTGCCCTCCCTCCGAGGCTGTGGCCCTGGGGAGGGCGGACCCCAATCCCTTTCCTCCTTTAGGTTCTGATTTTCAGCTCCTGCCCCCTCCCTTGCCAGGCCCTAACTCTCACTTCCTGGCCCAGTTTGGACAGTACCCCAGGGGCTCTGAGACCCAGGCACACTCCCAGCCTTAGGGGCAGAGGCACACAGGTGTCAACCTGGTCCCCCCGTACCCCGGGTCTCCTCCTCCTTGCTCTTCCTCTCTCCAGGACTTGCCCTCCGATCTGCCTCCTCCTTCCTCTCTTGGCCTCTTTAAAAAAACAAGAAGCTTCCCCGCTTAAGTGAAATCATATGATACTTGTCTTTGTCTAACTCATTTCATTTAACATTAATACCCTCTAGGTCCATCCATGTTGTGGCAAATGGCAAGATCTCGTTCTTTTTATGGCTGTGTAATAGTCCATAGCGTATGTGTCTCACATCTTCTTTATGCATTCATCACAAACAAACAGAAACAGACTCCTACATACATAGAGCAAACTGATGGCTGCCAGAGGGAAGGTGGGTGAGGGGATGGATGAAATAGGTGAAAGGGATTAAAAGGTACAAACTTCCAGTTTTAAAATAAATAAACCACGGAGATGGAAAGTGTGACATAGGGAATACAGTCAGTAATATTGTCGTAACAGTGTATGCCGACAGGCGGTAACTACATAGTGATGGACACAGAATTGTGTAGAATTGTCAAATCACTATGTTGTACTCCTGAAACTAGTCTAACATTTGATGTTGTGCTTCAGTTGGAAAAAAAAAAAAAAAGCCTAGGAGGCCTGAGTGACTCCGTCGGTTAAGCGTCTGCCTTCGGCTCAGGTCATGATCCCGAGGTTCCCGCATCGGGCTCCCTGCTCGGGGGAGTCTGCTTCTCCCTCTCCCTCTGCCATTCCCCTCGCTTGTGTATTCTGGCTCTCTCTACCTCTCTGTCAAATAGATAAATTAAAAAATCTAAAAAAAAAAAAAAAGCCTAAACAGTAGTCAAAATGTTTAAGAGAGATTTTTAAATACTCTGTACATACATAGACCACAACAGCAGCAAACTCTCACGAGAGCTTAGCAAGTGCCGGCCGCTATCCTAAGGCCCTTACGTGGATTCATTCATTTACCGTTCACAACAACCCTGTGAGGTGGGTACCATCATCATCCCATTATGTGGGGGACTGAAGCACAGAGAGGCTGCCTGGTTTCACCTGGCGAGGATGGGGGAGGGCTGGGATTCGAACACAGGCGGCTCCCAACAACTGCATTATTCTACCTCTTTAATACGACGTTGTCTCCAATGGGAGAAGAGTAGATTTTATCATTTTTACTAGTATGTTAGTATTTCATTTATAAAAAGGTCAGGGGGCACCTGGGTAGCTCAGTCAGTTAAGCGTCCAACTCTTGATTTTGGCTCAGGTCATGATCTCGGGGTCCTGGGATCAAGCCCAGCATTGGGCTCCAGGCTCAGCACAGAGCCTGCTTAAGATTCTCTCTCTCCCTCTGCCTTTCCCACCCACACGCATGCACTCTCCTTTTCTCTCTCAAAATAATAATAACAATAATAATAATAATAAATAAAATAATAATAATAAATAAAAATAAAAAGGTCAATTATTTGACAATCTCAACCATTCAGGCCTCAATCACGAACTGAAAACGTAAGTAAAGGAGGCCTTTTTTTTTTTAAATATTTTATTTATTTATTTGTGAGAGAGAGAGCGCGGAGCAGGAACAGGAGAGGGGAGAAGGTCAGAGTGAGAAGCAGACTCCTTGCAGATCTGGGGGCCCGATGTGGGACTCGATCCCCGGAGTTCGGGATCATGACCTGAGCCGAAGGTAGTTGCTTAACCAACTGAGCCACCCAGGCGCCCAGTAAAGGTCTTTGAGGGACTAAAGAATATGTTACAAAATTCAACCCAAAGTCTCCTGAGGAAAGCCCCTCACACCTTCCCGTAAGATCACAAGACCAAGTAACTTCTACTTTACTCACAGTTCTAACAGGCTTGGTGGGTGTTTTCCCAGCCACAGTGTGTTAGGGACAATACAGTGGAAAGAAGGGACTATCAGCCCTACAGGGAGCATCCCGTGCCACTGTATTACAGCGGCCGGTGTAGAGGAGGTTGGCGATGAATTTAAAATTAACATCGGGAAATGCTTATGTTATAATTACAGCTAAAAATAAGCAAGAGGCAAAATTCTATCTACGGTATGACTTCCACATGTAAAACAAGCAAACGGAACTCAAAACTATGAAAAAAAGAGATAAAGTAGGAAGAGACCAAAACGTGGTTTTCTCTGATCCCAGGGGACATGCTCTTTCTTTCTACATTTGTGGGATTTCTTGCCTTTTTCCAATTTTTCTATAATGAGAGTGCAGTCCTTCAATAATGACAAACTCCCGATGAACTGTAAGAGAGAGAAACAAGGAAAGAGGAAGGGAGAGAGGAAGAAAAGGAAGGTTGGGGGGTGGGGAGAGAAGGCGCCCCCAGGCAGGTGCGAGCCCCACGACTGGAAATGAGGGAGCGGAAGAGAAACCATGTCATTCACATGCCAGAACTGGAAGCGCCTGACAGTTTAGGAGCCACTTCCTGGAAAGGCAAACCGCTCTGCAGGAATCGATCACCTTGACTCCATCATCACCTAATCATTGGCCGCTAGAATAATAGTTACTATGAACTAAAGCACTTACCTCTCTCCGGGCAAGCACTTTACTTCCAAACTCACTGGGTCTCACATGGGCCACGGGAGGGAGGTATCTTTTGCTCAGTGTACCTGTGAAAACCCGCAGGAGGTCAATGGACATCCATTAGGATGAAGGTTTGATTGTGTTCATGACACCCCCGCTAGAAAGAAACCAGAAGCAAGAACCCAAAAGCAGACATATTCCCACGGAGTACCTAACACGAATGAGAGTCTTTGACTATTTAAAGGTGACTTTCAAGTGTAGCAAATGCTGACGCGGACCCCTTGTAGCGCTGGGTGGCGGAGACCTGAGGAACTCCGTGTTCGGTATGCTAGGAGCGCCACGAGCACCCCAAAGAGGTGCATTCCCCTCTAAGTGGAGGGTGCCCTGAATTGCCCCAACACGGGGCTTGGTGCAGGGAAAGCGCTCCACACCAGGTCTACCGCAAGGCAAGAAGGGGCGAGGCGGGGAGGGAGTGCCTGTGACCTGCGGGTCCCCGGGCCTGCCACCCAGCCCCAGCTACTGAGGGACCCTCCCGCAATGACATCCACGGCCTCTGTGAGCACGTCAATGGTGTCAGGAAGGCGGCTTACGTTCTTAAGTGAGCTCTCTCCTGAGCCCAGTGTTAAGGAAGTGGAACCCAGGAGGGATAAGTTGTGATGAAGGCAGAAGTTAGACGGGAAGGGACACATCACATCTTTTCCTTTAAGATGCAGTCAATTTAAAATCAAGGTGTTAAAAAATTTTTTTAAATAAAATCAAGGTGTTTTTACAGCATCATAACATTGGAGCTCTGAAAGATACTTTAGCCCTCATCTAGTTTCTAGTCCGATGTCGTTATTTTACCCATAAGGAAAGCGGGTCCCAGAGAGGGGAATCGATTGACCTGGGATCACGTTGCAAGTTTGTGCCCACGCCTGTACCAGAAATCGCTTTCCTAACTTCTTGCTACAGCAGATGCATTCTGACGGCGGAAACCTAAAGCTTCTCTTCAAAGACTCCCCTCGGCCGGAAGCACGCTGTGTTCTCAGAGCAGTTTGTGAACCTTCTCTCTGCAGTGGGTTCCCAGGCCACACGCCCCAGCCCTCTCCAGCTGGGACCGCCTGAGCTAAGGGTCTCTCGCAAACGACCACCCACAAAACCCCAACCGGAATGAGCCTCAGCCCTGGCCTAGCCCTAACCTGCACCCAACCCAAATACCAGTCTTTTCCCTGAACCACAAAAGGAACTGAAGTCTTGCAGAAAAATGCCTAGCGAAGCGTTACGAACCAGAACCAAACGGATACGCTTTCAAAGCAGCTGAGGCAGAACAGAACCTGGCATCTCAGAACGTTCTCTGACCTCTAGAAGTTTCAGCTCTTGGCCGTTAGTGTGATGTGGACAAAGAAGAGAGGGAGTACGGGTAGAAAAGCTCTTTCCAGGTAGAGAGGAAGTGGACGTTAGCGGTCAATTACCCCTGGATGGACCCTTCCCTGTGGGAAGCCGCTCGGGGCGTCTGAGACTCACATGTATGCAGTGGGACAGAAACCTGAGCCGTGTCCTCCCCCGCCTCAATGACAATGACCCCCCGAGGGCCCAAGACCCCCTGACAAAGGTGAAGATTGAAGACAGGAAGAATGTCGATGTCTTGTGTGTTTCGTACAAGGACTTGTGTTACGGAAGTGGTACTGAGTTAGGAAGACCGTATCTGATGAGCACAACGTGAATTCTGTTAGAATTCTTAGCAGAGGGGCTGCGTTTTAGGAATCTGCCCACGGGCTCCGTTCAGGTGAAGGCAAACGGCCACAGACTGACATCTCTGCACTCGTGTGGATGGCGGGGAGGGCCCCTTGGGCAACCAACATATCACGTGAAGCCAGACTTCCATTCATCTGTCATTTTCCAACTCCCGTGTCCTGCCCTCCACTGAGCCACTTGATTATTCTGAACTCCTCCGGACTAGAAACAATATCCCTCCTCTGAACGCTCACGTAAGTATTGCCGCACTTCTCCTATAAGATTGAGTCATTTCTGCTTCTGATTATGGTTCTCTTTGGTTGTGAGCAACTCGGGGCAAGGTCTCCTATCCTACATTCCCTTACTCCCTGGCCCCCTCTCGCAGCACCCCGAGTGTGAAGCCACACAATCAGTGTCTAGGAATGAACGGATGAATGTCTGAGGTTGCTACCTCCTACGGGAAAGTTCTTAGCCTCCGTGGGCTGGAGAGGAGCCATATACCATCGGAAATCACAAGCAGTAGATAATCCACATACACCTGCTACGTGGGGGAGAGAGTGCCCAAGTCTCAGAGGGATCCAGGTCCCAAAATAGTTAAGAACCACAGTTCCGGGATTGTTGCAAGGACAAACCAGACGAGGGGGTGTCTATTACAGAGCCTGGGAATCCACCTGGGGGAATGTCTTATGTTGAGCTCCTGGAAATTGGGGGCCATGCTTCCACTCTCTCTCCACACAGAAATAATAATGTTAATGGCCACCACCATTTTTCCAGGACCTATGGGGCACCAGGCTCTGCTCTAGTGGTTGCTGCCTTACAAATGAAGAACCCAAGGCTCAAAGAGGTCACTGAAATCACTGGTAGGTAGGTACAGGGCTGGGTTCTGAACCCAGGCCTTCCTCCTCTGAGGTAGCTCATAGGACACATGCAAATAGGACTCCAAGTACCATCCCTGGCATGGCAGGGACCTTCAATGGTAAAATCCCAAAGTCCCAACTGTGTAAAGTGTGTGTGTGTGTGTGTGTGTGTGTGTGTGTGTGAACGATGGTTGGATGAAAGGCTGTATCACTGTATAGAGACAAGAAGAAACCCATCACTAGCTTCTTCCAGACGTTTTGTGCTCTGAACTCTAGTTCTGCCCCATATGCCGAATTCTAACCCTTTACTCCCCCAACAAAATGGAGACAAGCAAGTCAGGCAGTAGCCGCATGGCGGGAATGAGGGAGAGCTCTTCGCAATTGATTGAATTCTGCCAGGTAGCATGGCTTGGTTTTCACCAAACTTTTCTTTAATTGTGCCAACTTCTGAATTCAAAGCACCGTTCTCCAGAGGCATGCACCACTTATTTGCTTGTTCACTTGCAACGAATAATGAACCAAATCAGAAAGCCAAGGCTCTGGAAATCCGGTTGGAACTCACCTTCACCTGGTTTCTATCTTTACAACTGAGCAGCCCTCAGGCTTGACAGGATGGACCCTGTGCAAGTTTCACTGAGGGGGAAGGAAAGAGGTCCGGACACAGCCCCAAGCCAAGAGCGGTCTAGGGTCTGACGGAGGAGAGAAGACCGCACCAAGACTCGCGGTAAGGTCTGAGTCATGATAAAGGACAACAGTGCCGGAGAAGCCAACCAATGGCCAAAGGACAGTTACAACCACCAGATGAGTTGGGAAAAGGGAGGAAGTTTGTGGAAATCGACATAAGAATGGATACATTCAAATGTGCAGTAGTTTGAAATTCAGGCTTTGTCCAAGTCAAGGGGAACTTGAAACTCAAGTTTCCAGATCACATCTAAATTTAGAACTGGAGCTTTCAGTGGGTTTGAAACCCGGCCAAATTGCCTATCTTTCAGGTTCAATTCTCTTGGTGTATCTGAAGCCACAAACATGGCATTTCTAAATGGAGGAACCAAAAGTCAAGGGAAGTCAGCTGGGTTGGGTCCCTTAATTATGGCTGGTGTCCCTGAGTCCCAAAGGAACAAGTCTGTCCCCTGTTATAAGTGCAAGACAAGCCTATTGTGCTTCACGTGGGTTTTGACTCTGTTGTCACTACCCCGGGCTGGGGGTTATTGGGCACTTACTGTGTGCCTCGCACAATCAGGAGAGCTTCCTGCCAGGCCTGCCCTGGTAACCTGCCTCGGCCTCCCCCACTGGGGACTTAGCCCAGGGAATCAGTCGTGCAGAAGTGCCAAGTAAATGAGCCCACGCTGCAAGGCAGAGAGACAGGTAGGTCACACAGATGCAGAAACAGAAGGACCAAAGACAATTTCCACACATTGTCTTCATGCCTGTCGATTTACCCCCAAAATGCTCAAAACTTAAGCCGTTGAGAGTGAAATCTGGCAATGGAGGACGTGCTCTTTGAAGGGTTCTCTACCTCTGACATCCTAATTCTCAGTCCTGGTGAGGTTGACGTGTCGTCGAGGAACCCGCAGGCAAGCCAACTAAATTGTAGTGCTGGCGTGGGGAGGGGAGGGCCATGATGACAGCCCCGGCTCCGGGGACATCATTCAGACGCTTCAGTGGGTGGCTGTTCCTGGGGGTGCTTGTGTGTGGTGGGGGAAATCTTCCGCCAGGCCCTCCGTGACCCACAGACGTGATGTCCCTGCCGTATGAGATCTGGGCGGGGCGCTCGGGAAAATCCGCCTGGGCCGGCCCGGGTCTCAGCACTGCGTCCTCATGGGAAGCACAGCAAGCATTCGAGGGAAGTAAAACAGTGAAGCTGGAAGATCTGACATAATGGAGCCAGTCGGATTAGGGACCTTGCCCCCTTCCTCCTGGTGTGTTGCGAGCTGCTTCCTGGGGGAGCCCCACGCTTAGGGTGCAGTCAGGGTCACGCCGAGATTTTGTCAGGACACTCGGGCACACAGAACCTGGGGAATCCGGGCATAATCACTAACTCACAGGAGGGACGAAAGAGAATGCCATGTGTCCTTTACCTGGCCGGGTAACTGGTATAGTCATCTCTTCCCAGGGGGAAGGTCCACTCTAGATATTAAAGCCCCAATTCTCCGAGTGAGCAGAGGATAAAGAAAAGGAAATAGATCGCCTCAACTCTCTAAATCCTGATTTCCTCCTCTGTAAAGGGGTTGGATTTGATGGCTTCTAGAGTCTTTTCCAGGGGCGCCTGGGTGGCTTAGTGGGTTAAAACCTCTGCCTTTGGCTCAGGTCATGATCTCAGGGTCCTGGGATCGAGCCCCGCATCCGGCTCTCTGCTCAGCAGGGAGCCTGCTTCCCCCCTCCCTCTGCCTGCCTCTCTGTCTACTTGGGATCTCTCTCTGTCAAATAAAATAAAATTAAATTAAATTAAATTAAAATAAAATAAAATAAAATAAAATAAAATAAAAAATTTAGAGTCTTTTCCATTCCCAGATTCCTATTCTAAGAAAACTCTTGCCTCTCTCTGGAACCAGATACCTGTTTTGGGGTACCACAGCTGCCTTAGCAGCTCCTCAAATTCCATCAGGAGGGAGATCCATATAAAATAAAGTAGCAAACTTACAAAATGGCCCCACCTTGTCAGAGTACCAATAGGCGAGAGCTCCATTCAATCGCAGGCTCTTGGGTCTGACTCCTCCAAGACCGGATGACAGCTTTCCTTGCCCCCTTTAGCAAGTGTAACAGTCTCGTTTTCTTTTTCTTTCACTGAAGGGTAATTGACATACAATATTGTCTTAGTTTCAGGTGTACAACATAGTCACTTGGTATTTATATACATTATGAGATGGTCACCACAATGAGGCTAGTTACCATCTGTCACTGTACGAAGTTGTTACGTGCTTGATCACATTCCCTCCTTTATTTTACATCCCCATGTCTTATTTATTTTACCATGGGAAGTTTGTGCCTCTTAATCCCCTTTACCTATTTTGTCCATCCCTCCTCCCCCCCTCGGTCTCATTTGAAAATAACTCGACTGAAATGGTTAGGAAGTCCGGCGCAATATAAATCAAGATTTCAGTGTCTCGGGATGCCTGGGTGGCTCAGTTGGTTAAGCGGCTGCCTTCGGCTCAGGTCGTGATCCCAGGGTCCTGGGATCGAGTCCCACATCCGGTTCCTTGCTCGACGGGGAGCCTACTTCTCCCTCTGCCTGCCTCTCTGCCTACTCGTGATCTCTCTCTGACAGATAAATAAATAAAATCTTAAAAAAAAAAAGATTTCAGTGTCTCGTTAGTTCAAACTTCTATTCCTCCCCTCTGCTTTAGGGTCCCAGCAGAAACTCGGACAACAGGGACAGCACCATCTAGCACCCTCTTACATGTCCGGAAAGCACAGCTGGCTTAGAATTAGGTCTTGTCACTTTTCACTGAGTTATGTGTAGGTGAAACAACCCCAAATCTCAGTGGCTTAAAGCAACAAGAGTTACTTCTCACTCACATTCTATGCACCTGCAGGTGTGGCTCTGCTGCACATGTCTTTATTCTGGGCCCAGACTGAGGGGGAACCCCCCACCTGGAACATGCCATTCTTGTGGTGGAAGGAAAGTCACTGTGGCTTTTAAAGCTTCCAAGCAGATACGGTATACACTACTTCCTAACCACATTCCGCTGACCAAAGTGAGTCTCCTGGCCACGCCCAGCAGGACCAGGAAGTATATTTCTGGGGCCACTGCGAATCCCACGGCAAAAGGCAGGGATATATGGTCCTCTTCTAGGCAAGCGGTAGATAACAGGGAATGATAGGATCGTCTATTGCAAGTAATGTTTCATCATTTCCAAAAAAATTCATCATTTCATTTGAGTCCACTTAGTATGCGATCAATTATAATTTATCTTATAATAATCCTATTTTAGATTGTGGCTTCCTTCAAGATTTGCAGGTTGTCCCAATCCTCAATTTACATCTTACGGTAGGTTGTTCTCAGGATAGACAATTGCATAGATTTTATTGTAGTTTCTCTTGCCACCAAAAGATACATTTTCTCATCTCGTCCTCAAATTCTTGGATCTCAACTCCGACCGGCATTTAGTTTAGAAAGGAAGAAGGGGTTAAAGGTCAGTGCCTTATTCACTGCCTGACACACAGCAGGTTCTCAACTCGTTGTGGAGTGAGCGAATGAGCAAATGAATGGGCTATGGTGACTATTGACGGTGTCCTTGGGAGGCCTGACGATTTCGGCAGGAAGAAAGGGTGTTCAGTGTTGAAACAAATTTCGTGGTTTGAAGGGGTTTAGAAGCTCTGGCAGAAGGCTCTTAAGGCAGCCTATGCGATTCTGGCTTTCCAGTGTTATGTCCTTGTGTGAGCCCCAGTCCTTGAGCTTGAGACCTGTGACTTGCTTCTAACCAGTAGAATATGAAAAATGTCACAGATTATGTGAAATTACACGTATGCGATAATATGATTCTATACAATCATAGCGCCTATCTTGGTGGAATATCTCACTCACTCACTCACTCACTGGCTTGGAAGAAGCAAGGCGCCATGTCATGGCTGCCTTTGTTGGAAGGCCCATGACGCAAGGAACTGACAGACTCCAGGAAGAAAGTGACGCCTTCAGTCCTACAGCTGCAAGGACCCGAATTCTGCTAACAAAAGTGATCCTTCCTCTGACGAAGCTCTCATGAGACTGAGCCCCAGCTGACACCTTCATCGTAAACTTGCGAGACCCTAAGCAGAGGACCTAGCTAAGACATGCCCAGACTCCTGGCCCACAGAAACGGAGATAAGGAGAAGATTTTTTTAAGCCACTGAGTGTGTGGTGATTTGTTATGCAGTAATAGAAAACTAAACACTTTAGCTGTATGAGATCCTCCCCACAGAGTTGTGAGGAAAACGCTATCCACATTGTACACCAGAAACTGGGCTCGTGAGGCAGAATGACTTGCCCAAACTTGAGACCACTGGCATTTTCTGATCAAGTACTGGTCAGCCCGCAGGCAGGAATTTTTGCCGTAGTGTTTAGCTGACCGTGCCCTAGAACACAAGAGTCCACCTAAACGCCCTCTGTCCAAGGCTCTGCCCCTTCTCGGGCCCAGAAGAGTAAGTGGGAAACTACTAACTAACCATTCCCCAGAGCACAGGTTGATTGCCTAGGAGGGCTCAATAGTCAGCAGCTAAGGAGCTTTGCTCTACCACAATCTTCTAAATCACCCCAACAAGCAAACCACAAATCACTCAGGATGACCCAATCACTTCATTCAAAGCTCCCCTCTAGAAAATTGTGAGATGGTGTTCATATCAAAAGGGCCTCTGATAAAAGGCACCTGCCACAGAGCAAAGCACCCAGGATAACCGGAACAAATTTTCTGAACAGCTACTGGCCATGGTGGGGACAGGTGAGTTTCCATGACCCCCTTTCAAGTGGGAGGGCCCCTTTTTAATGTAGAATTTGTTGATAGGAGTGATGTCTTTTACATTTGTGATAGATAACATTCCTGAAGATAAAAAACTATTAAAAATTCAGTAACGTTTTTCAACTGATTTGCATTTGTTCCCTTTACAACATGACCTACATCTGTTGTGTGCTTATGAGCACCATCAATATTTTTCTCATCTAGATCAAAATATGGGCTTGCTCACTTCATGGGCTCATTGCACGAGCTCACTGGCACTGCTCTATAGCTTTGGTCAACTTGAAGTTTTGTTGAAACAGTAAGTTTCTACCTTAAGCCTGGTCATACATCCAGCTCATTTCAGAATTTAAATTTTGGTGGCATCGTGTTCAAAACCAGGGCATCACTTTAGAATGGGAAGCCTAGCAGAAGCTTGGAAATGCCCAAACGGTATAGAACGAGTGAGGTACCTCATTGCAGATAAAAGTCGTAATTTCATTTCCCAAAACTGGAAAGGAAATTATTTTCCTGTCAGGCACGAATGAAGTACTAACAATAAAAAAATAGCATAACACCAAATCCGTTATGCGTGCTTGTCAGTTGGGAAGCAGTAGTGCTTAAAAATTCGATTTGGAGCTAGACCTTAGTTTAAATCCCAGCTCTGCCACTGATGAGCTCTCTGACCTTGGCCATTTCCTTAGATTTTCTGAGCTCCAGTCTCTCACATTGAGATGTATTTGTTTTCTGTGGCTGCCTAACAAATTACAACAAACAGAGGCGTTAAACAAACCTAGTCGTTGTCTCACAGTTTCTGTAGGTCAGAATCTAGGCAGGGTCTTCTGTTTAGGGATTCCCAAGGTGTCGGCCAGTCTGCCTTCTCATCTGAAGGCTCTGGGGAAGATTCTGCTTCCAAGCTCATTCAAGTGTTGGCAGAATTCAGTTCTTAGCAGCTGTATGATTGAGGTCTTCATTTTTTTGCTGGCTGTTGGACGGGACTGCTCTTGGCTCCTAGAGGCTGCCCTTGGCTCCTTGCCATGTGGCCCCCTCCATTGGCAGTTCACAACATGGCAGCTCATTTCCTCAAGGCCAGCAAGAGAATCTCTCTCCCTGCCTGCTAAAATGAAGTCTTATATAACCTAATCATGTGATTAATGATTTCGTAATCTTTGCCGTATTATGTAACCTCATCACGGGAGTGACATTCATCATGTTCACAGGTCCTGCCCACACTCATGAGGAGGGGATTATATAGGACATGTACACCCGGGCAGAACTCTCAGGAGCAATCCTAGAATCTTGCCACCAAAATTTAATATGGGATTAAATAAGACACTGTCTATAAAGTACTTACTTCAGCACCCGGCCCACAGGAAGCATCAATCAGTGGTAGTCACAGTTCCCACCATCAATATGTGTGGTAGGCAGAATAATGGCTCCCTCAAGATGTCCATGGAACCTGTGTACAGGTTACGGTACCTGGCAAAAAGAAGGAAGATTGCATATGGAATCAAAGTTGTTAATCAGCTGACCTTACAACAAGGAGATTATCCTGGATTAGCACCTTATATAATCCCAAGTGTCCTTCAAGGTAGAGGAGGAAGGCAGAAGAAGAGTCAGAACCAGAGAGACGGCAGCATGAAAAGACTTGGCCCCATGCTGCTGGCCTTTGAAGATGGAAGAAGAGGACCATGAGCCAAGGAATGTGGACAGCGGGGAATGTGGCCAAACCGGAAGGTGCAAGGAGTAGATTTTTCCCCAGAGCCTCCAGAAGGGAACACAGCCCTGCGTCACCTTGTTTGTAGCCCAGGGAGACCCATTCCGAACTTCAGACCTCCAGAACTTTAAGATAATAAATGTGTGTTCTTTCAAATTTGCGTTTGTAGCAGTTTGTTACAGCAGCCACAAAAGACTAATACAATATGTTATATAATTCACCGGGGCTAAATAAAAAGATTAAAATGACAGCATTCAGAGTGTATATCGATTCACTGGCTATTTATAAAAGCTGGCTGAGAAATTGTGGAGTGGAGAACCTGAAATGGAGTGGAAGACAGTCTCCCTGTGTCCACCTGCTCGGCCCGAGCATTTATGGTGCGAGGTGTATCGAATGCAGAAAAACAGGACACTTCTAAAGGAGACCGACATGTCCCACGGAGAACAGGGCAGAAGCTAGAGCTGAAAAGACAGTGGCTGGGTAGAGATTGGGTGGGGTTGGGGGAAATATTTGATGGACTGTCTTTTGGACGAGACCTCAGAAATGTTGTGTACAGTCCCAAGGGGAGATCTACTGGGTGAAAGCTACTGGAACTCAGCACTCAGTATGAATAATTGCTTCCTGGAAGTTGGTGACTATATCGGAATAATGAAGACCAAAACAGTGGCTTAAATAAGAGAGGAGTGTCTTTTCTGTCATGGTAAATACACTCAGGAGGAGAACCATCCAGCACTAGTCTGACTATCCCATAACGTCCTGGATCCAGGCTCCCTCGCTACGCTCGCTTACATGGTCCAACATAGAGAAACACCATATCCGCATCCCAGAGCAGGAAGGGGCAAGGGCACAGCCTATAAGTTCGCATCCCAGAGATTACATACATCACTTCTTTTCCCACCCCAATGGCAAGAACATGGTGATATGCCCCCACTTGGCCGCAAAGGACATTGGGAAACTCATTGATATTCTGGCTGGATTTGCAACCTGTTAAAAATTTGGAAGTTCTATCACCATGGCAGAGGAGGGGAGAATTGATACTGGGGGCTGGCAACCAACACGCTTTGCACAGTGATGACTGGGTTCTTTTAAAGATAGGTAGGAATTTTCCCCTCAGGGATGGACACTCACAGTTTTGGCTCCAATAGGCCCCTGATCCCTTTTGGGAATGAACCTCTCTCCCACAGAACTGTCTGAAGGAACTGTCTGAAGGAACTGTACGTGGAGGTGCTGCTTTCCCATAGCCAAGAGCTCCATCTGGGAGAGACTGAGTTCTGATACTCCTCGAACTGCTTAGTACTTGGCCTTTCTCAGATCACTTCTCAAACCTTTCATGGTCTGTCCAAAACTTCCCTTTCTCCAAGAGTTTCTGTTGCTTGCAGCCTATGACCCCTCACAGATACACCCTTCCCTGAGTCTTCCAGAAGAAGTTTGCAACACCTTGGCAGAACCAAAGCAATAATGTTGTAGGGCAATACATGTTTTGGCATTGCATCAGAGAGTCAGAAAGCAAAACACCCACTAAATTAAATGACCTACACAAAGATTTATACTACCATCGTTAAGACACTTGGGGATAAGCACTCCAGAGATGGTATGGGACACACTGATCCCGTTAAGCAGGGGTTGTCAAATTTCTGAAAAAGCCGGATCAGAAATAGTTTAGGCTGTGAGGGACACACAGTCTCTGTCACAACTACTCCATTCTTCCATTGTAGTATGAAAACAGCCACAGGCAATGCATAAAGGAATGGACATGGTTGTGTCCCAATAAAGCTTTATTGGCAGAACCTATGGCTCCTACTTTGCTGACTGTGCCATCGAGGACTTAATTCCTTCTCTCTCTTCCTGCCCTGCTCTATCTAGCATGTGACTTTTGTCATCATGCTTGCCCCAACACTGTCATGGCGGTTACTCCACATCTAACATCATCTCCTTTTAAAGAACCTTCTGGGTCCCACCAAAGACTCTCACCTACATCTCTTTGGCTCAGATCATATCCCATGACCACCTCTATCAGCCAAAAGAAAAAAAAAATTGGGACACGGTATTTTTTAGAGAGATACTTTGCCACCCTGAAAAAGCCAGGGCTCATCATGGAAGGAAGAGAGGGAGAGAGGGAAGAAGGGAGGAGGAAAGTAGAGAGAGAGGGAGGGAGGAAAGGAGACCTATTGGATGAATGGCAGGCAACGCGCAGTGTCTACCCCAGGCTGGACCTACAACTTGTTCACCCTGGTGTCCCCACGTCTAGCACATTGCCAGACACGTGGTGAGGAGGAGCAGGAAGATGATGAGCACTACAGAGCCAGTGCTGGACTAATCAGTTTCCATTCATTTGTTGGCTTAATTCTAAAAACAACCCTGGGGCATAGGTACCATTATTCTTCCAGGTTTACAAACTAGGGATTGAATTTAAGCCCAAGGTTACAATTAGGACGTGGCACAGCCAGGATTTGAACTTGCATCTATGTTACTTTGAGCCAGTGCTCAACACCGCCAGGCCATGTTCATGGAAAGACTGAGGCTGAACCAGACAACCTTGACGTTGAGGGCCCCTCCACCCTGATAGGCGGTGATAGCTACCGTTGCTTAAACAAACTGAAATGGAGCCTCTCTGTGGTTTCTACCTCATGCCCAGGATCAGGCTCCAATTACTGTCCTTTCCAATTTCTCTCTCCCCAATTATGCTGACCGTATTTTCTGAAACAAAAATCAGGACACATACATCTGGCACTGGCCTGACATGTGGTCTCCCAACATGGCAGGCTATTGGAAATCAAGACTTTCTTAGGAATTCTGGGACACAGAACCCCAGGATCCCTTTGAATTGGGAACACTGAGCTATAAGGACCAGAGTCACAGCCTCTGACTCTCATGTCCACTCAGGACTGGGAAGACGGAGGGTGGCTGTGGACATTTTGGAAAGTGTGGAATCTATAGATTTTTCTGCCTCAGAGCAGAGGATTGGCAATCAGAAATCTCTTGGAAAATTCAGGTCTATGAACCACAACTCTAGAGTATGGTGCTGACCCTGCTTCACTAAGGCAAAGATTCTCAGAGAATCGAAAGGTAAGAGCATCACCGTGACCACAGAGGTTCTCGCTGGAGAGCCAGGAAAGCCCCACAGAGAAAAGTTCAGACAGAAGCTAAGTGGGATGAACTGGCTGGTTTGGATTCACTCAGCGTGTTGACCCAGGAGTAGAAGTGAGAAGGGCATTGTGACCCACCTGTTTTTTCTGCCAGTGTCCTACTCCTCTCCTCAGAAACAAATCTTCTTCTGCCCCTGTGTGTCTCCGGGTCTCTCCATGTTGCCCCAAGGTAGCCCAGCCTCTTCCTGGAAGCTACTTGGACACACACTTCCACCCCAAGAAGCCTCTTCCCATTATCTCAGCTGCCTTCCTCACCAAACGGAGGTGCACCTACACCTATTTGATAGCTGAGGACACAACGCCACTTGAGGTTGAGAGATCCCACTGTAGCCCACAGGAGGGTCTGGAAAACAAGGCCTAGACTCCCCCATCACCACTCATGGGACTGCTGGTCTCCCCGAGCCTGCTCTCAATGCAGACCGAGAGGTAAATGGGAAGGCTTTGTAATCAGGACAGGAGCACGAGGTACCATTGGGAGGGTGGTATGAGGACTAATGGGCCCCAAAGCCCTCCAGACTCAGGCTGAGCAAAGAGAGCACAGTCCAGGCCTCGTCTCCCCGCTGGTCCTCCTCTTACCATGCACCAACCACACAGACACGTGCAGACTCCCCAAAGGGCCATGGGGCCTCAGAGCTCATGCCGTTCCCTTACGCGGAACACTTCCCCTGGAAAACAGGACCGTTGAGGAAGGGAGGGCCACATTGGGTGACCCAAGGAGCACCCTTTTCCATCTGTAAATTGGGATCTTCACAGAGCTTCCAGAAGGATTTGATGAGAAGATATAATCAGAGTGCCTCAAACCACATCAGCCACACAAAAGCCTAGAGGTGGAAACATGGAAAAGTTGAAGGGCTCTGAGTCTCTGGGCCATCACAAAAGGGAAGGGACAGCCCAGGGAGAGAAGACAGGGACTCCGTGGCGAACCGTGTCAATGTCAGAAGTTTTACTGGGGCAAGGAAGGTGTGGGTTTCTCTCCGGCCTCGATATGGACCAAGGCAGTAGAACAAGCCTGAAGCCTGCCTCCCTGGGTTCAAATCCAAGCTCTACCATACTAGCCAGACATCAAACCTCGGTGTATCCTGGTGGAGCCACTCTGTATGTGGTTTCCTCACCTGGGAAGTGGGCCGAAGGGGTGCATGGGCTGGGGTGCGCAAATTGCTTAGTGGGACTCTTGACACCTGGTGGGCACGGGGTAAGAGCTTCTGTCCTTACACGTGCAGACCAGCGCTAGCAGCCACTGGTTCTCGAGCACCGATGACATGGCTGGCACAGAGCCCGTACCTACAGCGTCTTCGACCCTCACCCAGCTCATCACGCTAAGAAGAGCATGGCTGGGGGAAGTGGGGCCATCCAGGTAAAAAGTGACTGGACTGGGATCAGACTGTTTATTATCTGGCAGAAGCCAGGCTACGAGACTTTAGGGTCACTTTTGTGGGGCTGGTTACAGGGAACCAAAATGCCTCTGCCCAAGTTCATCTGTTTTCGCTGTCTGTTTCTTGCCTCCCCATCTGAAAAAAAGATACAGTGCAAATAGAAACAACTCCCAGGGCACTTTGGGAATTAAAGCGATTGACTTTTTAAAAGTTGCTTGAAACATGAGAAGTGGTTCCCAGAGTCTCCCTCCTGCCCCACGCATCATGCCCCCCTGGGGCTCCCTCCTGCCCCCCCCGTCATGCCCCCCAGGGGCTCCCCGAGAGCTGCGTGCACACGGCCGGCTGGGGAGAACTCTGGTGTCCTGGACATACCTCTGCCATCAGCAGGAGTCTGGGCCTGCCACCAGGCACCTTTGTGCTGTCCCCTGCCTGCTCTCTGCCCTGCCCACCCCTACCTGGTGAACCCCGACACCTTGGGCAGAAGGCTGGGGATGACGAGGCCACTGGATCAAATTCCACTTGTCCTTATATGAGGAACCTCCCTTTATTCATGTCCCCAAGACCTTACGTGGAATCAGATATGCTTATCTTTATCTCCCCTTCTTTCTTCTTTTACCACCCCTGCCCCAGCTAACTGATCAGTGGCCCCTGCCGGTCATGAAGTTAACCCTCTGCAGCCAAGCCTCAGGAGGCCCTGTATGAGGCAATGTCTGGGAACCCGGACTCCCTGACCTCTTTCCTCTGGCCTTCCCTTGGTGCTGTCGGAGAGGTCCAAGGTGGGGACATTTTAATCAGGTGATGGTGGCCTTCAGTGAGCATTACAGCTGTGCCCTGCCCCCTCACTGCTCCAAGCCACCCCTTCTCCTAATCAGAGATCAGACCCCTCTCCTCTCATTAACAGCTTCCAGAATTGTAACCTGTCTCCAGCAGAAGGCCCTTAGCCTGGATTAACTGTCCATATCAGAGTCGGCACCTCTGAAGGGAACCCAGCAAATGGGCATCATGAAACCACAAGCTGTGAAAGTCACCCAGCGTGGAACTGGCCCTTTAGGAGATTCTGCCTTCCCGTCACCACGCAGACCTCAGATCCGAGAGGGGAGAGTCCAGAAATTCTAATGCCAGCCCCCACAGCAGAAGCCCACAAATGTCAGGCCCCACCGCCCCGATGCGAATACCATACACCTGTAAGGGGCTCAGGGCACGAGTCATCTGAGTGTCTCCGCAGTCATGGCTGAGGACCACCGGGTCAGACCATCTTCGTGGAGGCCTTTGAGGAGCTTGTGTTAGGGGTCGATGGCTAAATCTAACTCCATTCAGCCCGCATGTGTTAGAGAACTCTTCTGTTGCACAAACCTGTGCCAAGGCATGAGAAGACCAACAAGACGTGACCATTGGCCTCAGGGTGCTGGCAGGCTCCCTGCTGAGAGTGAATAGCTGGAATAAGACATTAATCCCTTGGCCCTTTCCAAACCCAAGACCCACGGAGCTATGACACACAACTCTAAGGGGAACCCTTCACACTGTAGACCTTAGGGATGTCTCCAGAAGGTGATACCAACATGGGATGGGTGCACTGATGACCCACAGCCATGGCACCTGGTGCTACTACAAGACCCGAACTAGCAAATGGAAGTGAACTTGGGGCTCACCTTTGACCGTGCATGGACTCCCATAAGCTGCTCCCTAACGCCGTCCAGCCTTATCTCATGTTGCTCATTCCCAAAACATGAGCTGCTTAATTTTTCTAACTCAACTGGGAGCTCCCTGGTAGTATTTTTTTTAAGATTTATTTATTTGCTAGAGAGAGAGAGTGAGACAGAGAGAAGGAGCTAGAGTACAAGCAGGGGGAGCGACAGGCAGAGGGAGAGGCAGGCTCCCAGATAAGCAGGGAGCCCAATGCGGGACTCAATCCCAGGACCCTGGGATCATGACCTGAGCTGAAGGCAGATACTTAACCGACTGAGCCACCCAGGCTTCCCGCTGGCCGCATTTTTATACTGAAGATAAATCTATAACATACTGTCCATATCAGGGCACTCCTTACATTAAAAGCGGGAGCCGATAAGAATTAAATCAGAGCGAGCCAAGACTGCCCCAGGAAACAGGAAGTGTGTTCCCCAATTTATATTCCTGCTGTCTCCCCCTTAGGAGCTGGCACAGAACTTGGCACATCAGAAATAACTGAGAACATTAAATATTTTCTTGTTTGATGGATTTACTTCCCTCTTATCAGCTGAACCAAGTACAGAAACAACCTTCATTTTTAGCGTGTCCTACTTTATTGCACCTAAACGTCCTTCGGCTCTCTGTACTGAGTTAATTTTCCTGGTAACCAAGCAAAACCTGGTTGCAAGTCCTTTCATAAACCACAGAGCTTAACAAAAGGGCATGCCTCTGACTCACCCCCACCCCTGAAGGGGTATTCAAGCAGCAAAGCCATGACCCTGCCCTCCAGCTTGGAGCCTTCTAGAAGACTGTTAGGGCTTTCCCTGATGTTTGGGTTGAACTGGGGGAGGTGGGAGCAGGATCTTCACTCCCCTGTGGAACGTGGTAGAATAAAAGGAGAGTGCTGGCAGACTCATGAATGAAGTGACCATTAGTTGTGGGTTCCATGAACTTTTGGACCCGGCGCATGTCCCTGAGTTCAGTCAGCCGGCCAAGATAATGAAGTCAGTAAAATCAGAGCTGATGGCCTCTGCTCTTCTCACTACAGTTTCCCTAGAGGCCAGGTCCCCAAGCCTCTCCTCCCACTAGAGACTGCCTTCCCTGGTGACAGATATTTTCCAGTACCTGCCTCCATATCAAAGGTGCCTATCCTATGTTACGTGCCCTTTACCATGGACCCTCCCTCTCCAAAACACCAGGAGCCTGCTCTGGTACCGATGCCTGCTAATGGGTAAAGCAGGCTGCCCCTCTCGGGTTAGCGATTTCTTTTTGACAGGAGCCTTCTTGACCTGAAGGCATGTTCCTAGGAGGAGCATTTCTATTTCAGGCCAAAGGGGAGTTGGGCATCTTGGAGCTCTTAAAATTACATCCTATGTAAGTGGACACTTCTCGACTTACCCACAAAAACAGGGAGGACAGAGGCCAGACCCATCAGGAGCTGAAAAGTGGTGCTCTGGGGCGATGGGTTGTGTTCTTTGGTTTTGTCTGTGACTTGCTCACAGCCCAGTCTCTTGAAAATAGACCCTCTGGCATCCTGTGGCTCTCATCTGTGTGATTGGTCCCGCCACAGAGCCCAGCTGAAATGACAGACACCCATGCAGAGACAGAGGGCCGGCCCTCATCAGGAACCTGGGCAGTTTCTCGGGGGGTCAGGGGATGGAAGTATATGCCATCTGGCAGGCATCATGTTCCCTGGAAAAGTCTAAAAGGGAAAGGGGAGAGGAAAAGCAATTGAAATGGCCAAGTGTGTCCCAAAGCTGGAGGGCTGGAAGGCAAGGATGAGGACTCTTGTCTTTTTCACTGGCTCTCTTCACAGCTGTTTTTATTTTGCCAAATGTACTGGAATTAAAAGGCTGATTGGAATTCGAGTCTCAGTTTGAGGCTTCAAGCAGGACTCTCTCTAATTAGGGGGCGGCAGCTCATCAGCTGCTCAGCAAGGAACACATGGCTCCCACTTGTGGGGACAGCGGTGCCCCTCACCCGCTACAAAGGCGCCCAGGGTCTCCACCTCTCCGCCCAAAGGGGATGCTTCCAGGGACCAGGCAATAACTGTCCCCCGGCACCCCCCCAACAGCCCTAACTCCCTGACATTGGAGATCGCCCTCCTCAGCCCCTCTGTCAGCCCCGTATGCCCACTTTGGTGTCCTTCCCTCACATGTGCAGGACCCTCCCGGACATGGCCCCCCGGACACTGCCCTCTACCTCAGAACTTTAGGGGGAAGGAGCATTTGCTGAGCACCCAGATGTTCCGGGTTCTCCACTAAGTACCCGGATCACCATTCCATTTCCTCTCCATGGCCCAAATGCAATGAGAACAGTAACTTTCCGGTCACCCAGATGTTCCTGGGCATAGCACAGACTGGAAATCATTTCCGTAGCTCCAAAGCCCATGCTCATCCTAAGTCTCTTCTTTCCTACTCTGCCCGACGCAAAACTTAGCTGTCAGCCTTTCCAAACCTTTTGAGTCTAGTTCTCTGATAACTAAAAAGCCAATAAACTAATAAGTGCTCAATTGTCCATAGTTGCAAATGGTATTAAATGGTTTAAATGCCCACCCCTTTCTATTTTTGTCCAAGACTGGTGACTTTCAGTTCTGGGTACCCAGATGGTGTCTCCCTTCCCAGCTCCAACATCCCCTGCCTTGTCCCTCTTTCTATCTCTTGGGGGCAAATTCTCCCCTCTCCCCCAAAACCCCAACTCCAGCACCAGGGAGAGGATGGGATGAGTGAGCTTTGGCCCAGAGGGAGATGCCTAGAGTTCAAGTAGGTCCCTTAGTTGTTGCTGTCATTATTCAAACACTTTCTATCTGTAAACAGGAGTCTGACCTGTGAGCTACAGGCCCTCATATCCTCAGAGTTATTGCAAACAGTTTGTGAATCCATATATGTGTCAGACAGCGTTAGGATAGTGCATAAATGGCTATTACATACTGTTTCCCAAATGTATACAGATTAATAAAGTTCAAATTCATTTTCAAGGACAAATTCAAAGCACTTCATACTTTCCAAGTATAGCAATTATCATACATCTCCATGACATGTTTTGAGCTTAAAAGAGGACTTCTCACTGAAAAAGTTTGGGAATCCTAGATTAAAATATTATATAGCCCCCCATCCCCATCTTAGCATCCTGGGGTTATAGACATTCAGTTCATTCAACAGGTGTGTGCTCGGTGTCCACTGTATGCCAGACACTTTTCTAGGCGGTGGGGTTATATCCCATGAACGTAACAGACAAAAACTTCTGCCCTCCTGGAGGATACATCCTGGTAGGTGGAAACAGAAAAAAATAAAAAGTGTATTATATGTTAGGTAAAAAGTCCCATAAAAATAAAATACTGCAGGATAAGGGGAACTGGAAGGTTCTGGTGGTGGGAATGTGATTTTAAATATGTTGGTCAAACAGAATAGAGAACCCAGAAATGGACCCACAACCAAATGGTCAACTCATCTTCAACCAAGCAGGAAAGAATATCCAGAGGAGAAAAGATAGTCTCTTCAACAAATATTGTTGGCAAAACTGGAAGCAAAATGTAGAAGAATGATACTGGACCACTTTCTTACACCATACACAAAAATAAATTCAAAATGGATGAAAGACATAAATGCGTGACAGGAAACCATAAGAATACAGGAGAACGCAGGCAGAAACGTCTTTGACTTTGGCCTTAGCAACTTATTAGACACATTGCCGGAGGCAAGGGAAACAAAAGCAAAAATGAACTATTGGGACTTCATCAAGATAAAAATTTCTGCAGAGCAAAGGAAACAATCAACAAAACTAAAAGGAAGCCTATGGAATGGAAGAAGATATTTGCAAACAACATATCAGATAAAGGGTTAGTATCCAAAATCTACAAAGAACTTACCAAATTCAACACCGAAAAAACAAATAATCCAATTAGAAATGGGCAGAAGACATGAATAGACACTTTTCCAAAAAATGTATCCAGATGGCTGACAGACACATGAAAAGATACTCAACATCACTCATCGCCAGGGAAATACAAATCAAAAACACAATGAGATGCCACCTCCCACCTGTTGGAATGTCTAAAATTAACAACACAAGAAACGACAGACGTTGGCGAGAATGTAGAGAAAGGGGAACCCTCTTGCACTGTTGGTGGGAATGCAAGCTGGTGCAGCCATCCTGGAAAACAGTATGGAAGTTCCTCAAAAAGTTAAAAATAGAGCTACCCTACAAACCAGCATTTGCACTACTAGGTATTTGCCCAAAGGATACAAAAATACAGATTTGAAGGGGCACATGCACCCTGATGTTTATAACAGCATTATCAACAATAGCCAAACTATAGAGAGAGCCCAGATGTCCATCAACTGATTGAATGGATAAAGAAGATGTGGTATATATAGACAATGGAATATTACTCAGCCATCCAAGAGAATGATATTTTGCCATTTGCAAAGATGTGGATGGAGCTAGAGTGTATTATACTAAGTAAAACAAGTCAGCCAGAAAAAGGCATACACCATATGCTTTCACTCATATGTGGAATTTAAGAAAGAAACAGATGAACATATGGGAGGTGGAGGGAAGGAGAGAGTGAATAAACCATAAGAGACTCTTAACAACAGAGAACAAACTGAGGGCTGATGGAGGGAAGTGGGCTAGATGAGGGATGGGCATTAAGGAGGGCACTTGTCGTGATGAGCACTGGGTGTTCCATGTAAGTGATGAACCACTGAATTCTACTCCAGAAGCCAATATTGCACTATATGTTAACTAAGTAAAGTTTTAATTAATTAATTAATTAATAGGTGGTCAAGATGGACCTCACTGAGGTATGCTTTGAACACAGGCATGATTTGCTATGGGCTTTCTAGCAACATTCTCAAGCCAAAGACCTCCCTTTGGGTAGGCATTTCCAGATCTTAAAAAGGCAAGGGAAAGATATTAGGGGGCTTAAGGGATCCCACAAAGATTCCTCAAAGGCCTTGTCTGCTCATGGTGCCTGGCCTGTTTGGAAACATGAAGGGACTGAATGACTCTGATGCTTTCCTTTCCTAAAAGTGCGCAACAGAGTTCCTTCCTAAATGCCCATGTGTGAGAGAGCATAGGCTCCTGTCTTGTCCTTCCGGGTCTCTTTAGACCAAGAGGCCAGGCCCCTCAGCATGGAGCCAGCCACACACGAGCAGGTGGCCCACCTCAGGCACACGCTTGTTCCAGAACTACCTGCTGTCTGTGTTACATTGACCTTTGACCTGGCCTGGCACACTTCCAAGCTCGTGCTCCCCGATGATAGAACCTAACGTGGGCCATGCTCTTTTTTGCTCCTGACTAGTCAAGCCCAGATGCTCTTGACATTCACCAATACTCCAATTCCGAAAAGCAAAAGTGTCTATATAGGCCCGAGACATTGAGAATCCTGAGTTTTCTGAATCTATCTTTCCGCCCTACGAAAACCATCTCTTTTAGATCACCAGGAACTTTCTCTTGTGGTCTCCTGTTGCCAAGAAACAAAGTCCTGAGGTGCACCCCTGATGGGTGAAGGGGGTTCTGGCTGCTCACGTGACCCTCACCCCCATGCCACCCTATGGCAGAGGCTAATGAGACTCAGGTCTCGGCAACTTCCTGTTTACCTCTAAGGGATGAATCAAACCTCAGATCTACATGTATTCTATCCACGAACCAAGGGCCAGTCACACGGAAGCCATGCAGACAATTTGCAAAAAGCCCTACGCATGGAGCCCTCCCTAGAAATGAGGTGGGCTGTCTGGGCCCAGGCCACCACCCACTGGCCCAGGGTGGGACCCACGTATGGGGAGCAATTAGACTTCTTCCTTTGGGGAAGGGAAAAAGGCATGGGAAGCAGGAGCTGAAAAATATCTTGGTATAGAAAGAAGGGTTCTCTTGGGCCTTGGACAAGTGGAGACAGTACCCTGAGAAAGCAAGGTTGGGGTGGGGGGGAGAAGAAGCCAAGAGAAGCATGGAAGAGGGAGACCGGTAGCCCACAGAGAGTTCAAGAAATCAGCATTCTTCATTTCCCTAGTGGAGTCTTGGGAGGAGCTGGCCTCAGGGCTCGGAGGTGCCCAAGCTCCCCACTGCTTACTTGGGGTAGTTGAAGTCAAGGCTTCTGCTCCTTAAAACCAAGATAATGTTGGGGCTCCTGGGTGGCTCAGCCAGCTGAGCATCCAACTCTTGATTTTGGCTCAGGTCATGGTCTCAGGGTCGTGGGATCGAGCCCTATATCCAACTCAGTGCAGAGTCTCTCTCTGCTCCTCCCCCAACTCTCTTTCAAATAAATAAATTTAATTTAAATTTAAAAATTAAATTTAAAAAATTAAATTTAAAAAAAAACTAAGATAATCTTGCACTGTACCACTCCCCAGGCCCTGAGTGTACATGCACTTAGCTGCTGCCCCAGCTACTGGGCCGGCCCGAGCAGCACGCTTTGAGCCAGGCAGCTGGGGGACCACGCAGATGCCACATCCCCACAGAGCGGTGGCCTTGCTCCCAGACCTCTGCTCCGGGGCTGCACCTTCACCTCAGTTTCCTGATTGACTCTTTAGATCTCTCTGCTTAGGTTCCAATCCCCTTTCTAGTGCATTTCAGCCCTGGTCCTGAATTTGTCTACATTTTTTTTTGTTATAATAGCAATTGTCTTCCGATCATAAACTATTGGGACGATAGTCAGCTCTAGGAGACACATGATGGGGAGCTTCGGGAGTGCTGATAAACACTCTGTTTCGTGACCTGGTGGTGGCAGAAAGGGAGTTGACTTCGTAGCCATTCAGTAAGCAGGGTGCATATGTTTCATACACTTTTATATGTATGTCATTATTACATATTTAGAAAGATGTTAACACTGAAGACATTGTCCCAGCCCTTGAAGAGGTTGCAATCTCTTTAGGGCCTCTCTAGAACTGGGCTCCCGCCCAGATGCCTCCCCTGCCCTCCTCCTCCTGCCCCCACCTTCTCTTCCCTTCCTCCCATTCCTCCTTCTCCTCCCTCACCCTCTCCTCCCCCACACTTTGCTTTTGCCCACCCTCTGGTTTCTCTTCCTCCCCACCTTCCTGCAGACCTACCGGTAACCCGCAGTCCTCCACGCCTGCCCCTTTCTATCTTTGTCCAAGATTGCTGACTTTCAGTTCTGGATACCCAGATGGTGTCTCCCTCCCCAGCTCCAACACCCCTTCCCTTGTCTCTTTCTATCTGTTGGTGGCAGATCCTCCCCTCTCCCCACAAACCCCAGTCCAAACACCAGGGTGAGGGCAGGGCAAGTGAACTTTGGCCCAGAGGGAGATGCAAAGAGACCAAGAGGGGTACTTAGTTGTTGCTGTATTATGGACAGCTAATGCCTGTGGATTTGGAAATGTTTGCATCTCCCCAAGATCCCCCATCTGAACCATGACTAGAACTGATGGAGAGGCAAAAAGACAAACAAATGAAAGTTGCACCACAGTCTTCTTCTGTAAGAAGATTCAATGTCCAAGTAAACCAATAATCATTCTTCAGTTACTCTTTTGATTTAATGAAATTCCAATAAAAATACTAGCATGTATTTTTTAACCAGATTATTTGATTTTAAATTTCATGTGGAGAAGACAATCGAACGAACAAAAAACAGCCCAGACAACTCTGAAAAAGAAGAAAAACGACAAGGTCATATCCTACCAGATATAAAACATGCTTAATATTTTTTAAAAAAAGTAATATTTGCACAGACATAGACAAACTGATGAAACATAATAGAAAGACCAGAAATGAGTCCAAATAATATAGGATTTTGTTATGATAAAGGTGTTATTTCAAATCATTGGTGAAAAAGTAATTGTTGAATAAGCAGTATTGAAGTATCTTGCTAATAAGCTAGATAAAAATAAGCTTGGACTCAACTAGAAAATTCAAAATTGGGGCACCTGGGTGGCTCAGTTGGTTAAGCGTCTGAATCTTGATTTCAGCTCATGTCATGATCTCAGGGTCATGAGATCGAGCCTCCCTTCTGTCCCCACACTGGGTGTGGAGACTGCTTAAGATTCTTTCTGTCTCCCTCTCCCATGCCTCCCCCTCACCTCACTGTCCCTCCTCCACACACACTCACGGGCACACACGCACGTGCTCTCTCTCTAAAAAAAAAAGAAAACTCAAAAAAAAAAAAACCTCAAAATTGGTCAAAGACTTAGACAAGAGGTAAATGAAACTATAAAACTGCTAGAAAAAGACTTGAAAGAATTCCGTAAAGACATGCAGTAGAGAAGGTTTGCCTAACTATAACAGATTATCTATATTCTATAAGAAAATGCTGATTTGATCACATGAAAATCAAAAACTTCTCCGTGGCAAAACACAAAAACAACAAACATCCTAAGCAAAAAAAAAAGAGAGAAAAAAAAACTTTTAGAAGTCAAACTAGGAAGAAACGTTTGCAACTTATTATCAGTAAGGAAGAGCTGATCTCTATAATAAATGAAAAACTCCTACAAATTAATAAGAAAAAGACAAACAACACAGCACAGAAAGAGGCAAGGGATGGGAACAAATAATTTCTGAAAAAAGAACTACAACTATCTCTTAAGCACTTGAAAATATATACAACTTCACTCAAGATACTATAACACAAAACTATTCCACTTTTATCAAAATGATTAAATTCTGAAAGTGTGAGCACACATTCTGCTGGTGAAATTGCTCAGAAAATGATGCTCTCATACATTGCTGAAGGGAATCAAAATTGGCACGACCAGCCCCCACAGAGGGCAATTTGGCATCATCTATCAAAATGTAAAGTACACCTTATCCTTTGACCCAGAAGTTCTACTTCTAAGAACTCATCTTCCAGCTAAACTGGCATATGGGCAAAGCGACATATGTGAAGGATGTTGTTGCATTATTATCTGTAATAGCGATAGGGGAACTGGTAAATCACTCATAGCACCTGGTGGAATGGAACACTACATATCTGTCGAAAAGAGAGAGGATTCTTTGTGCTCTTTATTATGGTATGGAAACACTTCCAGGATGTAATAAGTAAGAAAAGCAAAATGCAGTACAACGTGACACCATTCATGAGAAAAGCAAGGACAAACATAACACAATTATCAGAGCACCTGGGTGGACCAGTTGGTTAAGCGTCTGCCTTCGGCTCAGGTCATGATCCCAGGGTCCTGGGATCGGCCCATGTCTGGCTCCCTGCTCAGCGGGGGTCTGCTTCTCCTCCTCCCTCTGCCCCTCCACCTGCTTGTGCTCTCTCTCTCTCTCCCTCAGATAAATAAATAAATAAAATCTTTTTAAAAAATAAAATACAATAAAATTATCTTGCAAATTTACAAAACAAAACCTGAATGGAAACGATGGCAAAATGACTCCGTGTCAGCTGGGCTGGGAACTGAGCATAGAGCGGACAAAGGTGGGGAGAGCATCTTTTTACTCTAGACCTTTAATGTTTCTAAGGGTTTGAACCCTCTAGACGTTATCTATTCAAAAACCGAATTGAAAACGATCCAGAAAGAGAAAAACAGAACCAGCGCTTCGGTGGCTTAGTTATCAAGGATGTGGCTAGCAGACAGGCACACCCCAAAGAGGGGCCCAAAAGCCCGCTGAGCAGTGACGGCCGGGTCAGGACGAGGGGTGACTCTGGGGCAGAGCGCTCACTGGACCTCTCCTTCCTGCTCCTTCCATTCGTGCCAAGTCACTGCGGTCTTGCTGCCGCTCGTGCTCCCATACAGAGCACTCCTGCCTCCAGGCACCAGAGTCCCCAGAGACACATCTCCATGGTTCTGCCTCTCTGGCGCTGGGGGCCTCACACAGGCCGCAACTGCACCAGCCATGAGGCTAAGGGGGTGCCCTCTCCTGGAAGCTTTCCCTCTTTCCTTCCTTCTACCCTCTTCTCGGCCTGGCCTCCTCCCCAGCTCTGTAAACCAAGCAAGGGGCAGTCCCGTCATGTTCCTCTCACTGCCGCCCCTGTACTTGGCTTAACCACCAACAGTCCCATCGGCTTCTTTTCCAGCTGTGTGACCTTGGGCAAGTCCCCGCTCCAGTTCGCCTGTGATATATAACTGAAGGGGCTATGCTGACGTAAGGGGTTGTACTCATCTAAGTAATGAAGGCAAGCAGTCCCACAGTAAGCCCCCAGAGCTCATCGGCTTAGCACACTAGAAGCTTATTTCCCATTCGGGAAGATTCCCCAGGCAGGTTGGGAAGCCTCGCTCCATCCACTAGTTGAGGCCTCGGGACCACGTGGTCTCCAGGGTTGCTGCAACAGGGGAAGCGGGGGTGGGGAGGAGGGTTGTGGAAGAGGTACACCAGCTTGAACCGCCTCAGCCTAGAAGTGACCCCCATCATTCTGCACATCGTCCCCCAGCCAGAACCAGCCCCATGACTCTACCTCAGCCGCACAAGAGGTTGGGAGGAATACCCAGGAGCCCTTGGAATATTTGCTTTGCCTTATGCTTTGCCACCTTTTCTGTCCTGAGCCCCAGGCAGCAGTCATGAGAAAGTGTGATGCCAATAATAGAGAAGTCCAAAGAAATCTCCTATTTGCCCCGTTCGCTAACCCTTCGGCCATGGGCTCCCCACCTGCAGCCGGGGCAGCCTTGCTGAGGTGTGGGCGGAAGGGGCAGCGGCAGAGACTCACGCCTTAGTGTGGGGCCTGGACGAGCCCCTTAATTTGCCCCAGTTGGGGTAAGGGCCTGCCAGGGAGGAATGTTGTGTGGAGGCGTGTGGCCCCAAGAACCAGCTCGACGGGGACAACACTGTGGGGACCAGAGTGAGAAGAAGCAGCTGGGTCTCTCTGGCCTTTGACTTCTGATTACCCCAGCCCGGGTCTATGCTAGCTTCCTGGGTGACGGCTCTGTGGGTCCAGCTGTTGGAGGTGCCTCGACACTTGGCATTCATGTGGGACCATGTGTCCCACAAGGGACTGTCATACATCTCGTCTCATTTTCTCTTCCCCACAAAACTCCAAGGGCCTCACATGAGGGATGGCCTCCTACAGCCTTCGGTGCGGACCCAGCCAGGAGAGCCGGCAGAGGTTTGGGAGGAGGTGGTCCTTCGCTAGGGGGTCCCTGCCTTGCTCTGTGAAGGTCACTTTTCCATGTTGAGGAACTCACTGTGGCAGTGAGGGTGAAAAACAGGAAAACAGCAAGTCAGAGAGCTGCGGGGGAGAAAACCAAGACAAATTCTGCCCTCCCGACTCCAGTCCTCACATCCCCTCCCAGAATAGCACAGGGGAGGAAGAAAAAATGGGTGGAGGAGGGCATCCTTCTGTCCTCCCTGGGGCTCCCTGCAGCTGCTTGCTGCCCCCCAGCATGGCCAGCTGTGAGGGACCTCTTCCTCTCCTGTGGGCACGTCCTCCCCATGCTTCCCGGGGCGGAGGGTGCCTTCTGTTAGCCACGGCGGGAAGACGTGCCCTCCGTCCACGCCCCAGGTGACCCTCTCCAACCCCCTGGAGCGCAGACCACCCCGGGCCTCCTCTAACGGCCAAGCGAATGGTTCCAGACTCATCCCACACAAATGTGGGGAAGCAGCTTTGACCCCAAGATCCAGAGACTCCTGGGATGTGTCCATCTTTCAGGTCTCTTCTCCTGTGGCTGCTGTCCTCTTTCCCTACTCCTGTGTGACCCCATGGCTCCTCCTCCCTTCCCCAAGCTTCCATGAATCCGCACCTGCTATGTGTGGCAGATGAAGGGGAGACAACGCGACCCAGGAACCCACGCAGCACCTCACTGCTCCAGAGGACCTTGGTGCCCATCCACCACACACAAACACACACACACACACACACACACACACAGAGTCTTGTGGGCCGTCCTCCTTCTGCCTGGCTGCATCAGTTCTCCGACTTGTCAGAGCCCTGTCTCCCTTGCCACATCTTCTCTCCTTTTAAACATCGTTTACCCACCTTCCCCCTTCCTGCCACGGAAGGGTTCCAAATTCCTGGAAACATGGAGCCACAGAAGCTGGAAGAAGCAGAAGAAGATTCTCCTCTAGAGCCTTCAGAGGAAGTAGGGCCCTGCCAAGACCTCGATTTTGGATTTCTAGCCTCCAGAACTATGAGAGAATAAATTTCTCTTGTTTTAAGCCCCTCACTTGGTGGTACTTGCTACGGTAGCCCTAGGAAATTAATGCAACTGCTCAAAGAATGCCTGGCACATGGAAAATGTTCTATAAATATTAGCAACTAATATTATTGGATCTAACTATCGTTGGACATAATTGTTATTGAACCTAACCATTAATGGTAATGATTAATACCCATCACCAGGCTCACCCATCCCCCTACCCCCCTCCCCGCTAAAACCCTCAGTTTGACTCCCGGATGATGGGTATTAAGGAGGGTATGGATTGTATGGAGCACTGGGTGTTATACGCAAACAGTGACTCACAAACCACTACATCAAAAACTAATGATGTACTGTATGGTGACTAACATAACACAATAAAAAAAATTATTTAAAAAAAGTAATGATTATAGGGGAAAAGCCATCCACCTGTTTTGTTAAACCAGATGAATGTCTTGCCGGTTTTCACCCTTAGCAGAGATGCCTTCTAAAACTCTGATCTGGGCTCCAGCCCCACACCCACTAGGGATTGAGTGACTCTTTCTTCCAGTCACACTCCAGAAACTTCCAGTCCATTCTCTTGGTGGTCTAGAGGCTGGACTCTTGGTCTGGGCACTTTCTGATCAATTCTGTTTTCCCCAGTCCTTTGCTCTTGTCAAATGAAGGGACTTACTACCTCTCCTGCATCAGCCAGGACTTCCCATCTCCCTGCCTAAACACAAATGGTGTTACTGGAGCCTGATATTGCCCTCTGCTATTTCCATGTTCCCCAGTCCTACCCACCTGTCCATACCCAACACGGATATTGCCCTTCTGTGAGACTTCTCTGACATGGAGAACACGAAGTCTCTTGCCTCTTTGTGCCTTTCTTTGGGCACTTATCCATGATGCCAGGCTTCCATGTCCGACCCCATTTCCACATTCTGTGCTGATACCAGCAAATCCCTCCTCAGTGACTCTGCCTGCAAAACAGGCCTAATCATACCCTCCGGTTTGAGAAGGGCATGAGCAAAAGCCAATGCGTGCCTAGATCCTACTTGTAAAGGGACATCAGCAACTTCCACACAGCTATAACTAATAACATTCTCATAATTGCAATACTGTTTAACATTATTTCTGAAAGTTTTCTTATATCCACAATCTCATCTGGACATTCCATGACCTTATGAAGAAGGCAGGCATAGATTACTATCCCTCTTTTACTAATAAGAAAGCTAAATCCTAGAAGAATTCCAATTTAGCTAATATCTTATTATTGAGCACATTCTATGTGACAAACATTGAACTTGGTACAATCACATTATATTTGCAAGAAATTCTTTGAAGTGGGTACTATTTCCCCCTATTTTATAAATGGGGACAGTAAATGGCTCAGAGAAAAGAAAGTAGCTTGCCCAAGGTCCCTCGGCTAGCTAGCATCAACAGCAGGACTTGAACCCAGGTCTCTTGAATCTCAAAGCAAGGATCTTTTCATGAACTATGTTTCTACCAGGAGAGTCAAGTGACATAATACGTGGGTGACTTAGAGTGACAAGTGAGCAACTCTACCTCTGGGTCAAGTTTTCTGTGACTCCATTTCTCCACCCGTGAAATGAGCGAGCTTGTAGAAATGCCCAGAGAACACTTCCACAGAGATGGGCAAATCCTGGTTACTTGCCATGCTTGACACTGGGGGTTTCTGGACCAAATAAGACAGAGGATGTGAAAGTACCTTGTAGAATGGAGAGAGTTCCGTGACTGAAAGCTCTAGTTTCACTGCTAAATAACAGTTGACCCTGGAACAACACAGGGGTTAGGGACACCGACCCCCTCCACAGTTGAAAATTCATGCATAAATTTAAGTACTGATGGCCCACTGTTGACTGGAAACCTTACTGGTAACATAAACAGTCAATTAACACATACATTGGATTCTTACATACATTGTGTTCTTACAATAAAGTAAGCTAGAGAATAAGAAATGCTATTAAGAAACTCGTAAGGAAGAAAAAATATATTTAGAGTACCATATTGTAAAAAATCCACATCTAAGTAGACCCATGCTGTTCAAACCCGTGTGGTTCAAGGGTCAACTGTAATTCCTCTAGCTAACATAAACAGCAAATATAGATTTCCACTTTTTAAAAGAATCAGAATCCATAACACTAAATCCATTTTGAGTGTGGAACAAAATTCACAAAATCCAGGTTTGAAAATGCACCCCTGCGTGTAGGCCCATGGGTAGGTGGGCTTTCGTGTTCGCTGATGAAATGGGATTTACAGCTGGTTTCTTTTACAGGCATTTTTATTTTTTTAACTGCTGGCAAGCCCTTGATCCTGGGGTCATTTCTCATGCGCGGTGGTGCTGTCACTAGCCCAGCCCCGCATGGTCCTGGGAGAATAATAGAAGCCTGCGTTGTCATACGTATCTGCTACTTAAAAGCCCCGTGATTTGGAGCAAGTCTCAGTTTTCTCATCTATAAGATGGGAATTTGGTCTCTCCTATTCATCTCACGGAGCACTAGTGGTTGAGAAGAAATGACCCATGTCTGTAACAATGACAAAGAAGGAGGAGGAGGAGAAAGAGAAGGAGAAAGAGAAGAAGAGGAAGAGGAAGAAGGAGGAGGAGGAGGAGGAGGAGGGAGAGGGGGAGGAGGAGGAGGAAGAAGACAACGAAGAAGAAAACGGCAAGGGACACTGTAGTGGCATCCCTCTCTCTCTGCTGCCACAAGACCGTCCAAGGATGAAGTTGCTTCTTACAAAGGCTTCAGGATTCCAGGTCCCTGGGTCCCAGAGAGGGCAGGAACTGGAGTGCAGAGCTGGAGGCAGGTCACAGGGTGGAGTGTGAGGCTCGCATGTGGCTTTGATTTCCAGCGGTTTGCAGCAGAGAAGAGGATCCTTGCAAATCAGTGGCCTCTCCAAAGCCTTACGGGGCAGGACGCTGGGACAAGATGGGATTCAGCATTCTTGAAGCTCTGAAGCCTGACACTTTTTATGTTTTAAATCCTCTCCCTTATTTCCTGTTACCCTATTCTTCCTGGCTGTAAGCTTACCTATTAACTCAGGAGCAACGTGATTTAAAGGGGACACAGGGTTTCAAATAGGTTCAAGATGCTCAGAGTTTTAAATAAACCACTCAATTCCCTTTTTTTAATTATTTTTTATTTTTCAGTCCAGAAAAAAATCTGGGTTTTTTTCTTTCCCTTTCAGCACTTTCTCATTGAAGTCAGACTGGTAGAGTTTTTTTTTTTTTTAAATAATCTTTTAAAAGACAGACAAAATAATATAGTTTAACTTAATTTTTCCAAAACTAATATATAGGTTTTTTTATGTTTCCTGTGCCTAATGGTCTCAGCCATCATTTAATATTGCTTTGCAAATAATAACTATGCCCAACATTTGGAAAGCACTTTCACATTCATTATCTCAAATTTTTTTTACCACATCATTCCCATTTTATAGGTAAAGAAACTAAGGCTCAGAGCCCAGGCCCACACAGCCAGTGGAAGCAGATGTCAAATCCTAAATTGCTGTTTAGAAGCAGCACTCATTCCCAAATATTTTCAAGTCTGCCCTTGAAATTGCATTTCTAGACTGTGGGTGGTAGATGAGCAGGGATAGCGTGAAAAGGCCAGATACAGAAGCAAGACAAGAAGCGAGTTCCAGTGATGATGCAGGTGAGTCCCCTGGGCTGAAAGAAGTAAAAAGTACAATCCAAGGAAGTCAGCTGAGGCCAGTGGAACTGAGCACTACGCCTTGCAAGGGCTTGGAGAGGAAGAATGGGTGTGCCCTGGTCCGGGGCACCCATCAGGCTCCTAAGAGGTCACATGTGTGATCCTCAGGGTACGGTGTAGTTCAGAAGCATGAAATAATGGGCCTGAATGATGAAATATTCATTGAGCGCTTACTATACCAAGCACTGAGCCAAGTGTCATGGGACTACAAGTAGCACAGGAAACATGAGCGCGGTCCTCAAGAAGCTTCCAGTCTCGTTAGGAAGACAGAACTAAAACAAGGAATAGCAGAAGAACTAATGTCTGCCTTCATTTATGCATAACATAAACTAGAAGTTGCATAGGAGGGTAGAGCAAAGGTAGACCCACGGGGACCAGAAGCATTTCGAGATGTGGAAGATAGAATGAGGAGGGCTAACATTTCTAATCAGAGCTCCAGAAGGAAAGAGAAAAGGAGATGGAGACGAGGCAATTATCAAAGAGAAAGTGGCATCTCTTTCTCTAGAACATGAAAGGTCAGGTAGAAGCACAAAATATATCAAAAGTATTTAAATACACACACATATACCTGGATATATGATAGTAAACTTCAGGACACCAACAATAAGGAGAAGATGCTAAAACAGCCTGAGAAAAGAACAATCATCCAAAAAAGGGCATAAAAATTAGAAAACATAATTCTCAAGGGCAAATATGGAAATCATCTTCAAAATGCTTGGAGACATTAGGGAGGGTATATGCTATGGTGAGTGCTGTGAATTGTGTAAGGCTGATGATTCACAGACATGTACGCCTGAAACAAATAATACATTATGTGTTAATAAAAAAAAATTTTTAATGCTTGGAGCAAATCTTTGTCTATCTACATTTGTGTACCTGAAAAAAATTATCTTTTAGAACTTGAGTGAAATAAAGACAATTTCTAGAATAAAAATAAAGAGCATCCAAACAAGCCAGTAGTAAAAAATAATAACAATAACGACTTCAAAAGAATGTAATTGAAGAAGAAAAATGATCCCAGGAGAAGGTCTAAGCTGCAAGAAGGATTGAGGAACAAAGAGATTTATAAGTATTTATATAAATCTAATGAAATATTTTATATACAGAAATTATGATAACATCTATTTGGGGGTTTAAAAAAAGACAGAACTAAAAACCAAACAGAAAAGCATGTAAGTCTGGAAAGTGTGCACAAAAAGTTAATGTCTTGCAAGTTTCTTGTATTATCTGGGAAGAGGGTTAAAATATTAACTTAGAATTTGTTTAATATGCATCACGAAATTTCAGTGAAAGAATAGAAGGTATGTATCACACAAAAATTAGTGAGGAGATGGGGAGAATAAAATAAGAAAACAAACTTAATCCAAAAAGAAGGAGTAAGAAAAGAGAAAAAAGAAAAAGCAAGATGAATAGAAGTACAAAGTAAAATGACAGAAATAAGCCCAAATATGTCTGCAACCGCAATAAGTGTAAAAAAACCAAACTCATCACTTAAAAAACAGGGATATCAGATAAGAATTTTTAAAATATCAACAATAGGCTGCTTATAAAAATATATCTAAAATATGAAGGCACGGAAAGGTTGAAAGTAAAAAGAGGTAGAAAAAGATACATCAGTCAAATACTAACCAGAAGAATCTGGAAGTGCAAACAGTATCAGACAAAACAGACGTAAGGAGCTGAGAAGTCCCAGGAAGCTCCATAGCGGAGCCTTAGTATTGTTTATGGTCTGCTTAGTATTCAGATGAACAGAGAGGAGGCCGGTCCGGATGGGAAATATTCAACAGGTCTGTGTACTGGGAAGACATCTGGACAGGGGGGTGGCACATTAGAGCTCCTCATGACCATGCAAGGTAGCCCTTTCCTCCCAAAACAGCACAGCAAATTAATGTACCATGTCCCACAAAACACATGAAGCTGAGCTTCTGCACATGAGGCCATCTCCCCTCTGCCTGATGGAGAAATGAAAGCCTAGATTTGTGGATGTCCGGTCCTGGGGCAACGAGCTCCTCCTGATTCATGACAGTGCTGTGTCTAGGGCTTAGATGACCTTGAGTGAGATGTGAGGACCCCTCTCTATTTGATTTTTCTAAAAGAAGTTCTTTTCAGTGGGTATTTGAGGACCAGATGGACAGTGAAGTATATTTAGCTGGTAAATTGTGAAATGCAACATCCCCCCAAGGCAACCAAGGGCAGGCCGTCAGCAGAGGGCCATGCCCAACGAGTCTGAGATTGTCAAGCATCGTTACTGCTGGTCTTAGTCATGCCTACACCAGCTCGTGCCTATGCATCTAGCTCCACATCAACGCCCTCCGAGTTCTCTCCTCCCCCACCCATTCCAACCCTTCAATATAGTAAAACCACAGGGAGCCCGAACTTGAGACCATACAATGTCTACACTCTCAGAGAGAAATCATCTGTACTTTCTTTAAAAGCTCAGCTTCCAGAATAAACCCCGGGATCAGCTCACATTCAGCCCAAATTCAACAATTCCTGTAAGTGATTATTTATGTTCATAATTCTATCTCTGAGTAACTCTTTTTAAACAAAGAATTGATTGTGCTCACTATCAGAGGCCACACCTTCGGCAACGTGAACAAGACAAATGTGTGAGCAGAGCCTCCCCCTCCCCCAAAACTCTGACCTCCATAAACTCAGTCCAGGTCTCCCAGAATGGGGACGGGGACGGGGACCACCCAGCCATCACACCCAGCCTCCTCCACATCATTTACGAAGGATGGTTTGCACAGACCACACTGTGTAGATATCCTTTACATTTTTGTCTTCTCTCGAGGAGATAGGTTGTGTTTAGGGGAAAGTCAATAGCAGAATCTATTGAACCAGACATTTCTTTTAGCTATTTGAAGAGAACAATGAAAAACTTCTCTATACTGTGGAAAAACTAAACTAAACACAACTTTGCTTCCCCTCTGGGGCCGATGCCCCCACAATGCACTGTCTTGAATGTGTGAGGACGACTGATTGACATGAAATCGGGTCACAGTCAGATTTCAGCAAATCGGGATTCATTTTTTTGGTCAGAGAATGTACCACCCCTCACTAAGCTTGTGGAGAATCAGATGACCCAGCTTGGAAAGAGAAAACAGTGGTAGCTCAAGGTTGTGTGGCTAGAAACAGCAGGGGTTCTCTAGGCCTTTCTCGCTGGGTGAACGGAATAAATGGGTCACCAGGAAAATGCCAGAAACTCCAGTAGCTTGGGGATTTCCATTCTCACCGGTACCGGTGATGGCAGATGTGGAGTGATTCTGGGTCATCTGTGAGGGAAGCAGCTTCCAGACAGGGTTCGTTCTGCAGCATGGTCTGGGAATGTTCTGGAAACTTAGTCCTGAGTGTATTTCTGCAGCTCTTCCAACAAGTCTGGGAGTTAGTCACTATCTCTTCATACAATTCTTCGTTGCTTCAGCTAGCCAGAGTAGATTCTGTTGCTTGCCATTGAGAACCATAGTATGTAGGTGTCCGTAGGGTAGAATGGAGCTTGATGGAGAAGGGAGTAGCAGCTATGTGCCAGGAACTGTAAATAGTGCAGGCATGACATTATGTATTATTTCCTGTGAAGCCCATGAGGTGGATAGTGCTGCCTTCATTGATAGAAACCCAAATCAGAGAAGTTAGATAGCCTGCCCCGGGTCAACCAGCAGTCACCAGAGCTCAGATTCAAATTCAGGTCTGAATCTAAAGCTTACACTCTCTTTTCTGCTTCAGGCATTTCTCATGTATGCTCAATAATTCACTTCTTTAAAAAGCTAATTTTCATTGTATTTAAAAATAACCTAAGAATTCAATCTGATAGACCCGAGAAATATCACAGGTTACCCCAACTCCACATGGCCTCCCTCGACCATGTCTCTCTGTGTGCCACTTCCCTCAGGACTGTGGATGAACAAATTGATCTCTCAAGTCACCAAGGCCCAGCATGACCTGATCCCCGCCTACTTTTCCAGTCTTGTCCAAGATCACTCTCCCCACTTGCTTACCTTGCTCTTCGCCGTGACTTGAATGTTGGCCCCAGATTCATATGTTGAAGTCCTGATGCCCCCTGTGATCGTATTAGGAGATGGGGCCTTTGGAGGTGCTTGGGTCATGAGGGTGAGCCCTCAGGAATGGGATTAGTTCTCTTACAAAAGAGATCCCACGGAGCTCCCTAGTTTTCCACCATGTGAGGACACAACGAGAAGTCTGTGACTCAAAAGAGGGCCCTGACCCAATTATGCTGACACCCTCATCTTGGGCTTCAGCCTCTAGAATTTGGAAAAATAAATGTTTGTTGTTTATAAGCCACCCAGTCTGTGATATTTCATTATAGCAGCCTGAATGAGTGGCCCAAAGTACTCCTCACACTGGCCTTCTTTCATCTCTAGAACATTCTAAGCTCTTTCCTCTCTGTTGGTTCAGCACTGTATCTCCAAAGCTAGCGCCAAAATTGACCCTTAGTAAGTTCTCAGTAAATATTTATTGAATGGATGCATACATGATTCTTCAAGGGGTTTGCTGTGTTGAGTCTTATAATGTGGCAGGAAAAGCATAGAATAACTCAAGTTCTGCTCTGGGCCAATTGCCCCTGGAGATGGGGGGGAAGCAAAGACCATCTGGGACTTTTCTAAAGGATCTCAGTGGTGCCTTTCCAATCTCCAGTGATCTCACACTGGGAGCAGGTTTGGACAGTTTGGAATGGATGGAGAAGGGACCCCAAGACACCCTCACTGGAGTTCATTAGAATACCAGTCAACTCCACTCAACGATTATGTACACATATGTGTACATGTTCATATACGTAAGTGTGTATGTTGAGTAGTTGATTCACAAACCTCATGAATAGGGGACAAACCTTCAGAAAAGGGAGGAGAGATGAACAGGTGAAAAACTTCACTCCTAGAAAGATGAGCAAAAGCTGCATAGCATTTCCCATGGGGATTCTGATGGAGTCTTGTCCTCAACCAGCAAACGCTTATGTCTAGTCCTGGTGACCTAGTTTGGGTCCCAGGGATGGCCTCTCTGGATCCAGCCTCATGCCTTTTCACTCCTGTACTCTCTGGTGGCAATGATGTAAAACAAGCATCACTATAATTGCATAACCTATCGTGGTTCTCTTGTGGTTGTTTCACCGAAAAATCACAGATTCTTTGGAGCTTAGCGAATGCTGTATCTGCATTCTTCTCAAGTAATAGAACGAATCAGCCTAAAATTCACAAAATACCTTAGAGACCACCGACTGTGGTCCCTCCTTATTCTAAAGGATGGGGAAACTGTATCCCGGAGAAAGGAAAGAGCTTGCCCCGAGTCACACTACAGGCAGAAACAAGCCGCAAGCTCCGGTCTCCCAACACCCAAGATCCAACACCAGGCTGGGTCTCTTGTCACAGCCCCACGTGTCCAGCCACCCAGCACCACAGGCTTGATTTACATCACAACACGTGGGCTCTTGCTGTCTCCAGCCGGGGCTCTCCACCATGCCGTGGGGCTCTGGATGTGCCCCTTACCTCACACGTTGACTTCAGCAACGCCCCCCGATTGGTTGCTCTGCCATGGAGCCAAGTCTCCCATTGTTAATCATCTTTTAAAAGAGTTTAACATCTGCTGCAGGGAAATTTACTGGCCTCAGGTTACCAGCTATAATTTTGGTCATTTGGGGGAAATAATGATGCTATAGTCGTCACTTTCCAAATGTTGCAGGAACCTGACCCAAATCAAGAAACCTCTCAATAAATCAGCTCAAAAACGGCATCAATTTCTAGCCTCGCTATTTAGAATGTTGCAGCTCTGAATCAGTGTCTGGGCTAGAGAAAGCATCCAACTCAAAGTCTCTAGATTTTAATAATAGCTGCCATTGTTCAAAGAGGGATTCATAACTCTCAGTGGACTCTGGCCAAAAAATCTTGAGCCAGACTCTGTATTTATGTATGTTTGGATGTACTAAGTGCTCTGCAAGCTTTGTGAGTGGTTCTTTCAATGTGGGAGCTACCCAGTTCTCCATGCCATGGTCCTGCTTGTGGACACCACCCTGGACCAGGCCCTCCCTGCTGAGAAGCCTTCTTTGGCCCTTGATTTATGTAAAGATGGCTGGATCATTGTACATAATGACATAGGTCACCAATAATTTTTTTTAAAAAACGGTGACTCTTACGGAGTCCTTGCTCTGTGCCAGAAGCCGTTCTCTTAATTCCTGTAATCCTCACAAACCCCTATGGGACAGGTACTACAATTATCTTCATTTTACACATGGGGAAACTGAGGCACAGAGCGGGTAAATGACTAGCCTAAGATCACACATGTAATCAAAAGAGCTGGGGTTTGAATTCAGTCTGGCTCCAGAGATTGACCTCCCTCTCTTTTTTAAACAGCTTTATTGAAATATAGTTCTCATACCATACAACTAACTCTCTTAAAGTGTATAGTTCAGTGGGTTTTCAGTGTATTCACAGAGTTCTGCAATTATCATCACTAATTCCAAAATATTTTAATCACCTCAAAAAAAAAAAGCCCTATAGGGGCGCCTGGGTGGCTTAGTCGACTGGGCATCCAATTCTTGATTTTGGTTCAGGTCATCATCTCAGAGTTGTGGAATCAAGCCTTGCATCAGGCTCTGCACTGGGGGTGGAGCCTTCTTAAGACTCTTCCTCCCTCTCCCTCTATCCCTCTACCCACCCCACTCGCACTCTCTTGTGCTCTCTCTCTAAAACAAAACAAAACAAAACCCTATATTCATCAGCAGACATTCCCAATTCCCCCGTTCTCCCAGCCCCTGACAGTCACTAATCCACTTTCTGTCTCTATGGATTAACTTGTTTGGGACATCTCATATAAGTGGAAGCATACAATATATGTGGCTGGCTTTTTCACTTAGCATGTTTTCAAGATCCATCCATGTTGTACCATGTATCAGTACTTCATATCTTTGTCATAACCAAATAACATCTCATTATATAGATATACCACTTTTTGTTTATCCATTCATCCTTTGACTGGGCATTTGAATTGTTTCCACCTTTTGGCTACTATGAATAATGTTGCTATGAACATTCCTGTGCAGGTTTTTGTACATCTCTGTTTTCTTTTCTCTTGGGTATACCTAGGAGTGGAATTGCTGAGTCACATGCTAACTCTATGTTGAACTCTTTGAGGAACTGCCAAACTATTTCCCACCATGGCTGCACCATTTTACATTCCTATCAGCAGTGTATGGAGAGTCCAGTTTCTTTACATCCTCACCAACACTGATCATTTCCCACTGTTTTGGTTACAGCCACCATAGTGAGTGTGAAGTGATATCTCATTGTGGTTTCAATTTGCATTTCCCTAATGACTAATGATGCTGAGCATCTTTGCTTGTGCCTGTTGGCCATTTGTGCATTTTCTCTGGAGAAATGTCTAGTCAAATGTTTTGCCTATTAAGAAAAATGATTGTCTCGTTATTGTTGAGTTGTAGGAATTCTTTATATCTCCTGGATACAAGTCCCTTTCAGGTAAGTGAATTTCTCTCATTCTGTGGATCATCTTTTCACTTTTTTGATGGTATCCTTCAAAGCACAAAAGTTTTCATTTTGTGAGGTCCAAGTTATTTATTGTTTTCTTCTACTGCTTGTGCACTTGATGAAGTATCTAAGAAGGACTTTCCCAAGTCAATGTCATGAAGATTTGCTCCTACATTTTGTTCCAAGAGCTCTAAATTTTTGGGTTTTATGTTTAGGTCGTGATATGATATGAGGTAGAAGTCCACCTTTATTCTTTTGCATTGGATATCCAGTTGTCCCAGCGTTATTTGTTGAAAAGACTATTCCCCCTCTCACTGAATAATCTTGGCACACCCCAGGCCTCTCTTGACTACCACAGTCACCTGCTTGACTTGAAAACTTTTGGGAGATGAATGCCTGTGTGTGTGTGTGCCTGTGTTATAAAAAGCAGCCGAAACTAACCAAAGCAGTGACCCACAATGCCAGCCTCTGGTGAACTTAAGTCATCAGATGTCTGAAAGTCTAAAGAGTAACGATGATGAAATAAGACCAAGGCCAGAATATCTATCTGATCTCCAAAGGCCGAAAAACCATTGGAAAAGAGATGGAATCTTAATAAAATTCTGAGAAACAAAATTCTCCCAGGGAAAAGGAAGGAAGAAAACTCCATGAGAAGAAAATGCTGCCTAAACTAGCAGACATGCTCTGGTCATCTCTTAAATGAGATCTAGTGTTCTCTGCCCAGGACACATCTGAATGAAAATATAGAGTCAGATGGAGTCAGCCAATGTTAAGATTAGAGTTTTGGATCTGTGATGATTTCTATCAGTCCTTCCTCTGAAATCTTAAGGTTATTCCTTTCTTTGTCACAACTGTTAAGACAATAACTTCTTCCCATTATTTGGGCCAGATTCTGCCCCATCGGTGACTCAGGGTCCCCATCTTCTTGCTGCTCCTAGAGTGGAGAGGCCATGATTTTATTGCTCTGCTCTTTCCACAAACATCTCTTCAACCTCAGAAGGAGGTTGGCACTACCCAATTAGTGAGTCATTGTCTCTTCTCCAAAGACAGCACCCCACACCTGAAGGGTACTGAGGTAACTCAGATAGCCACGACTTTCAGAAATAATTTCTTTGGAGTAGAGGTGATACCACATGGAGTAAGGCATCATACTACATGGAACTTACTTAGAAGTGATCAAGCCCCAATTATTTTGCCTTAACTTCTTCAGGGTTTGCTTTCATTTCCTCTACTTTCATCATGAGCCACTTCCTCACTCTCCAAAGGATTTGTAGAAGCCAGGGCAAATAACACCAGTTGCTATATCAACCCCCCAAATTAAAATAGTTTAATTCAATGAAAATTCATTACTGTCTCCCACAAAGTCCAACACACATATTCCAAGCCAGTGGGCAGACTCCCATGTGGTCTTTCATTGCCCTAGGGTTTTTCCATCTTGTGTGTCTGCCATACTCTCAAGACTCTAAGTCCTCCGCTGGACCCTATCCATTCAGCCTGGAGATGGGAGAGAAAGGATATGGAATCACTCAGTTTTTTTAATGAGATAGGCCTGAGTGACATATTTAGCTACAATACATTGGCCAGAACTCAGTCACATGGACACATCTTACTCAAAAGAGGGGACAAAAGCCTCCTGTGTCCGGGAGACAAAGGAAAAGTTTTTGTTGAACAACTTTGCAGTCTCTTCAGAAACTATGAATATGCAGAATTCAGCTTCCATGATGACAAAATTTTTATGATGCTTCCAAGCTGTCTTGTTGTCATCCTTCCTCCAAGCTCAGAAAGGTCTGGCCATTTATTACAACTATATCTGTATGAAAAGGGCTCATAGGTAGATCGGAAAGCCAAGCAGTGAGATGAGTCTGAGCAGGATCTTTCCTTTCCATAACAGCTCAAGGTGGTCACATAAGAATTCTGCAAATACCCAAATTTGGTAAAAAATCAAGAAGATGTTCTGAGAGCCTGAGCTGGGTACAGGAGACTGAGGTTGATGCGTAGGCTGAAAGGACAGGACCCTGGGAAATCAGAAAAACAGTCATGTCTCTGCAGAGATCAGAGCACAGAGGCAAAGTGAGATGCAAGGCATTGAAGCAGGGACTGAAAATATCAGAAAAAAGCATGGATTAATTAACCAATCTAGGCATCGAGGATCAACAGCTATTAACGTCACAAAAAAAGAGACAAGCAGACCTTATGTGGCTCCTGATAAAACAGCACGCTACTACCTATCACCTAGGGAGAAAAATCAAACCTGAATGTGATCAAGCCTCAAGGTCCAACTATTAATTTATTAAAAATTCACAAGGTGGAAGAACATGCTAAACAACACCACGAGGATGCAACTGGCAAGATCTAGTCTATGCGAAGTCCTATAGGTCAAATGACACTGGCTCTTCAACAAATACATGGCAAGGAACAAAAAGGGGAAAGGAAATTTTATATAAAGAAACTTAAAAAGATATATCAAAAATGTGGGCAAAACTAAAGGACAATGCTTAGGAATGCATACTTATAAACTATAAAAAAAAATGTCTTGAAACAAAAACGAATTTTTGGGACTTCATCAAGATAAAAAGCTTCTGCACAGCAAAGGAAACAGTCAACATAACAGGCAATCTATGGAATGGGAGAAGATATTCGCAAATGACACTACAGACAAAGGGCTGATGTCCAAAATCTATAAAGAACTTCTCAAACTCAACACCCTAAAAACAGATAATCAAGTCAAAAAATGGGCAGAAGACACAAACAGACACTTCTCCAAAGAAGACATACAAATGGCTAACAGACACATGAAAAAATGTTCATCATCATTAGCCATCAGGGAGATTCAAATCAAAACCACATTGAGATAACACCTTACACCAGTTAGAATGACAAAAATTGACAAGGCAAGAAACAACGAGTGTTGGAGAGGTTGTGGAGAAATGGGAACCCTCTTACACTGTTGGTGGGAATGCAAGTTGGTGCAGCCACTTTGGAAAACAGTATGGAGTTTCCTCAAAAATTTAAAAGTAGAGCTACCCTAAGATCCAGCAATTGCACTACTAGGTATTTACCCCAAAGATACAGATGTAGTGAAAAGAAGGGTCATATGTACCCCAACATTCATAGCAGCAATGTCCACAATCACCAAACTGTGGAAAGAGCTGAGATGTCCTTCAACAGACGAATGGATAAAGAAGATATGGTCCATATATACAATGGAATATTACTCAGCCATCAGAAAGGATGAATACCCAACTTTTGTATCAACATGGATGGGACTGGAGGGAATTACGCTGAGTGAAATAAGTCAAGCCGAGAAAGTCAATTATCACTTACTTGTGGGACATAAAGAATAGCATGGAGGACATTAGGAGAAGGAAGGGAAAAATGAAGGGGAAGAATCAGAGGGGGAGACGAACCATGAGAAATTATGGACTCCGGGAAACAAACTGAAGGTTTTAGAGGAGACGGGTGGGGGTATGGATGAGCCCGGTGATGGGCATTAAGGAGGGCAAATATTGCATGGAGCACTGGGTGTTATACACCAACAATGAATCATGGAACACTACATCAAAAACTAATGATGTACGGTATGGTGACTAACATAATTTTCAAAAAAAAGTTAAAAAAAAAAAATGTCTACCACGAAACTCAGCCATCTTCACATAGGAGGATAGCCCTGGTGTCCCAAGTAGCTAAGGAAGAGACATGAGCTCGGGAGAGTTGAGTTCAATTTCCTGTCCTATTTCTGGTTTTCAAAATGAATTTAGGCTAGTCTCTGCCTCTCTCTCTCTGGGCCTCACCGCTTTGGTGGCAAAAATAAGGTCAACTGTATCAATTCTGCCAAACTTCTAGGACCGTCCTGAGAACTAAATGAGCCTGGGCCACCCGCCTTACTCCTTGTCCCCCTGGTGAGCCGATCACCTTCTACATTGAACCTGATCCAAGAGAGGCAAACCCTCCCTTCCTGCTGAGCCCACAGTCATAAACACAGCACTATGATGTTCCAGCTAGTTTCTTATGACTCTTTCTCAACCTGCAGTGTTGCCAGTGCCCAGTAAGGAATGTGGGCACAATAGATAAAGTCTGTCGTAGACACTCAATAAAGTCCACTGAATGAGTAATATGTAGAAAAATCTATAATGATTAAGGTGTGCCTGTGAGTGTAAATTATTATAATTATTTGTTATCTTCACTGAGCTATAGGATTAGGACAGTAGGGGGAAAATGTCATATTATTAAGACTGGATGATTTGACAATCAGTTGCCTTTCAAGTAGAGGGGACATTTTGATGAAAGAAGGGAAAACAGAATCCACAATCCAGGCCATTGCTTCGTCTTGGCAGGGTAGGAAGATTGTAGCACCAGAGAAGGTGGCCAGAGGAAGTGGTGAAAAGAGGAGGAGGGAGGGGATATCCAAAGCCAAACCTATATACAATTTTAACCTTGCTAGGGTCTGAGGGGTTGGTAGAAACACTCCACCACCTGAAAACAGCTTGGAGCAGGGGCTTAACTGTCCAAACTCCGGGGCTCTGCTACTGGCCCCAACAGTGAACTCAAACTGACCTGTGCTCTCCTCACAGTCCAGGGGGCCTCACTGGGAGACCGTAGGGGCATGAATGAAAATCCCATGGGGCTCTGGACTGAATGACGTCAAGTAGATCCAACCAACCCTTAGTATTTCTAGAAGCTCATCCTCAAGACCTGTGTTTCCCGGTAGACTATATGTGCCAGGCTTCATAGGACAGGGAGTGGTTTTCAGGAAAGGCTGCTCTGAACAGATGCTAGAGGGGAGACTGGAATGTCATTGAGCTTTAACTCTGGTCTTGGAGGAATAAATTACATGCAGTTACAAAACTGATATTGACATGAGCTACCGGCTTTGTTCTCTGAGGCTGGTGTCCATTCATCGTCACTTCCTTGCCCAGTGCCTTGGAGAGACACTCAGGCTGGAGAAGCCGGGCTCTCAGTTCTGCCTTTACCTCCAGGGGCCTCAGGGAGGCTCTTTGAGAGACAGGTTTCAGGACATCAGTTCTTGCCTCTCCCTAAATAATGAACAAGAGTATACACAATAGCTCAGACACTCCCAGATAGCCACTCAGTGTAGTTAACCCTGCCTAGCTGGGCAGGGTTGTCCAACCTTGTCCAAGGCCAGAACTCAAGGCTATCTCAGACCAGCTTGGTGCAAAGGTTTATCATCCCACACACGTGGCAGAATTCCCAGCTCAGGAGTGGTGAGAACTGTTTTGTATAATTTCTCAATCCGATGTCCTGTCTTTCCAAATAGCCAAATACAAATAACAGAAGTAACGTTTCAAATGCATCCCAAGCAGCAAGGTCTCTTGTCTGTGATGCAGGCTGTCTACAGAAGGGTCTCATAATTTTCTACCTGAGAACTCCCTGCCGTGTCCCTATGGCTTAAGAATAACATCCTGGCCCTCTTTCTGTGACAAGCTTTGGAAAAACTGAACTGAGACTGGGCTGGAAGGAGGTCCGCGAGCCACGTCCCAAGTCCAGGTCTCCGAGGAAGTGAGAGAGAGAACAGCCAGTACCCGCTCTTCCTCCTCCCGCTGCTGCCGGGCTCCTGTTTCCTCAGCCCCCTCCAGCAGCTCTTCCTGGCAGCGGTAGCTCGGATGAGAATTATGGAATTGCTATTATTACCCCAGCCCAGCGTCCGGGGCTTGATGGCTGCTACCTTGGCAGCTCCCACCTACAGGAGAGCCAACTGCAGTGACAATAAAACAAAGTCCTTGGCAGCTGAAGGCCTCTCCTCTGTGTGCCGGGGCTGACGGACGGGATGTGAAGCCAGCCCTGACTCCGGCTCCTTGGGAAGTCTTGGAGCTGGCCCACCGCCTTCCTGGCATCTGATTCCAAAGGCATTTTTCAGCCCAGCTGGGAAGGCCATGACAGTCTCAACGAGGCTCATTCTATCAACCTCAAGAAATGAGAGTCTCCCAGCCTGGGCTGTCTGACCAGGGCCTCTTCTAGAAGACAAGGTGATTGGTTTGCCCCAGTGTGGCTGGCCTTCTCAAGCAACCAAACAAACAAATAGCATTTAGAGAGCACCACTGCATACAAGGGCATTACTCAAGATTCAGGCAGCCAACACACACATCTTTCTGTAGCACCTACTTTGTGTCAGGCACCGTGTTAGGTGCTAAGGATCTATCCATGGACAGAGTGGAGAAAAAGCCCCGTTCTCCTGGGAGTCATATTCTATTGACAAGAAAGTGATGAGAAAAAAGAATAAATAAGTAATTTAGTGAATTAGAAGGGGATAGATGCTCTGGGGGGATTTGAGCAGTCAAGGAGATTGGGGGTGTAAGAAGCAGGAGTCAGGTTTCAATGAGGGGGTCAGGGAAGGCCTCACTAAGAACAACAGTAACAACTGACCAAGCCTTGAAGGAGATAAAGGGTCAAAACCTAAACCCCACACTGAAGGCCTTCCAGGAGTTCAGAGGCCTGTTAACAGATGGCTGTGTCAGCAGGTATCTCATGAAGTGCCAGACTGGAGGGTGGTGGGAATTCAGAAGAGGAAGCCGGTATAGCCTACAGCCCACTGGGGCCCAGCAGGAGAGCACGCCATCTTGGAACTGTTCCCAGAGAGGGCTTTATTACCTGGAACTTGGGCAAGACACCTAAGGCAGGTGGGGTTTCCACTGAGGTGTGACCAGAAATATGAGGAAAGGGTGTGACTGGGGCTCAGGGGAGCAGAGTAGGGACCATGCAGGGGAAAGGCAGGGCCAGAAGCCCATTCTGAGGTGAGGGCAGTCCAGGGAAGAGAAATGCCTGTGGAGCTCTCACGGGCTGAGCTAGCGGGAAATCCCCCTTCTTCCCACTCAGATACTTCCAGATCCCATTGTTCTCCTCAGACCAAGCCCACTAGACCAGAGGGGATCAAACCTGCCTGCCCATCAGTATCACCTGGTTTTTAATAATACAGCTTCCTGGGTCCCATTTGGGACCCATAAATCAGAGTCTGTGTTTTTTAAAAGCTCTCTAGATGGTTCCACCGACCCATCAGGTTTGGGGTCCACTGTTCTGACCTTACAGTGTCACATTGTTACTACCTGAATCATTTTAGAGGCAACTCGTGTGGTAGGAAATTCATATTAGGGGCTCTCCCCACTGAGTGGGAATGATCGATTAAACGTCAGTCTCCATGATGAGCCCGTGACACGCTCCTTGAGGGAAGGGACTATATTCTACTTTTCCGTATGAAAACTCGGGCATTTTCTGTATGAAACATAACAGGCCTTGATAAGTACGTTCTGAATGGAACCGAGCCAGGGACTGGCCATCCAGCTGCGGTCATGACACTTAGCGTCCCTGAGCCTCTATCCGCAACTGTAAAATGGGTCCAATGATTGCTGCCCTTCCTGTCTCACATCTCTGAGAGGCCCAAAGTGAGGTAACTTGAATACTTGCAGGAAGAGTTGAATCGTTTCTTTTTAGGAATTCCCAGTGGAGAGGAAGCTAGATGTGGATGATCCAAAACAGATGATCATATTATAGCCTTTTTAACCTTCGAATTCATCCTGGGAGTAAGCTTACCTTCTGAATTGTTTTCTCTTGCTGTAACTAAAAAATCACTCATTCATACCGAACAAAGAGTTGAATAAGTATCTACTGCGTGCTATATACCGTATTTGGCAATAGGAACCCGCAAATAAATAAGACACAGTTCTGTCACAGAGCATAAATATGAACACGGACTACAATAGCTCATCTAAGCAAGTTGTGGGGAGAGGTTATGGCCAAAGCTGTTACTTCCAGGCCTGAAATAATGAGCAGAAGAAAATCTCTAAGGGTTCGAGGCAAAAAGTGCACAGTGGCCAAAGGCAATGACACAGAAGACAGAGGAAAACAGATAGCTCTTTCAGGACCAGCAAGTCAGGTGACATGACCGGAGTGAGGAGTGGGTACAGAAGATGCAGGGGAGGGGCTAGGAGTAGTAAGCAGTCTTGAACATGGCACCCAAAGACCCCTGCCTCCTGGCATTCCTGCCTTTGTATAATCCCCTCCCTTGAGTGTGGACTGGACCTAGAAGCCCACTTCTAACAAGGAGAGTATGACAAAAGTGATGAGATGTCACTTCCAAAATCAGTTGCAAGAAAGACTACATTTGGGACATCTGGGTGGCTCAGTCGGTTAAGTGGCTGCCTTCGGCTCAGGTTGTCATCACAGGGTCCTGGGATCAAGTCCCGCATCAGGCTCAGCAGGGAGCCTGCTTCTCCCTCTGCCTGCCACTCCCCCTGCTTGTGCTGCCCCCCACCAATAAATAAATAAAATCTGAAAGAAAGAAAGAAAGAAAGAAAGAAAGAAAGAAAGAAAGAAAGAAAGAAAGAAAGAAAGAAAGAAAGAAGGAAAGAACGAACTACAGCTTTCTTCTTGGGTTCCCTCCCTTGCTCCCCCTTGCTCTCTCACTGGCTCGCTCTGATGAAGCCAGTGTCATGTTGGGAGCTGCCCTGGGGAGAGACCCATATGTCAAGAAACTGATGTCTCTGGCCAACAGCCAGCAAGGACCTGACACACTCAGTCCAACCGCCTGTGAGGACCAGAATCCTGCCAACAGGCACATGAGTGAGCTGAGAAGTGTGTCCTCCTCCAGCTGAACCTTCAGATGAGACCGCAGCCTGGCTGCCATCTTGACTGTGGTTTGTGTGACCCTAAGGTGGAGGGCCCAGCTAAGATGCACCCAGATTCCTGTGAGATAATAAATATTTGTTGTTTTAAGCTGCCGGGCAACTCGTTACACAGTAATAGATCCAGGTGGCCCTCAGAGTTTTCAGGCATGAAAGTGAAATAATTAAACCTGATCAACCATTTGTTGATTGGCAGTGAGGGGCCACTGCAGGAAGCCCTGTAAGGAGTGATGGGAGTTTGAACGAGGCAGCAGGAGAGGGAACAGAAAGGAATGAACGAGAGATCCTGCGAGCTACAGTGGGTGGGACGTGCCTTCCGAGAGGACGGACTGCCCATTCATCTGGCTACTCAGACCACAAGCCTTGAAGTTGTAATGACAATTGCTCCTTCACCCACACCCACACTCAGTCTGCCAGTAAATTCCATCTTCACCTTCCCCTCCCTCCCAGATCATGCCACTTCCCTGCTCAAAACCCACCAATGACTTCTAATTGCACTTAGAACAAAATCCCAAGTCCTCCCCATGGTCTGCAAGACCCGATGCGCCCCGGGCTCTGGCCATTCTCTGAGCTGTCTCCCTGCCTGCCCTGCTCACACAGCCCAGCCAAACTGTCCCTCGCTAGCCCCTCTGCCTGGAATTCTCTTCCTACAGACGCTATTTGCTCCATTCGCCCCTGCAGTCTTTTCAGAAAAGGATTCTGATGATTCTGATTCAGAAAAGGATGGACAGGCATTTAAGCTGAGGTCCTGAAGAAAACCCAAGGAAATCGCCATCTTGGATGGCTTAGGGAAGCTGGCCTCATTCGTCCAGAATCACATCATCTGTGGCAAGATCAGTAGTATTAGGTGGGGCGAAACCTTCCCAGATAATACCAGGAATATGGGGTCTGGGACCCAATGACCAGAGAGAATGGGGGACATTCTTCCTGGGGGTTATTGCACATGTGAGAGCTCCTCCCACCTGTCATGGCCACTGGTACCTGCCCCAGATCCTTCCCCTCCGCCGGTGGGCTTGATCCCCCAGTGAGGCTACGGATGCTGTTTTCACCGCTGCCTGGGCAGTCCGATGGTGGAGGCACAGGGAGGTGGAGGGATTTGTCCCAGGCTTTCTTGTTCCCAGTTCAAATGCACTTCATCATCTTTGGGTCTTCAGAACAATGAGCACTGGACAGGAAAAACTAAATAAATCCTAATAAGAAAATAAGTGACATGTAAAAAGTCCTTTGTCTATTGCGTAACTATTTTAACTTAATATGGTGTGGGTGTGAAGCAGTCAGTCATTAAGTTGACCTCAACTGGCCACCTACCAGCCATGCGGTCAGGCGCCGTGCTAAGCAGCAGCCACTTGCTCTGCGTGCCCAGTACATGCCAGGATGGGACATGGGGCTGAGTCTGCAGGGCCAGGTGGAGTGAGCTGGGGGAAGGAGGGCTCTCTGGGACACTTTCCTGCAGCCAGGGAGAGCCACAGCCCCCAGGGGGCTCTCTGTCCTCTGCCCCAGGAAGGGTCTTCACAGCCCTTGGCCGAGTGGCCATCCCCCTTGCTCTCACCCTGGGCTCCCCAGAGGCCTCCCAACAGCCCTGGACCAGCCAGCTGGCAGCGAGCCCCCCACAAGCGTGGTGATGGTCTCTTGGCAGTGAGTGGGGCCATGATGAGTTGAACTGGCTCCCCAGGGCGACCCGGTGAGTCAACCGTGTGCCCCTCCCCCCAGCCCTCTACCTCATCGTCCCCCTTATAGGCCACCCACAATGTCCTAGAAATGCCAGCTCTCCTATTTTCACTTTTTCCTTAAAGACGGAAGAAAAAAGGACAAGGAGTTGGAAAAGCAAAGGAGCCAGGTGGTGAGCAGGGAAGTGCCTTGGAAAGCCGTCAGACAGGGCAGAAGCACAGGGTTTCGGGGACAGCGGACCTTCCGATTGACATCGTGAGGGCAATGGGCCCCAGTCCGGTGGTGACAGGAGTCTCCTGGACCCTGGGCAGACCTGGAAAGGGCTCTAAACACCATCTCACTCACCTTGGTTTCAAGTCAACTGATGTTCAAAGAGGTTAGATGAATTGCCCGAGTTGGTAATTAAGCCAGATTTGTTCTGGCCTTAGAGAATGGAAGAAAATGTTGGAAAAATAGTTACCTTGGACAGAAAACCTGCATTTTAAGGCACTCAACCATAGACACCTAATCATTTACCTACGATGGGTCTCCGTCTGGTTTCCTGCAGGCTAGCCTAAGCTCCTTCAGGGCAGCTGTTTCTGAGCGTCTCTCGTGTCCCGTGGACACTCAGGCAGTGCTGGTTCGAAGTGACAAACAGAGGAAAACACAGCCGCAGGTGAGACCGAAGCCATGAACAGAATAAATGATGAGCAAAGAGATACCCTCTAAGTTGCCCATGGCTCACTCCTGCTGAGAAGTCGAAGCCAAAATTAAAAGGCGGTGAGGTCCAGTGGAGAAGCCCAGAATCATAAATAATCATAGGCACATCATTAACGATTGCAAGAATGTACGTTGCATGGCACTCTATTTTGTCCCAGAGCCTCACCGCCATGGTCAAGGACTCCTGGCTGGGGCAGGTCAAGGCCACGCTTACAGTACCCAATCCTGAAAACCTCACCGTGGGAGGAGGAGCTGTGAAGAGAGGAGTGTTCTTTCTGACCTCAAACCCGGGCAGCGCCCAATAAATTCAATTTCCACACCTGCCTGGAGTGAAAAATGGCCTATTTCAGTGCCTGCCTCGTGTTCATCAGACTCTCCAGGGGACGTGAGAAGTTTGGAAAAAAGCATGCCCTAAAACTATCATTGATTTTTCTAAAGTCACTATTTCATTTATTTTGAAATGTCAAAAAAGCATCAAGAGAGGGCACGAGATTTTTTAACGCTCATCAGAAGGCGGTCCAGGTTTGAAAGGCTGAGAAATCCCACAAATGTGTCTGCTTCTGCCGGGGGCACGCTCCCCACTCCCGCGTGTCCTTGCAAAGAGCGCAGAAAGGGGCGAGCCGGGCTCTCCAGGGTCCTCACCGTTCTCCTTCTGAGGGAGACAAATAGCCCTCCAGCGGTATTCGGGAATCGCTTTCATCCTCCCCAGTTTATCTGATCGGGGGTGTAACATCTCCATGAGCCCAGCAGGAGCCCAACTCAAGTCAACAAACACTCATCGAAGCCTGCAGAGAGTGAGGCCCACCACTCAGCAGTTGAGGACACGGGCCCTTCAGGGTTCAACGACCCTAACTGAGGGTCCGGAAGAGGAGCTAGGGAGGCCCGGAGAGGAAAAGGAGTTGCTCTGTGTCACCCAGTCAATGTTGGAGTCAGGACTCGAACCCGGGCCCTCCAAATCTTCACAATCCAGTGTTCCATCACCACAGCACATAGCCCCTCCAGTTGTCCCCTGCCCTAGGGAAGGAGGGACAAGGGAGGGGACGGACACAGATTGGACACACAGGTCTGCCCTCAGCGTGCTAGGCCACTTAGTGGAGACAGTTTATAACCGTGGGCTTCTGCACTTCTTTACTTTCCTGTCTGTGTCATTTCACACCTACCCTCCAAGCACTGCAAGTCTCCAAGGCCCTCGGCGTCTGGCTCATTCATCTGTAAACGGCCATAAGCACACGTGCTGCCCAGGGGTGTGGCAAGGATTGGGGACAGCGGGGGGGCCACGCCCCACCCACCTCCCCCTGCACATTGCAGGATGGCTCCCTGCCCTTATTTTGCATCCAAATCACAGAGATGTAAAGAACCACTGCTGGCTGGCAACATCGACCCCCAGCTAATGGCCCTTCCCCAGTCCTGCTACGAAATCAGCCTGCAATGGTTTTTGTTTTTTGTTTTTAAAGTTTTATTTATTTGAGAGAGAGAGGGAGAAGGAGAAGGAGAAGCAGACTCCCCACTGAGCAGGGAACCCGATGTGGGTCTCAGTCCTGGGATCATGACGTGAGCCGAAGGCAGACGTTTAACCGACTGAGCCACCCAGGCGTCCCTGCAATGTTTTTTTGAGAGTGAATTGGACTGCTTGGTTTTCTGAGCAACACTGGGCTATAAAGGACATTCAGCCTCTTCTGGGCTCTGCTTCAAGTATAACCCATCTTCAATGGAAGAATCACACAATTGTGGGTCAGAACTTGAAGGGATAGTCACAGCGATCCCCCGGTTGCAAACGAGGTAGCTGAAGCAAACACCACCTCCACCACCAACGGGGACCGAGACATAACCCAGGGCAGTGAAAGACTGCAGTTCACTCCCGGATCTACTTTTCCCCAAATCCATTGTGTCCAAACCCAGATTTTACCCGTGAGGTTTGCTTTGCCATGAGGTCTGTCTCAGGCACTTGGCGATTGCTTGTAGGATTAGGAGTTCCTGCGAAGGCACCAGAATCATCTCACGATCGAGTCTCCGATGTACACGGCCCTCCAGGCTCTGACACCCAGCTGGCCACTCCCGGGCCATTTCTCCCTTGTGCACCAGCGTCCGCCTATTCCAGACGTTCACATGGGGCGCCCTATCCCAGGCAATCATGCCACGGGCTGCAAGCCTCCGTGGGAAAATTGGTAAACTCCATATGGGAAGTTTCTACACATGGGAAATGTCTAGTCACTAAAATGTCAGTCTTTAGCTTTCAAAACTCATTCACCACCCCACTGATACCAGAATGTTCCCCAGCCTGTGGGTTTGGAGTTCCTATCCTTTCCTTAACCAACCTTCCTCGTGATTCCTTCCAGATCTGTTATGGGGTCTTCAGCGTAGTTCACTGCAAACAGGGAGTTTCCAGACATCAGAAAAGCGTCCCCACTTCACTGTCTTCTCAGAATATGCATGAGGGAGATCAGATGGCTAAAGGCCAGCTGGGAGGACAGTGGCAAGAGCTCTGGCCACAGGGCTCTTGCCCCAGCCTTGCCACCTTGCTGTGTGACCTTGGGCAAGTTACTTCTCCTCTCTGGGCCTCAGGGTCCTAGTTCGTAGAATAACCTGCTTATTGGGGAGAAAGTCTAGGTGGCCTGCTAGCTCGGTGCTCATGACTCCAGGGGTGCCTGAGAGCCTGGATTCAGAAACTAGAGAGATCTTGGGCAAACGGCTCAACCCTTCCCAACACAGAAGTGATGATAATAAAATGCCTATGAGTTTGGGTTTTGTGAGGAGTAAATGAATTGATACATACAGGTAAAGGGCTTGGAACAGTGCCTGGTATGCAGTAAGCACTCACCAAGTATGAGCCCCGGCTTCCGTTACCCCCACAAGGGTTGTATCTACCCATCTTTGTGCCCCCGGCCACCACCACCCCCCCACCCCCACCCACCGTATGGGACCTGGCAGGCTCTGGCTGAATGGAAGATTGAATTAAAATAATAAGTGACGAAATATCCAAACCAAATATTGGAGAGGGGAGGGGAGGGGCAAGAGGGCAGCTATTCTATGAAGGGACGAATATTTCTTCTGTCCTAGCCCTTTGAAGTGTCTGTGTTGGGTGGGGGTGGGGTGTGAATACCTTCAGCCCCTCCCAGTGCCCCTCGCCCCTCCCCTACCCCACTTCTGGAGCCGGACGAAATCCTGCCCCCCACTCCATTCCTGGTCTGTGATGACCCTGCACAACCCCACCCCCAACTCGGCCCATCTCAATTGCCCCTCCGTCTTCTTTCATCCCATAGTTCATCTTCCAACTCAAGGGAAACAGTAGTCAAAAAAGAAACAGCCCTCCGCCGCCCCTCAGCCCCTGGCCAGTAATCCGAGCTGCAGAAGGAAAGGGGCAATTATGGTTTGGGGTTTCTCCTCCTCCTCTTCCAGCTCCTTGACTCACTTTTCATCTTTCTCTTGCTTTCTGAGAGCTCGGCATTCTAGGGGTGGCTGGAGGTGGGGGGGACAGCGAAGCCCCCCCATTTCCTTTGGAGCAAGATTAGGGGGAGAACAGCAGCCCGGCAGGGGGGCTGGTGCCCCTCTGCTAATCCACAGCCCCGATGACTCTGCCAAGTGCCTGGCAGGCTCACCCCTCTCCCAGAAGGAAATTTATTAGCAGAGGCTGCGGGGAGGGCTGGGGTTACTGAGACTTCATTACTCTTACAAAATACACTATGGGACGTTTACTAGTGTCCCGTGAAGTGTGGCCATAAATCAGGGGCTCTGCAGCGCTTGTCAGAAGAAATGAGGAAAGTGCGTTTGCTCTCACCCACCGTGGCCTTGCTGTTGACCCCGTCCCCAAAGCAAGGCCACGGGGCTGACAAAGCCGCACCGCCAGAGGCCCTCGGGGCAGCCTCCCCGCCTCACAGCTGGGCACAGGTTTGGCCCAGCCAGTTTCAAATCCACACATACCACGCGTTGAATCTCTCCTGGAAATAATATTTCCTCTGCCGATTTTATTCTCCCGGCCCCAGAGACCTACAAAACTTCTGTGCAGCATGATCCTGTTTCTAATATATATATATGTGTGTGCATATATACATGTATATATATGTATATATGAAGGAAATACACTCAAAAGTTAAGAGCGATTCTCTCTGGGCACAACAATTATGGGTGATTTTTATTAACTTCTTCATACTTTCCCAGATTTTCCACACTTAAAAAAAAATAAATATGGATGATGTTTATAATCAGAAAAATGTTACTTTTTCAAAAAATAAAAAGAAATTCAAGGCTCAATCCCGGGGGAAATATGCCAATGTTCATGTTATTTATAAAAATGTAAAACTATAAACAACCTCAACATATAATAATTATTCCACATTCCAGGACAGAATATCACACAGCCGCTTAAAATACTGGCTTCGAAGATGTGGGGGCAAATGCTTATGATTTAATGCTTAGAGGGGAAAAAAAAGGGAAAAAAACCCAGGCCATTTTATATGCATATGCTGACTTGTAGTGTATAAAAATTATACATACCAAAAATGCCTAGAAGAAATATTATTATTGTATTAAGGGGTGGGCTTCTGGAATATTTTCTTTTCGTCTTCTCTGCTTTCCAAATCTAGGTACTGCGTTTATAGTTCTTTTGTAATTTTTAAGTGTTTAAAAGGAGAAAAAAAAATGCAAGCTGGGCTGGGGGTTCCTACTCTCCTTCCCCTCGCCCCCACCGCCCAGTACCACACACGTGTTCTCGCCCCACATTAAAACATGAGGCCTGGGGTGCTGTGGTGGGTTCAGTTCCGTTGGGACAATCTGGAACAATCAGCTCCACCAATGAACTTTTTATGGAGTTTCTGACTTTGAAGCGAAGTAATGAGACTTGGCCGCTGACCAGGCCTTGAAATGTTCAAAGCCCCCCCACCCCCACCCCATCAATTAGCTAATCCAAGGCATCCGAAGTAGGTAGGCGGGTAGCCGGGCAGGCGGGCAGGCGGGCATCGAGGCCCTGGTTTCTAGAAGAGAGCAGGGGAGGGAGGTGTCCCTGTCTGAGGCTAAGCTGGGACCCAGCCTAAGGCCAGACCCAGGGGGGCTGGGGGTCCTTCTGGAGAAACGCCCTCCCCCACCCAGCTCATCATCTGGAAATGAGCCGGCTGTTTGAAGTAAGCAGGCGGGTCTCGAGCACCCCCTGGCGGACCAGCATGTCCACTGCTGCAAACCACCACCCCACGCCCCAGCAGGGACAGGAGGTACCACTGGTCTCTCATCAAAAAAAGCCCCTGAGAATGTTCTAGATGCTGGGTGAAAAGGAACGATCCCTGGATCCCTCTGTCCCTCCACTTATTTATTTTAAAAATAAATCAACCTTCCTCGGGAAGGGATTCCTCAATCCCAGGAGAGGGGGTGCACTTTGCGAGGCTTAGCTTGGGTTGGGGGAGGGGGGCGTGGGCATTGGCAGGGTGATTGCTCTGCTTTTATTTTTGATAAGAAGTCGCTCTCTCCTGATGTGGTGAGGGGGCTGCAGGCGAACCTCTGGCCTACCTCGGATCATCACCCTTCACTCCACATTTTGAATGAGTCCCAGCATTGGGAATTTTGGTGGCATTTGGTTTTGATTTTTAAAAAGGGTTCCGGGGGTGGGACAGGACCTTTGCCTTGAAGCACTGAGTTCTCTCGGCAGCTCCAGGGAGTCTGGCAGTGTTGAGACCTTTCCTGGTAGGGCTAAGAAGATGAGCTGGTTGGTTGTGGTGTGTTTAGAAGTTTAAAACGGCAAAAAAGAGAGATGGTTTGTGGGAGGGGGGGCTTGGGCCTGGGAAGTGAAGGGGGGAGACAAGACCTCCAGATCTGCTCTCCTCTCTACTGTAAATTACAAGCCTGCTTTTTTAAATTTCCTTTCCCAGAACAATGTTATTCATTCAATTCCAAAGTAAACATTGGGCTTAGATACTCAACAGTTTGGGAGAACAAACTGTCCTCGTTGTTAGGGTCTTTACCTGTCAGGGGCCTGATTAAACCCATATATCTTCATGGCGGCCATCAGCAGCCATAGTGGGCTGTGAGGAAGAACCAGGCACCGGCCGCTCACCGCCCCCCCACTCGGCCCCATCCCCACACACATCAGGGCAGCCCGCACCCCCCCTCCCCACCCTGTGCCAGCCCTGGGCTTGGGGCTTTCCCCTCTCTCCCGGCGCTGGCTACCCTAGGGTGTCTGATCGGGACTCCAGCCTAACCCTGAACCTCGGGGGTAAGGGGGCAGATGAGAGGAAATGCTGAGGCCTGGAGGGTACTAGGGAAGGGGGCGGGGGAGGGGAAAGGGTCGCTCAAACCGCCTTCAAAGTGATAGATGTTTGTAGTTCAGAGGAGTTGATTTGGGGAGAAGCACAGGCCGTGGGTAGTAAATCACGCAATCCGATGTTGGTGCTAAGAATATGGAAGCCCATTTCCTTTCTCCTAGGGGAAGGCCGCTTAATTAAGAGATCTCTGGGTACTCAACTTTCCTCATAAATTTTAGAGAGCTATAAAACTCAGCGTGTGTGTGTGTGTGCGTGTGTGTGTGTGTGTGTGTGTGTGTGTGTGTACGTGCACCCACAGCGTGGGCAAAGAAGAGCACATTCGGAGCTCTGTTCAGAGTGGCACTCACACTTCAGCTCTTTTGTTCTTTGGGCTCCTGCTCAATCTTTTGTGCCTCAGTTTCCCCACATAGAGAATGGCAGTAACAGCCTGCCTCTCACATCCCCACTGAAAGTGAACATCGAGAAACTGAAATTGGAAAGCTCAACAATGTTGAGTGAGGGGAGGGGGGCCGGGGCTCCCACAGGGGAAGGTGGGAAGGGGGATTGGGGCCCATGGCCTAGGCTGGGTGGGGGTGGACGCCGAGCCCAGCCCCTGGCCCCAGTTGCAGACGTGGGGAGCAAAGCTTCCACCCTTCTCAGCCCTCACCCCGGGGATGGCTCAGTCGTTCTGCAGAGCTGTCCTCAGAAACCCGGGGCTGGAATCTTAAGTTTCCTGTGCGCCTCTAAGGAATATTTAATTTCCAAAGTACAGTCTGTTTCTCTTCCCGAAGAACTCGTTTCCCCTCCTGGCTTATCTGATTGTGGGTATCTCAGGGAGCAACCTGTCACCTATCATTTTCCGCAGAAGCGAACATTAGCAGTTGGGGAGCCGCGATGGGGGCCCCGGGGCGGGGAGAAACTCAAGCAAGATGCAGAAGGCCAAGGACGGAAAGAAAAAGCCATCTGTCCTGGAACGGCCCGAGCTAAGTCAAGTTCTCACTCACATGGAAAGGAAATGCTCTTGCGTGCTGTTTTCCCTCCATAGCTCACTTCATCTCTCCTTCTCCTGGGTCGCAACGTGTCCCAGAGAAGGAACAGGGAAGGCCAGGGGACTGCCCCGAGTTGCTGAGGGAGAGCTCAGCGAGGAGAGGAAAAGTGGCCCCGTGGTAGGTCACACTGCCGGGAATGGGTAAATCCAGTCCTCCAACCCACTCCTGCCAGGCTCTGCACAGCACACAGAGCTAAGCTTCCGAGGTTTGGGTGATGGTTTGTTTGGTGTTTTGTTTTGTTTTGTTTTGTTTTGTTTTGTTTTGTTTTTTGTTTTGTTTTGTTTCGTTTCGTTTCGTTTCATTTTGTTTCATTTGTTTTGTTTCGTTTTGTTTCGTTCATTAATGGTGTTGCAAGACAGCAGGGGACAAACGTATGGAAGTTGCTCTGAGCCCTGTGGCTCAATGTCCTTGACATAGGACAGATCCGAGGTGTTGGCTGGGATGGCTTGGACATACTCCCGACTCACAGCCAACCTGCTTGGCTCTTTCAAGCCCCAGATTCCACTGGGTGGGGAGCACGGGTGAGGACCAAATCAGGCAATGACCGTGAGCATGCCAGGCACGAAGGGGTCTCCCATGACACATTAGTTTCATTCTTCCAGAAAACAGGAACACGAGTTTGAGCTAAACCGCTGGCATTTCGCAGCCCTACCCTGAGCTGTGCTTGAAGTAACAAGATTAAATGCTGGGTACTGGTTTGCTCCTGGGGCTCCCTCCTTCAAAGATGATGATGCCAACCACCAGGGAATGGGGATCGAAACTTGGAAGTGAGGTCTGATGCTACAGGAAGAGAGCTGAGAGCTCCAGAACATTCCAGCTCTGCTTAGATCCATGGTTCCATCACATCCTTGTTGAAATGTTCTTTTTTTTTTTTTGCTTGTTTTTTTTTTTACAGTAAATATTCATCACTTGTATGATGCATGAAATAATAAAATGTTTTTGAAAGAGGATTCCCATTTAGGACACATAAGACACCTTTCTGTTCTTTTCCTTGCTGTCAGGTACATTATAAGGAAGGTTGAAGTTATGAATGTGTGGGAGACCCGGAGACCCACCCCAAATTCCCTCCAGGCCACAGACTCGAGGCTTCGGGGCCAGACAGGACATGAAGGAAGTGCCTGGCCCTGGCCACGTAGACTGGGGCAAGAAGACCCAGAGACCCGGGCAAGTCCCAGGCATCCTTCCTAAAGGGGGCCGCCTCTGCTCCACTCCAGACGGTTGTTCCGCCTAGGAACGCGGACATAAGGTTGGCATGGCTTCCACTTATTTGTGAAAAGCTGAAAATCTGTCTTTTTATGTGAAATCCCCAGATTCTCAAAAATAGCGTTTTGATTTGAAACTCTTGGTAGAAGGAACCCTAAAATAACTCAGTAACTAAATATCTACTCACGCAATCCTGTGAAATGCATACTATGGTTACCACAAGTCTATATCGAGGAAATTGAGGCCCAGAAAGGGTAAATAATGGGCCCAAGGTGACACGGTTAGAAGTGGGTCGGGGGAGAGCCTGGCACAGGAGGACTTAAGGGAGGGACTATAGGTCCCTGTGTTGAATCAAAGGAGACAGGGCCCATTTTTCTACCATAATGGTAAATTGGCCCCAAATTAAGCCAATACCCAGTTCTTATTGCTTCTGCAAGGAATTAATAAACGATGACATCTTCTGAAATGAAGGAAGGCCAGCTGCTCAGAGAGATGTCAGAAAGCCCTTTACAGGGCCGGAGTTGTTCTGCCTTAGTGAGTAAAATGATTATGCCACAAACATGCAGAGAGGAAAAAACAGGAGGAGCTGCCAACGCCCGTGCCCGCTCCTGGCTCGGCTCACAAGTGTGCCCACCACTGGGAGACAAGGCCCTGCAGTAGCCAGCTCTCAGGCATTAATGGCTGTGGCCTCTCAGAGAACATTCTGGAATGTTTTAGGTTTATATTTTGTAGATGGCATGCCAAGTCATTCCCTCATTCTGCCTATTAGATGGTTAGTTTCCTTTTCCTAGTTAAAGGATTAACTAGAATTATCAGTAATCATGAGCTTCCCCCAAGGACAGGTCAAAGGAAATTAATGGAAACTGCAGCAATAGGGACATGGGTTAGCTCCGCAAGAGGAATTCCTGACTGGGAGAATTAGCCCTGGCGTGGGTGAAATTAGAACCCATCATGGAATCCAGGCAAAGCTGGAAATCCCTTCAGGCTCTGGCTCAGAGAGGAGGTTACAGGCAAACAAGAAGGAGAAGGAAGGCTGGTTAAATACTTCACTGTGGAAAGTTCTAGAAACTCAAAGCTGAAGGGAGACCTTTGAAAGATTCCAGCCTGACCCTTTAATTTAAGAGGAGAAAACTGGTCCAGAGTTGGACAGGGACTTGGTAAGGATCACACAGATAAGAAACAGCAAAGCTGGAGCTCAAGGCCCCAGTCCGGCCACCACTTCCCCCTCTTTGAGCTAGTGAGGTTCACTAGAGATGAGACTGCAGACTTCTTGGGTTCTCGGTTTGTCATTCTCTAAAATGGAGCGTTAGACTTAGCATGTCATCATGCAATATCTATTTACATGTCTACGCCCTCTCTAGACTCTGGGTGAATCCTGGGGACCATGACTTCCTCATCTAAAAAGTTGAGGTCACTGTGTGCCCTCCACATGGCCTGACCCATGGTGGGCCCTCAGTAACTGGTGTGGAATTGGGTGAAGAGTCAACTTGGAGGGTGCTGAGGCTTAGTTCCTGTGTGTGCACTCTGTGAAGTACTGAATAAGATGTCTTTGTGCAAGATAGGGCCATTATCGCCATTGGAGCAGATAAGAGACCCGGCCTCCTGGGAGCTACATCAAATATGGTAAATGCTACTTGTTAAATCTTGGTGATGTGCATAGAGGCATTCATTACACTATTCATTATGTTCAAAACTATTCATTACACTGTTCTGATAGTTTGACTATTTTCATTAAAAAATAGTCAACAAAATTTAAGAGCAATCAAAAGCTTATTCCTTAAAGGCACGTGCTCGTGAAGCCTGGTTCTAGAAAACAGCCATGCCATTCATTCAGCAGATGTCTATTGTCACTAATGGAATGTTCCAGATTCTTTGATGGCAAAAAAGTGAAATAGACTTAGCTCCTGTCCCCAGGGAACCGGAGGGGAAATGAGACTCGGGTGACAGTGCACAAAACAAGGTGGATGTGTTGGCAGGGGAGACGTGTGGAGAGCTGGCTTGGCCAAGGTACAGCCATTGAGCCCACCTCCTGACCAGCACAGCCAACGTTAACCCACTGCATGTCCACAGACCACACCGCAGGCACAGCTGGAGGCATGTGCTGCTAAACGCTGACTAATGACCAAGGTCCCCCCTAAGGAGAGCTTGGGATGCCTCACCTCCAGCCCTCCTCATTTCCTGCTATGGAATATTTGCACACAGGACCCATGAGGTTTACTAGAAACAGAGAGGAAAATGGGGCCCCGGAAGGGCAGCCTGGGGCATGCATGCATGGAAAGGAGAGTGCAGGGTCACTGCTGTGGGGCTTGTTTTGGAATGAGGAGAGGAACAGTGTTTATGGGCTAAGGATATGGTTAAGAAATCCACTGCCAACAGCAGGGCATCCCAAGTCCAGGGTCATGGCTGATGGGCATATTTGTAAGCTCTAGGCTGCAGCATGAGAGCTTGGAAAAGCACCATATTTAGAGTCAGATAGCACTAGATTCAAATGTGAGCTCTACCACTTAGTGACTGTCCAGCAAGTTGCTTGGCCTCACTTTTCCCATTTGTAAAATTGGATTAAATGGGTACCCACCTCATCGGGCTCATGCATATGGCGGCCTAACACACCCTGGCATACAGTGTGTGCTCAGTAAATGCTTCCTTACTCACCCACTCCTGCCCCCTTGCAAGACAAAGTCATCTATGCACAGGAGTGTGGGCACATGCCCAGTTTCTTTTGGCTCAGAGTAGATACACAAACTATCATCTATAGGTTTCCACCTTGAGTCCTGTGTGTTAACAACCATTTTTCCTGTGGAGGCACAGTCTTGGGCAAACACTCAGTGAGCTGTGGGTGATGATACCTCCTGAGTTAGTTTGGCTTCCCTAAGAGGCTGACCCAGAGCAAGGTTCAAGTGTGAAGAGTTTATTTGGGAGGTCATCCCCGTAAACACTGACGAGGGAGTGGGGAAGTGAGACAGAGAAGGGAATAAACCCAATGAAGGGAGTGCGAATGTACATGTTATTATAGGGGGCAACTGGTAACAACTGAGGGGCACGATCCCATGAGGAAATTTGTGGAGACTATAGAACACACCTCAATCACCCACATTAGGAGGGAGGGAGCTGGGGTATTTATCCTCCAGCTCCCATCTATCATTGGCTAAAGAATATTCTTGGGTATGTGACCTACTAGAAATTACCAATCTGCTGCGCAGGCAGGTGAAGAAAAAGCCTTCAGGCCCTCAGGTGCTGGTGCTTGTTGAAGAAAGTGGTAACACACTCTTGGTGCCGATTGAAGTGAGGACCGAAGGGTATGAACGGGATACTGCTAGCCCACGTATATCCCCTTACATGGGATTCCTTCTCATCACAGTATAGCAGGGATTTCTGATGGCTTTGGGTCTCTATTTACATGAAGTTCCTACCTACCTTTCCTTGTAGCCTTCTAAAATCTTCCAGCTCCCAATGAGTATGTAGTATAACCTACTGAGACATGCGTAATATATATTCAGATGGCGAAATCTCTTAGGGCAGCAACTTTTCTTATATTTCTTTTACTGTGACTTCTGGCTAGTCATGTGCCCTCTCTGGCCTTGGTTTCTTTATCTATAATATCACGAGTGTTGTTACAACGGGCTCAGAGTTCCCTACTCTGTCCCTGGAGCCATGTAGAGCACATGGCAGGCATTCCCAAAGGTTGGTGGACTGAACAGACACACACTGCTCCGAGTCAGAGGCTCGATCCACTCCTCCAACTGGTGGAGCAAGAGACTCAGCCCTCCTGCCGAGAGCTGGCAAGGACGAGCGGGCAAGATGGCAGCCAACAGAAGATGAATGGAGGAGACCTGAATTCTGGGAAAGGAAGCCAACGGCAGACATGGCAAAGTCTGATCTGCGTGAACAGAACGTCCAGAGGTCACAAAATCCACCCCACATAAGACTGCAGATGACGACACAAGCTACTTTGAAAGAACTGGACAACCCCCAGCCCTCCCACAATAAACCACCAACCATGCCGTCCTGAAAAGTCAGAAACAGAGACACAGAGAGAGCAAGTTATTGTTCCATAGTTTCAAGCCCAAATACCCAAGCCCCAGTAGCTGGGCACTTCAGGCGACACAGGGAATAAATAGGTTTCGGCCCCGACCCTCCAGGAACTAACTTTTGCCCTCCCCCCACTGGCCCAGAAGTTGCCCAGAGCCCCAACCCCTCAGTCTCCTTCCTCTGGCTCCAGGCTCACTGGATGCTGAACAGCTGTTTGCTCTTTTGAGTGGAGGAGCCTTTTATATACTTGACGACATATTAAATCATATCTTAATGACGACGGGGAAGACTTCTTGTTACAGCTACCGCGTGGATAAAAAGTGATGGGCCATACGGCACTGGTGTTCATTTCCTCTGGGTTATGGCCGCGCAGGTGCACGGTAGAAACGGGATGAGTAGAATAGTTGTAGTTTAATACTTTGCCTTCAGGCGGAAAGACTGTTAAAAAGTACATTGCTTTAAAAGATGAAAACACTAGCCGCAGTCTAGTTCTGGGTGGTGGAAAGATGGGTGGGTTTGATGTCCGTGTATTTTCTAGATTATCTACCATGAACATGAATAACTTTTATAAGCTGGAAAAAAATAAAGGAGGTATGCTTCCAAACATATGTGGGGTGTTTTGTTTTATTTTTAAGCAGGTTGTAACTTTGTACCCACGGAGACTTTAATTCAGGGCTGTTTTTGAGATGGTGGTGGGGCAGAAGTAGTAGAGGCTAAAAGAGAGAAGTCCAGAAGGAAAAGCAACAGATTTCTCCAGCCAGCGCCTAACACATAGTAGGCCTGCAACAGTGAATTGGGGAAATGCTATTACTAGTCCCATGTGTCTTAATCTCAAACAGCTTCCCTTCACTTCGAGAAAATTGCAGTTGGCAGATAAACACAGCATCCCCTAAGGCAACTTTAGACAAAGTAGCATGTGTTTGAGCTCTAATTATTCTTGCCACTGAGTTAAAAACTGTCTTTGGCTTTTGGAATGTGGTAGGGGTCTGAAAGGGATACCCCCATTTGCATGGGATAGAAGGAATTCCCCAAATATGCACGTGCTCACTAAAACACATGAATTCTGGAGAAATGTTGATAAGAAACTGGTAAATGAAAAAGCAAGCTATAAAATACTACATCCAATACAACCACATCTAGGAAAACACTATGCATAGATACAGAGCTGAAAAAAAAAATCAAAATTGTTGTGTTGGGGTAGCTTTTTGTAAAAGTTCTTAATGTAACTGTTGGCCATTCAGGGATTTTATGCAACATTTTATTATGAAAATTTTCAAACGGGGGCGGGGTCCTTACAGCTAAATTTTTTAGGAAAAGGGAAAAGGAAAAAAAGGAACGGAAGATGGAAGGTGTTGGATTAGCATTTTTCATTTTGCAAAGGAATGCTAGGGACACAGGAATTTTTTTTAAGATTATTTATTTATGCAGTGGGGGCGGAGGCGGAGAGCGGAGGGAGAGGCACAAGCAGATTCCCTGCCGAGCGCAGAACCTGACCCGGGGCTCCATCTCACGACCCTGCAATCAAAACCTGAGCCAAAACGAAAAGTCGATGCTTAACTGACTGAGCCACCCAGGTGCCTTGGGGACACAGGATTAAAAAAATTAAATTAAATTAATAAATAAAATAAAAGAGGGGAAAAGCAAATGAAAGCAAGCAGATGGTAGGGGGCAGAAAGATCGCCGCTTTTTATGCTCGTTTTCTGCAAGGCACAGGTTGGACTGAGGAAGAAAAAGTCAGAGATTAAATCAACATTTTGCACAAAACTGCCAATTTATGAAGAAGAAACAAATGATGGACCTAAGCAGCTGTTTCTCTCACATAATTTGGAGTTTCTAAAGCAGTGCTTCTCACTGTCAAGTTGTCATCCTTTCAAGAGACAACCTGACATCTCAGAAGATCTCAATGTAAAGTTAATTTTCATTTGCTTCCTTTTTAAAAACAAATAAATGGCACACTGTGATCTTTTTTTCCTTTTTTGCTGGAGGGAGGCATGCCTTGGAATCAAAGAAATAATGACAAGGTGTTTCAACTCCCCAAAGATTGGTAATCACCAGCACATGGCCCTGGAAGGAAATAAATGGAACAAGGGAAATAAGGCTATTCGTGACAGATTTTGACATGAGCTAACCAGGAATAATGGTAATCACATAACTTATCATGCTAGTTTCCTAAGAGGACCCCTCATGTTAGCTTTGACCATAAGCAAGGAACTGTGGCTTTGCTGAATTCATTTGTTTTACATTCTATCTGGGGGGATAATAGAGGGAATCTGGGAACCCACCTCTCGACAGATCGAGAAAGAAATTGAGAGATAGTCCTAAACAGCTTTGGGGTAGATGGCCGATGGGCAAATTGGATAAAATCTTGGAAGAAGTCTGAGAACCTGTCCCCCTTGGTTTTGCTAATAAGAATGAGCTGGATCTTAGCTCTGACCTTAGAGGACGAGGACACATGGTTAGCCTCTGACCAAGGGCAGAGGAAGAGCATTGAGGGAACAGCGCTCCTTTCCATGGGACGGTAAAAATGACCAGCCTCCCATAATTAGTAGGAGCCATAGCTTATAATTCAATGATCCAAGAATGGGGCTCTATCAAGCTGAAACAAAAGTAGATGCACTGTTTATTCTTGCTGCCACCAACGGGGCACTTCTAAGTGTCACCTACTATGTATCGTCTCGTTATTTCTCAGCAAGACAGTAAGATGGGTGGTGTTATCACTCAGGCTTCTAGGTGGCCGGTGACAGAAACCAACGAGGGTGACTTCATCAGAAAAACAGTTTACCAAGAAGACATTGGGCATCTCGGCGAATTACAGGGAATGTTCAGAAAATGGGCAAGAGCCAAGGGAAGCCAGGACCTGAGTTTAATCACGACCAGCTAATGCCATCGCTGAATGGACACTGCAGCTGTGGTTGCTAAGCCAACCTCCACCATCCCTCATCTCTCTGTCTCCGCACCATGTGTCCCAGATTCAAACTCCTGGGGGCAAGGGTGAGCTTAGTTGAGCCTAAGCCAGTGTGTGCCAATGTCCTAGGCCAACAGGTGGAGGTGGAGGTTGGCCCCCCCCAGCAGGGAGAGGCAAGAGTCTGCCTTAACTTAGGCTTTCTTACTTTGAAACAGTACTACTTCCCACCAAGGCCCACATGGGAGGAAATTCTCGTTGTAGGAAGGACTTTCAGATTCTGGTCAAAGGCAAAAAACCGGCAGGTGTCCCCTAAGCAGGAGTTACTGTGGTCCCCATTTACGGATAAGGTATTCTGATACGTCCCGTCCTGGGGCTTTGCGGTGGTGACTCCTCGCGACCCAGACCTGCATTAGGCAGGCTCTGGCAAAGGAAGCGCTAAGATTCCCCACAGTCAAAATGAGGCAGTGTGTACAGTGTGATAGCTAACATTTTATGGTGCTTTACTAAGTGCATTGGCCCATTGGTTTCGCTTCATCATTACCCAAACACTCCTTACACCGACCCTGATAGGTGCAGAGGGCGGGCAGGTGTCCTTGTCACCCCACTCGGCACATGGAAACCGAGGCCAGGTCAGCTCAGTGCCTCCTCTGTGAGCAGAGGCTAAAAGGAGATATTTTGGCCACGGTCTTCACGCTGTATCATGTGATTGTTTAAGTACTTGGTTGATTTTTGTTCAGTATAATGGGCCATCTAATGTTTTTAAAGGTTATTAAAGCGGGACTTTTTGAATGCTAACGTGTATAGGAATCACCTGGGGATCTTTCTAAAATGTAGATTCTGAGGGGCATCTGGGTGGCTCAGTGGATTGGACAACGGACTCTTGATTTCATGATCTCAGGATCCTGAGATCGAGTCCCGGGTCAGGTTCCATCCGTGCTCAGTGGGAGTCTGCTTGAGATGCTCTCTCTCTCTCCCTCCCTCTGCCCCTCCCCCCACTCACATGTTTTTTTCTCTCTCTCTCAAATAAATAATTTTTTAAAAATCAGATTATCGTTCAGTAAGTCTGGAGTGAAACTGGAATCCTCACTTCTAACCAGCTCCCTAGAGATGCTGATGCTGCTGGTCCAGGAACCACATTGTGAAAGCAAAGATTTAGAGGGTTGGTAATAAGTTTTAAGAGCAATACATGTTTTTAATCTGTGTCACACAACTGCAATATTTTAATCACTTAGTGAAGAATTGTTTGTGGCACAGCTGAGAAATTTTATTTCTTCCAGGTTCTGATCGTTTGTGGTATCCCTTTCTTAAGTTTAAAGAAGGAGGTCTGGGGCACCTGGCTGGCTTAGTTGGTAGAACACACGACTCTCGATCTCAGAGTTGTGGGTTCGAGCCCCATGTTGGACATAGAGATTACTTAAAAAGAAAAAAAAGAAAAGAAAAAGAAGGAGGTTTAAGGGAGTAAGCTTGCACACATAAAATAGTTGTTGAATTTGCTTTCTTCTCCGGGAGGAGACGCACGCAGAGGGTGACCTACCAAGGCAAGAAAGGAGACGAAATGCAGCCTACTGCTCATGGGCACAGGCCTTTCAAGACAGTCTTATCTCAGCATGCAGCCCCAGAAATTCCGAAGCAACCCTCTCATTTCAAAAGTAAGCTCTCCTGAGAACTTTGTAAACATCTGATGTCCTGCACAGAGGAACGCAAAGAGAAAAAAGGAAAAACAACACAAAATAAATGAAAAACCTCCCCCAGGAGAAATGGCAGCCACACATCTCTGAGGGCCCGAGTCGAGCTTGAAGGAGCAGCTGCCCTGTTGGGAGCAGGTCGTGGGGAGCGGGGGGGGTGGGGAAGGGGGCAGGAAGGGGGTTCATAAGAACCACCATCTCCTCCTAAAAGCAAACAAAGACAAAGGGAGAAAGAAGCAAAGAGAAAGCAGATGCAAGGTTGGCCTGAAAGCCCAGCCTCGGAGGCAGAGCCAGGGCAGCGTGGGGATGGTGGAGCAGATGAGGGGTTCAGGGGAGCGGAGCTGGGGAGCAAACGCAGCACCTGCGGGAAGGGCGGTCAGCGGGGCAGGTGGCCAGGTGCCAGTGCCAGAGTGCTGATTAGCAAGCAACGGGGAGCGGGCACCCACCAGCCCTTGACAGTGTTTGGGGACAATGACTAGAAAGAAGGCCATTCGGGGGTTTCCTTGGTTTCCCTGAGCCACCAGCTGAAGCTGCGCATATGCCCAATTGTTCTGGAGCCTGAGACAAAGGTTTCACCAAAACCCTTGTTGGGCTTTAAAAATAAGGAAAGAAAAGGGGTGCCTGGCTGGCTCCATCGGTAGAGCATCCAACTCTTGATCCCAGGGTCGTGAGTTCAAGCCCCATGTTGGGGGCGGGGCCTGCTTTAAAAATAAAAAGAAATAAAAAAAGAAAACACCCTTTGAAAGCTTCCACAAGTTGTCACAGTTCTTTCTCAAAGTCCGTATTTCTTTTCAGAAGGACGTTACTCAGCAGGTTGGTTTCTCTTTTCCCTCTCTCCAACTAGATCCCCTTGTGTTCACACATCAAAGTGAAAAAACAGGGCGGGAGTATTTTTAAGTCTCTAAATTGTAGCCTTGGAGGGTGGGGAGCACGTGGGCTCTCCCTGGTCCCTACATTTCAGAAACGTTCTCCTTCCCCCGCGAACTCCAGCCTCCTCCACTCACCCCTTCCCTCCCCGTGAGCTATCCACTCCCTGTACCCCCTGGAGTGTGGACCAGGTTCTCTGGATGGCCCAGCACTCAGTCCTAAAGAATCACCCGCCTTCCCTCTCTCCCCGGGCCTCTCTTCCTTCCTGCTCCCTCTGCCCAGACTAGTCACCACTCCTACCCGGGCTCAGGGTCACCCTTAGGAGGCAGTGCTCTCAGCCGGCCATCATGGCCCAGGCTCTTCAAGAAACTAACCCCCCGGACCGAGTCCCAGGAGACTTCTGACTTTGGTGTGCAGATCTCACTTCACATGAGTCACATGAGACCCACAAGTGTACCTGAGCACTGTGGTCTCAATGCTCTGCTTTGAAGAGCCTCACATCCATAGTCCTCGAGCTGCTTGCTGTGAGCTTCTATATGCCTAGACCTACTGTGGGCTCTCCAGGTAGGAGGCAGACCTGGCAGGGCATCTTCCTGTGTGTGGCCCTCTGATATTTGATCTTTTCATGACTGATCACTGAGGACTGGGGAATGGGCGCAGCAGAATTGGTCTGATCTCCAAGGATACTGTCAGGTGTGCCCTTGATATGCACTCTAGCTTTCCTTTTCCACAATCACATCAGACAGTAGAAGGGCATGGTCCTTAAAGGTACACATGCAGAAATGTGGCTGACCCACATCCTCTCTGTCTATCCAGCACCCACATCCTCCAGGAATCTTCCCACGGCCTTGGTCCCTACGGATGTCTCCTTTCTATAAACCGCCAGAGCAGTGGCCAGCAAACTAAAGCTCGTAGGCCAAAGAGACTGCCGTCTGTTCTTTTAAATAAAGTTTTATTGTAACACAGACATTCATATACTTATTGCTTATGCTGCTTTTATGCTATAATGGCGGATTTGAGTAACCACAACAGAGACCATCTGGTCCGCAAAGACCAGGGTATGTTCTATTTGGACCTTTACGGGAAGGATTGCCCACCTCCTGCCACAGAGTATCTTTCTTTAAAAGTTTACACGTCCTACTTTGTGCATTTCACCTCTTCAATCAACATTTGAGAACTCTGAAGAAGAGGAAGTGTGGACAAATGCTTTCCCCTTCAGGTAACAGAAAATCTCTCCCAGCCTTGCTTGAACAATCATGGCTTCTATGGTTCCACAGAGCAGGAAGTCCAGAAGTAGGGCAGCCACAGAACCCACGTTCTTTGCACTTTCCTGCTCTGTCAGCATCTGTGCTGGCTTCATCCTAATACCGCTTCCCCCCCATGGTCTCACAATGGCTGCCAACAGCACTTGGAGCCCATGCTGCCTCGTTCATAGCCAGGAAGGTGGGAGGAGAACTTTCCCAGAAGCTCCAAGCAAGCCCCCCCCCATTGAATCTTATTGGCCCAAATTGGCTCACACCTGCCTGGGGCTGAGCCAATCCCTGGCAAGTGGCATGGGATTAGCATGACTGACTTAGCCTGCTTAACCATCTGGGGTATAATGGATGCTGGGAAGTCATCCACAGTGTCCCTACAACCAAAACTTTAAAAAATAATTTTGTCACAGGGTACCTGGATGGCTTTGTTGGTTGAGCATCCAACTCTTGATTTTGGTTCAAGCCATGATCTTGGGTTCATGGAATGGAGCCCTATGTTCTTGCTCAGCTTGGAGTCTGCTTGTCCCTCTCCCTCCTCCCACTTGCTCTCTCTCTAATAAATAAATAAAATCTTTAAAAAAATCATCTTGTTATAACTTCACCTCTCAGCATACTATGTTTTGAAATATTTCAAAGCATGGGGCACCTCGGTGGCTCAGTCGTTACGCGTCTGCCTTCAGTTCAGGTCACGATCCCAGGGTCCTGGGATCAAGCCCCACATTGGGCTTCCTGCTCAGCAAGAAGCCTGCTTCTCCCTCGCACACTCCCCTTGCTTGTGTGTCTCTCTCT
>CM052886.1:95489584-95524619 GCA_028534135.1 Potos flavus
GCAGAGCCATATTTCCTCCTTAAGATCAGGTGGAGCAGGCATGTGCAAGAAGAGGGGAGCAGAGCCATGATCTGGTTACACAGAGTAACACCGTGTCAGCGGCAGGGCTGGGTGAGTTATAGGCTGCGGACCCAACAGTGGTCTTCTCATAGGGAAAGGGCATGAGCCTGCCTCTGAGTCATTCCCCCTTCTCCCAGGGAAGCTATATGTCTACCCCTCCAGTGAGGCCCCACTCGAACGAGGGAGAAGTGTGCTATTAAATGTCACTTTGATATAAGGACCTCTGTCTAGAAATTCAGTGTTGAATCATAGTGTGCTTGGCTTGAACAATATTGAGGGGGGCCGCCCGTGTTCCCTGGGTAGGTCAGCCTAGGTCTGGACCCCTATGCAATGATGACATTGCTGCTGACATGAATCATAAGCGTGATTTATTTGTTCAAGCTCCGTATCCCAGGCAAGCGTGGTTTGTGGAGTTGACAACCTGCAAATTGCAAAGTGGAAAGTTTACGAGGCTGATTTATGGACAAAGTGGAGGGCCACTTCTCTCTACACAGAAGACAACGGAATGCCTCCTGAAGGAAGGTCTTGTTCTTATCAGGCTGGGTGGCATCTCACGAAGTCCATAAAGAAAGGAGTCAGGAGGACACAGAGTCCCTTAGACTCTTACTGGTGCACTGCGTTCAGCATGATTCCCCCAACACTCACCAATATCACAACTCGGGGTGTCCCCATCATTGCCTCCATCGCCTACTACAGCCCTACTATTATGGCCTCTGTCATGCCCATTACCACTCTCATCATCACCAGCATGGTCCTCACCTTCACCATGACCTTGCCACCACCATTATCATTCCTACTGTCCGCTCACCACTCCCGTTGTCAATAACCCCACCGCCACAGTCAAAAACTCCTGCAGCCACTTCACTGCTGCCTTCATGATTCCCTCAGCTCCTCTGCGGGGTCATAAGGCATCTTATAGTCCCCAGTAGGACTGAGCTATGAATGGGCCATTCCAAAGAGACAGAGCCCACAAGAAGCAAACACACTTTTCAGCATCATTGCTTAGTGGGTTCACAAGTCTTCACAGGTTTCCCCACCCACTCACCATGCTAAGAATCCTGTGGTCACACAAATCATATTCTTTTTATTCATTCATGTCAGTAGAGGCTCCAGGAAACAAAAGTGCACACCCTCAGTGGGCTTCCCGTGTGGCCAAGTGCTTTATTAGCTCTGGGCCCTCTGACTCCCCCTGGGTTGCAACTTCCTGGTCTTCTGGGGCACCATCTCCTCGCTACTAGCCTGGGTCATTAACTTGGTAAAGCCTAAGAGTGTCATCAACATATAGAAGGTCTGAGTTGGGAGTTCCTTCTCCTTAGGGGATTATTAAAGTTACACCAAACTACCCACCCTCATTACCAATGTCCTTAACACGAATGTCACCACCAGAACCATGACCACTATCCTCATCTTTACCACCGTCGCCATCATTGACATCACCTGACCACTAGCATAGTTTCTAGAACAAACCCCAAGGAGTACTCTTCAGAAAATAGTCTCAGGGGATATACCATGTATAAGAGGAAGAAAGTTCCACTGCCAGTTGAATTTGGGAAATGCTGCCTGCTAACAATGACCAATGTCCTTTAGCATCTTGAAGGCTCTGAGATGTCCTGCAGGAGAGGAATCTATGTAAGGCTGTGGAACCCGATATTACCACTAAATCATTGTTCCGCCTAACCTCTATTAACATCACAATGAGCCTGTGTTCCGCAGAACACACTCTGAGAAGCGCAGCTCTAAAAGCTTCAAATTGCACAGACCACTGTGACATCAGCACAGATGCACCGGTGGGCCACCCGTTTGAATGTTTCTCGGGCGCACACACTTGAGCACCCAGTTACAAAGCCAAAATGGTAACCTTCCCTGGGCCCTGGAAGACAGCCTGTATAGTATTCACTGTGTCCTCTGAGCATCCTACAAAGACAAGCATCATTCGTGCTGTCCTCAGTACATTCGGTTTCCCCCTCCCAGGTCTGGGGACATCTCATAGCTTTGGATATGCATTTCCCAAGCCAGTAAGTAACTAAGGAACATTTTGCAGACACCCGAGCCTCTGGACAGACATCCCTAAGGGCAGATCGCCCAGCCTCAGAGGCAGGAGGGACCAACGCCCAAGGACACGGAGGCGGGAGGAGGGGTGAGGACCCCCCGGGACCACAGCGGCTGCGGCCTGACCCATTTCCTCCATGCACCAGCAGCCCACAAGCACTAGTCCAGGATGGGAGCTAGTCTAAGTCCATCACTGGTCCAAGATGAAAGGAAAGAACTATATCCGCAGAGTAGATTTTGCATAAAGCTAAATGCATTCGACTCAGAGGGTATCCTGAAATTGTCAGTTCTGCTCTGGGAGTTAGAATTTCCTACACACGGGTGATGTTAGATGGTGGGTGTGTTGTTTCCTGGGGCGGCCATAACGAAGGACCACAAACTGTGTGGCTTAAAAACCACAGAAATTGATCATCTCGCAGTTCTAGAGGCTCGGGGGTCCAAAATCAAGGCGCCTGCAGGGTCCCACTCCCTCTGAGACTCTGCAGAGAACCCTTCCAAGCCTCTTCCGAGCTGCCGGTGGTGGCCAGCAATCCTTGGCCCTCCTCGGCTTAAGCCCCATCTCTGCCCCTGCCTTCAGACGTCCTCTCCCCTGTGTCTTCCCCTTCGCCTTTCCTCTGGGTCCAAATTTCCTGTTTTTATAAGAACACCAGTCACATGGGATTAGGGGCCCATTCTACTCCAGCCCGACCTCATCTTAACCAATTCGATCTGCAGCGGCCCTATTCCCAAATAAGGTCAGGGTACCGGGGAATAAGACTTCAACATATTTCTGCAGGAGACACAATTCAATTCATAACGCTGGTTTTTCTCCTGGTGTCGTCACTGGGCAAAAGAAAAAGCTGGAAGCCCTCAAGCTGAATCAAGATGTTGTTTGCTTTTTGTCTGTTTTGGGGGGTTTTCTTGGTCATTGTTTTACAGGTGAGTGAAATCCCACCAACCTGGAAGCCATAGGCGAGGGCATTTTCCACAGTACCCACTCTCCCACCTCCTGACCCCCACCTTGGCTGCCCCCCTCCCAGCCAGGCCTCACCCTGAGGGCACCTCGCAGGAGGGAGGGCTGGTTTCAGCCTCACTGTCGTCCTCCCTGGGGACCCGAAGGGCATGAGTAGCCCCTCAAACTCCCGTGGCAGATAGAATGGAGAGCAGGCCTCCTCCCTCATCTCCCGCCGGGGCTCCTCACCTGAAGGGGAAGAAGGCTCGGCTGCCTGGCCCAACCCCCAGGCCAGGGGGTTCCCCTCGGGCCGGGCTGAGCTCACCAGCCTTCTGGCAGCAGGCCTGCAGGCCAGGCACGGCCACCACCAGCTTGGCCTCCTGGTTCCTGTTGCAAAACGCAGCAGACAGGCTGATGCTTGCGGCCTTGTCAGCCAGGTGAGGGGGAGAGGCCTCCCGTTCCCTCTGGGCCCGTCTGGCCTGACAGCTGCTTTGGCATATCGTAGGCACTCAAGAGAAGCCTGTGGAATGGGAGAGAATGAAGCTGAATTTCATATTCCCCATTTCCATCTCATTTATTTGGCTCCTTCTGTTCCCCTCAGCCCCAGCCAGCTGGCTCACTCTCCCTACACAGGCCCTGTCGATTCCGACTTCCATCTCTTTAGGGACCTATACTCGCTCCCTAGAATACCTTTCCCTCTCCTCTATTTAGACAAATTCCAAGCACGTTTCAAGGATCAGTGGAGTCCCTGCGCGTCCGTGACCGTGCCAGCTTCCAGAATGGCGAAGCTCCGTGTCAGGCCTTTGGGGTCCAGACCTTGTCTTGTGCTGCCTGTTATCTGCTTATTGAAAACAGATTTTCTCTCCCTAGTCGCATAGGAAACACGTTAATGGGTCATTCAAGCAACAAATCTTATACATCACTATACTCTCCTAACTCGCACATCCTGCCTCCTCCCCAACCCCTTCCCAAGGGGTTCACCCCTAATCAACATCTCGCACCCCAAACTCCATGCCAGCATCCGCTTCTGACAAACCAACCTGTTACAGAGACGGTGGCAATTTCAACTGACGACCTAAAAGCCCTCAGCTCGGTGCATGACACATAGTAGGCCCTCAGGGACATCGCTTCCGGCCTTGCTCCCCGGTGAGGCGTAAGGGGAAAGCAGCGAGCAGGCAGGTGTGAGTTAAATCCCTCCAAGCCCGTAGGAGAGCCTCACGAGCACCCCGCGCCAAGTTCCTGGAGAGGCCAGGCAGGAGGGCCCAAAGACTCGCAGGGACCTGTGATTAAAGAGCCAGAAGTGGATTCAGATGGCCAGGAAATATGGAGACTCGGCACGGCGAGCCGGAGCGAGGGATGGGTGGAAATCTATATGCAGAGGTAATGTCTTCCAGCTCCTCGGGCCCCCGCCGCCCTGCCGACTTCTGCCGTCTGCCCAGGAATGGAAGCTGCTCAGCTTTGAGTTTTTCCTATAAAAAGAGCCCCCTGGCTATTATTCTTTGCAGTGTGAAGTGGAAAATTACCTGGATGAGGTTTCACGTGAAGCAGCAAGCTGTTGGAAACGGTCGGAGGGACTTCTGAGCTGAGAACAAGATATGAAGCTGGTTCTTGGCGGGGGGGAGAGGGGGGGCGGTGCCGGGCTAACGGGAAGAAAGAAAAGAAAAGAAAAAAGGGAGTGTGGGTCTGAGCTCAGGGGTCTGGTGCCCAAGTACCTCGGCGTGAGAAACTGAGGTTTAACCCGTAACGAGCCGCTCTGCCCACCTTTTAAGACCCCTTCAATCTCCCTCACAAAAAGTCCCCAACCTTAGCAACCTGGAGGGTGCTTTCTGCTAAGGGCTCAGGGAGAAAGCAGTGCAGCTGTGCCCGCAGTCTGCAGAGCCAGGCAGCTCCAACTCGGCCTCAGCTCTGCCACTTTGTAGCTGTGTGACTTTAGGCAAGTTATGTAACTTCTCTGGGCCTCCTTTAGCTCTTATTGTCTCTATTATCATGCTATTCTGGCCATCAAGAGTTACAATCTCCGGGAGAACAGATGAAAACGCGTTGAAACAAAAGCAAATTGTGTGTTCCTCCTCGCTGGCGTTCACCAGAACCCGTACAAGCAGGACTTGAGCTTCGAGGGTGATTTCATGCATTTGAGAGGGGCTTCGAAGGGCGGACTTTGGGCGGGTCTGGGAAAGAGAAAGGAATGGGGAGCATAAAATGTTGAGATGAAACCACAAAGGCGGGAATGGGCGTGGGGTGCTTGTGGGACAGAGAGGAGCCTGGGGGCCTCCCACGGACTTGGCATCCGCTGCCTGGTGGATTCCAAGGTGCGAGATACACAGTCCGGAGGGGGCGAGAGAAGTGAACATTCCAGGTGAATCAGGGTCTGGTCAGGGAAACAGAGACCCCAGGGGATAGCAAGGCATCCCGGTTAGCAACAGCCGGGAACCAGAGCCAGCCAGCGGGGGCGGAGGCCATGGGGGAACCGCAGACCCTGCCAAAGGCTCCACCAGAAGCTAAGGGATACCCCTGCTGCTCCCCAACTGCTCTTGACCTCCTGTCATTGCTTCCCGTCGATGGGACCTAACCAGAAGCCAGAACTGGCAAGGAACCTGGGAAACATGGTTTGCAGCCATCAGCACCCACCCCTACCCCGCAGTAGGAGGCAGAGCAGACGAAGGCACACAGCATAGTGGTGACCGTGACCGAAATACTCACAAATGCCACACGAGGCCTTGGCAGGATGACTCCCTGGGGCTGGGGGCGAGCGCGGGCTCCCCCAGAGGAGCCAAGACCTGAGACGAAGCCGGAGGAGGGGTTAACGGGGAGAAGGGAGGAAGGCTCCGTGCTGAGGCAGGGAGCAGCGAGCGGAGGTCCTGGAGGTGGGGAGGCACAATGCCATTGGACCCAACAGGACAGTCAGCGGTAGCCCACCGGAGGCGCAGAGGCGGGTGGAGGCCAGACGGCAGAGAACCTTCCCGTGGCATCTGGGCCCAACCCCGAAAACTCCTGGGAGCCCGGGAAGGTCTGAAGCGAGAGTAGCCCAGCGGTACCTGTGTGAGCATCCCCATTCTGGCCTCATGGAGAGTTCTGGATTCGAAGGAGGCAATGGCGGACTGAAGGCTGGGGGCCTGGAGCTGCACGGAGCCGCTGCAGTGGGAATGGAAAGGAGTTTGCAGAGACAGTGTCGAGGTGGAAGTAACAGGGTTTGGGGGGCTGTGGGGAGACGGGGGGGAGGAGGGGGCCCCGGGTGACAGCCAGGTTTCTGACCTGACCATCCAGAAGCTTGTGCCTCTTCACACACCATCTCATTTGGCCTTCACAGAAGTCTCAGTTTGTCAGTGTGGCCATCCCCACATTACGGGTGAGAAAAAAGGCTCTGAAAGGTGACTTAAACCTGTTCCGTCCCCAGCTAGCAACAAGTGCGCGAGGGACTGGGCAGAGGCTCTTAACCTGGGCTCAGCGCGTGGCCAGAAGCACGCTTCCTCCTCCCTGACCTTGGCCTGAAGTCTAGCGTTTCCTTCCATCGTGGGCCCCAAGCCCTGCGGCCAGCACCCGGGACTCTGCGTGCTGTAGCAAGATTTCCACGTGAGGGTTCTTAACAGTTATCTGGAAATACTGTCCACACTCCTCACGTCTTCAGAATGGCGTCGCCAGGACCCGCAGCCAGATCTCCCTGCCTCATGTGTGAGCAATGACACACGCATCCGGCTCCGGCACGGTTTTTAGGACTAGGTCAATGCAATTGGTTTACTTGGTAATCCTTGGTTTTTTATCTTAGGCTTTTGACAACATTGCTCTGAAAAGGGTCCGTAGGCTCCAGCTCACCCAGAAAATTTTCAAAGAGAAACCCGGTCTAAAAAAGAACTCTCCTCCCCCCTGCCCCCCACACCACAATTCCTAGCTCACCCAGCCCATCCTTGTCCCTGGGGGCTTAATGAAGGGGGGCGCCCTAATGCCTGGAAGGCTCTCAGGAAACAATAGAGGACTTCATGTTTTTCCTCAGTTAACACCATAAGCTTCAGCGCCTGAGTTTTCAACATGGCTCCTGATTAAGTCATATTTGTCTCTGTCAGGCCGTGGGTCTCACACTGGGGCTCAGACACCGCAGCCACAGAACACAGAAACCTCTGGAATGCATACGGACCCTCGCATAGCCAGGTGGGCAGGGAAGGCAGAGGAAACGGAAGGCTGGAGAGGCTCCGAGGCTTGGGCCGGGGACTCCCAGCCCACCTGGGGCTTGGCTGGGATGTGAGGAGCACTCAGTCTGGGCTCCTTCTGACTTGGGGCATGCCTGGCACCCCCAGAGCTTCCACAGCTTCCCCCACAAGGACCAGGGTCTCTCTGGACGCCAGCCCTGAGCGACTCGCACTGCCATGACTCCTGCTGTGTCTTCTTGGGACCAGATGCATTCCACGCAGTCGCCAGCCCCAGCTCTCCCCTGGCAGAGGCCGAGGGACCCTCTGCCTTGCCTCTGACCCCTGACAGCCGCAGCCAAAACAATGCTGCCTTGTCTGCAGCCTATTCCCTGCAGAGGGAAACTCTGATGAAGGCCAAGCCTCCCACCCCCTCACCACCCATCCAGCTCCTGTCGCCTGGTGCCACCCAGCCCGAGTGCCCGTAGCAACCCCTCCATCCCCTTCTTTATATCATTCTTGGAACCCGGGAGGGGTTCCCTGGGATCCGAGACCCAGCAGAAGGGCCCAGAAAGGATGATAAACCTGGAAATTGCAGGGTTGGAGGCTAACGCATAGGCAGGCGAAATGTGAGTCCCCCAAGGGCTGAACGGAGAGCGGACCACCGGGCCCTGGGCAGGAGCGGGGAAGGAGCGGGTAGAATGATGCAGCTCAGGGGCTCCGTGAGGGCAGGGGGTCTGCCCATACTGCAGGGCTGAAGGCACCTGGAGAGACCACGCATGCACCTATTAACCCTCTTCTGGGCTCAGTGCTGGAGATACTCCTGTCTCCGCGTCCTCCCGCTCTCCGTCCTCACGATGGCTGGTCGGCCCAACCCCACGCCATACACGCTTTAATCCAAGCCTGTACAGAGTACGGAGGAGCAGAGGAGACGTAGCTCATGCCCCTGGGGGTGCTGGGGTCCGTCTCTGGTGGACACTGTCGGGTACCATCCCGACCCCCCTGCAAGGAAGGACTTGCTCCCGCAGCTGCTGGGAGTGGTCAGCTGTCAGCCCCTCAGGCCTCAGCTGCGGAAAGCTGCCCTCTCCCCGCCACCCACCTCCAGGACCGACCGAGCAACCTCAGGTGCTGGGAAGACCTACCATGGCCCAAGGCAGCTGGGCTCTGGCTGGGCCCCACTCGCTGCGGAGCCCTGTAGAGTCTGCCAAGGCTGTCGTGGGCCTGTGCAGCAGCCCGCCCTCTGCCTCCGCCCACGCCGGCTCCCTCGCCCCCACCCCAAGCCCCGGGGCCCTCCCCACTAAACGGCCTGCGCCCAAACCCCTCCTCACAGTCTGCTCTCCAGGGAGCCCCTCCACAGGGGCGGATGTGGCGCTGAGCGTTGAAGGAGAAGAAAGAGTCCACAGAGGAGAGAGAGCTATGGGGTGGGGGTCCTCACCCCGAGTATGGGGTTCCTCCCGGAAGCGCGGAGAAAGGAGGCCTGGTGGAAGCCTGTAGAGGGGATCATGAGGTGACTGGGGAGATGTTTCCAGAAAGGCAGGCAGGGGGGCCAGACCCCAAGAGCCCTCTCTGGACTTCAGTTCTCGGGACAACAGAGAGGTTTTAAGGGGTTTTTGGCAGAGGAACGTCCACACGGGGGTGTTTTCTGGGGGAGTAACGCGGGTGGCAGAGAAAGATGAGGGAGAACTGAAGTGGGTTGAAGCAAGGCAGCTGGGGAGCGGGGCTACGGTATTTCGGGGTTACTGCTCATGGGCAGAGTTTAGAGACAGGAACCAGGGGTGGTTTATGAACTCCCACATCTTCTGATCTCTTTGGTTTACGTTCTTTCCCTCTACAGCCGGTGCCGGTGCCTGCCAGGCAGCCCTGCGGCGAGAAGCACGACACCCAACGACAGGTGCAGAGAGCCTGGCACGCAGGAAGGGCGCACTCCCTTTCATTGCTTATTTCTCTACTCTCCACACACCAGGTGTCTGTCGTCCCAGGCTCCCGAAGAAGAAACTGAGACCCTGTGAAATGAGGGCAACGTTGGCAGTGTAGAGACTGAGGAACCAGGCTCCTGGCCTCCCCGCTCTGCCCATAGGATGGCCCCTCACACAGCACACCCTCACTCCCTGCGCTGGGGGCCGGGGTCTGGAGGGTTCTGAACATGGTCAGTTTGGTTGGGGAACCTTCACACTCCAGGAGTTGCCTTCGGACTGCTCTGTAGCCCCCAGGGGGAGCAAAGATAGGAGGAGGTGCGGCCGTGGGTATTTGGAGCACAGAGAAAGCCGAACCGGAACCAGGGATAAGGGGGTCTGGGGGGAGGGGGAGCGGTGCAGGGCCAGCAGGAGGGCGACTCCTGCCGCTGCCTAACACCACGTCCAGGAGTCAAGGAACGCGAGAGGTCCAGGATGAGATAGAACAGGGGGACATTCGAGGCAAAATGTGAAGTTAATAAAAATACTTTATCCATTCCAACTCCAAGAGCAGTTGAACCCCTGCGACGGCGGCCCAAGCTGGCTTTCTGATTTTTCACTTCGGTTAATTATCTAATGGCTTGCAGGGCTCCCCGCGGCTTGATGACTCGCACATTTTTCGGTTTCTTCTCTCACCCACCCCCCTTCCTGCGCAACTCTGGTTTTCATTCTCTGGAGTCTACCTCCCCTCGAAAGCAGCTTCACCCCGTCTCCTCTTTGTCAAGAGGTTGCTCAGTCACAGACCGTAATTTTCCGGACCTCGATCTGCCCTGATTGAGCAGGTGCTTCCAGAGAGCACAAAGAATTAGGGATCTGGACCCTGTCTCTCAAAAGCTCATGGTCAAGGTGAGGCAAATATTTTTGCATTCATACACCAGGTACAGGGCGAGTGGGAGCCAGCACTAATTATCAGGCCAGAGGTCAGGGCAAAAAGATTTTTAGCCAGTTTGCCCTTTTGCAGAAGGACCCAAACTATCAGGCTGGAATTGAGATGCGGCAGGCGAAGGATTTGGGTTTTGATCCTATGGGCGATGAGAAAAAGAGATTCCTTGGGCCGGATTCTCCTAGGAACAGAGCCTGAGACGAGGATGTTGTCCAAGTGGTTTACTTGGGAGGTGATCCCAGGAAGCATCGGTAAGAGAGTAGGGAAGGGAGACAGGGAAGAGAAGGAGGTCAGTCTGGGGTGTAGTAATGAGCAGGTTACCACGGAGGGCACCTGGGGATCAGTGCCACTGGGACTTCTGAGAGTCTGAGTAGGATACGCCTCAAAGTTGTCCCACCGGAGGAGCAAAGGAGCTGGGGAATTTATACCCCACTGGCCTCAATGGAGGGCTGCTCCTTGGAGTGTAAAAGCGCCAGTGTTTCTAGCCAAACTGTCAGACACAAGCCACAGGGGCGGCATCAGGTCAGTTCTAGTATATAAGAGTGGCCGGTGCCAGGGGCTGTGGGCAGGACATCGGCCATATCCCCTGCAGGTGCGACCAAATGGAAATTCAGCTCTCATCACCACCTGAGAGACCCATGGGTCCAGCGAGCCCTGATGTGAGAGGGGTGGGAATCTGAGCCAACTGGAGAAATGTGTAGAATTCAGAGATGCAGGACCGAAGACAGGCAATTCTAGACAAGAGTGAAAGCCATTTGCAAAGAAGGCCTGGACCAGTGGGGGAGGGTGCAAGATTGTCATGGAAAAGACCATCATCTGTGCTCCCTTCAAGGAGCCTGGTAAGAACACAGTGGGAGTAGAGGTGGGCGAGCGGGATGTGGCTAAGATGAGCTCGGGCTCTGCTCTGCAGACCGAGAGCCAGGCTCAGAGCCCCAGGACTCTGTCCCTCATGGAGGGCCCAGCCCTGCCCACTCTGGGGTGCCTTCAGAACCAACAGACTGGGGACAAGGGCTTTCTCTCTCCCACCCTGCCAGGCCCTTCCATGAGGTCTGTCCTCGATATAACACCTGTACAAGCCTTAAATTAAGATGGTCCAGGGGCACCTGGGTGGTTCAGTAGGTGGGGCATCTGCCTTCGGCTCAGGTCATGATCTCAGGGTCCTGGGATCGAGCCTTGCATCAGGCTCCCTGCTCAGTGGGGAGCCTGCTTCTCCCTCTCCCTCTTCACTTCCTGCCTGCTCGTGTTCATTTCTCTCTCTCTAAGAAATAAATAAAATCTTAAAAAAAAATTTTAAGATGGTCCAAGGAACAAAATCTGACCATAGTTGCTTAAATTGTAGGATTCATAATCTCTCCTAACAAAAGGTCTAGAGGTGGGTGGCTCTTGTCTGGGTTCTTTCAGCCCCCCAGTGATGTCAAGGCCTTTCTGTGTAAGTCTCTTGGCTTTTCTTGGTCACAGATGGCCATCACTATCGAAACATTACACCTTCACACGATGATGTGTGAGGCCGGCTGGAGGGAAAAAGGAAGTTTCTCCTCTCTTCTCATCAGGGAGAAATGGGGTGTGAGGCCATGATCTCAGGGTCATAGGATCAACCCCACATCGGACGGACTCCAAGCTCAGTGGGGAGTCTGCTTGAGATTCTCTCCTTCTGCCCCTCCCCCTGCTCTCTCTCTCCAAAAATAAATAAATAAATCTTAAACACACACACACACACACACACACACACACACACACAAACACACACACAAAACCTGCTCTTGGTAAGACCCGAGAAACCCATTCACCGAGGTGGAAGTGAGAACCAATGTTAAATCATTCCTCCAACCCGGGGATTTGCACCTAACAGAAAACAAGGAGCTTTACACCAGACATTTCCAAGTCAGCTTTTCAGGAAGGCGATGAGGGGGCTCTTCATGTCATTATTTCTGGAACTCTGAAGACAGTCTGTGTTTGTCTGTGATGAAGTCAGACCGAGCACTCCCCACCGCGGCTCGGGGGCAGCTTGTCTGGTCGGAAGCTCTAAGGGGCAGCTACGTGGGCCTCGGAATGATAAAGATCGGAAAATAAATTAGCAAATATATGCAGTTCGTTTGGCAGATAAAATATTCCCAAACCTACGGTGTATGGGGGAGAAAATTTAATAATGACGCTTTCTGTCGTGGCCGTGAGTTTGGGGACTCTTGCTTTCATGCTCTAAGGACGGGACATACCGTGGAAAACAGAGAACCACAGTCTGGGGGGTCCGGGAGACCCGTCGGGGTCCTCTGAAACTTCATCCTATACTCAGCCTCTTTCTCCCACCACTCCAAGGCCAGACCTGCTGTCCCCCTTTCCCATTTCCTCTCAGTCGATAAACTCCGATTCCCCCTTCTATGCACCGGGCAGCACGGGGAGGACAGAGAAGCCGTCTCTGCCCTCCAGGACGCAGACTACGAGGGGAGACAGGAGGAAGCTCGAGCACGTCAGGCACCAGGAAGCTGCCTGGAGTGTGGCCTTAGCCCCTCCTTGGCTGGGAGGGTGGCCGCTCAGACAGCGGGAGCAGTGGGAAGGCCGGCTTGGGGCGGGGGTGCGGGCACACTCAGGGGTCTGCGGGAGGGTCTCAAAGCAAAGCAGTGATGGAGGAGGGAAGAGGCAAGCAAAATAGATTGGGACCAGATTGCAAAAGGTCTGGAATTCAAAACTGAGAGGTGTGCATTTAATTCATTAGAAAACGGGGAGATGGTGAGGGCCTGTTTCTGGGAGGTTTGTTTAAACAGGGGAGAAAGGCTCTGAGCCACGGATCTGTGCCGTTGTTGTGAAACGTGCCTTAGCGTTCACGATCCCAAATGGCTTCAACTCCAGCTGGTCCATCTGTGTGAGTTAGGGCACAGGAGGCCCGCCATGACCCTGGGGTTTTCTTTCCCACGGAAGTCGGGCCAGGGCATGGAAGGAGGGACCGAGCAGAGCCGGCGATGGCCACACTTTGGGGCCACAGACTGGGGGGGGTCACCAATGGGGGGAGGTGGGAGAGGACACAGTGGTGCCAAAGGAGGTGGGGGTAGGACCTGGGGGAGAGCTCATCACGCCCACAGAGTAAGGAAGTCAGAGCATGCAAGACCCAGCCAGGGTCGCCAGCCTGGCGGGGGGGGGACTGAACCATCTGTGAGAGATGAGTAAGCAGCACCCCCCATTTGGAAGGAACCACGTCTCCAAATCCAGCCAGGAGCCCAAGTAACCGCCCCTTGCAGCCTCTCCCCACCGTGCACCTCTGGGCAGGGCCTGCCCCGGGGGGCTCTGGCTGGGCCAACAGCCAGGCTCCAACCAACACATCAAAACCCCACCAGAGACGATTAGAATCTCAATTTCAGATGACATTCCTCCCCTTGTACTCCTTCAGGTAACCCTAAACCTTATGATGTCTAAATTATTATGCTGAAAGCGAAATCGAGTCTTTCTTAGCAGCAGGCGGAGGCTTCCCCGGGAGCGCGTAGCCCCGAGAGCCGAGGTAATGGTTCCCAGATGCAGACAGAAACCCCGGGCCTGCCCAGGTCAGCACATCCGGGGCCTCTCGGCGCTGATGCCCACCTGCGCTCCCCCGGGGACAGCCGAGGCCTGAGGAGCACCCCAACTCAGGACAGGATGAAGTCACATAGTTCTTGCCACAGTCCCTCGGGGCCCCAACACGGTCAGAGAATCCACAAATGTGAGCGCTGGAAGAACTTCGAAATATAGTCTCCTCCGCTGGTTTCAAGAAACTTGTTTTTTAAAAAAGAGAAGGCAAGAAAGAAAGAAATGTTATTTCCAGACTCCGGGGTATCAGACGGAAGGGAAAGCCTGTGGCAGCGGGGAAAGGGAGGGCCCAGGCCCACTCGGCAGGCCGGTGGCCGCACCAGGAAGAGGGGAAGCTGCTGTGGCACAGGCCAGGGGGAAGCAGCAAGGGGCTGCTTGTGTTCACACAGCCGGCCTCTAGCGCCTCTGGAACACGGACCCAGGACGCGGCTCTCCTACCACCAGACTCCCCCGTTCCCACCCCCCAGCCCCCCACACCAGGCTGCCAAAAAGTCAAAACCATTGGTTTTGTTCCTTGGCGTCTGCAGGGACGACAGAGCGGCCGGAGAGAACCGGGTGTGGGTGCAGGCGATGTGACAAAGGGCAGGTGCGAATAGGGGACGCAGCCCATGCCTCCAAAGTCCAAAAGGACGGCCATTTCCTACCTATGCTGGTAACTGATATTTTGTTTTGACAGTTTGTTTTTTCTTTCTTTCTTTCCTATTAACAGTAGGAAAATTCAGTAATCCTCCTCAGTCTTTCACGGAAACAACCTCGTCTCGAGGTTGATGTAAGCCCACTAACTCTCACTGTCTTTCACCTCCCGTGTCCAGTTGGTCACCAAGTCCAGACAGATCTTTAAAAGAGCTCTCATCCCACCCCCCCACCCCCCGTCGCCGTCCCGGTGGCTACCCCACTTCAGCTCCTCATCTTCCTTCAGAACTTGCTCCGGCCTCCTCCCTGGTTCCCCACCCCACCTGTCCTGGGCCCAAGCTCAGGGGCTGTCCCTTGAGGCCTAAGGCAGCATCCAAGCACCAAGGGGAACCGAAGGTGGGTCCTTCCCTCCCTCCCGCTGTGGGCAGGCCTCCGAAGAACCCGCTGTGCTCTGCGGGGAGAGCTAAGGATTCCGTCCGCTGAGGGAAGGAGTGTCTCCTCCAGGATGTAAAGCTCCAAAGGCGTGGGCCCTGCGTGCCCCAGCTCTCCTGTTCATGGTTACCTCAGCCAAGCCTGCTTGGAACTCTCTCTGCTTCCAGCCTACACCTCCGGCCAAGGTAGTCGATTCCTAACACTGGCCCTCACACCTGTGTTTCAATGATCCAAATCCACCTCCTCTGAGGTTTAGACAACGCAGGGCTTGGCTGGGGCTGGAGGGCCTCACCTCCAGTGAGCAATGGATTCATTATTCCAGATCCATTCCCTTCACCATTGTTTCCTCGTCTGTAAAATGGAAGTAAACAGTAGCTACCTCTTAGGATCATTGTGGGGGCTGAAGGAGATTATCATCGGTTCTAAGCACCCGGTACATTGTCTGGCTCAGAGTAAGGGCTCCATAAACATTAGCTTCAAAAAAATAGCACCCTCCCCGCCGGTAAGGCCAAAAAGGAAAGAAATCACATTTCTTGAGTTCCCTTACTGGCAAGACTTGGTGCCAGGTGTTCTCCTAAGTTATGTCAGTTAATCTGCGCGGCTGGTCCTGCAGTTCTGCTATATATTTTGTCCCGGTGGCTGCCATTTCATAAATCAGGACGCTGAGGAAACGTGAGGGCACTTGCCCAGGATTCCTAAATGAGTCAGACCTCTTTTGGTTGCAGATGATTCAAGCCAACTTCACCAATCTTACCCAAGAAGAGATTCTGGGGTTCCCAAGATGCAGCAGTGCTTAAAAAGCAAAGCATGCTGGAGGGGAGGGGGGTGGGAGGGATAGGGTGGCGGGGTGATGGACACTGGGGAGGGTATGTGCTATGGTGAGCGCTGTGCATTGTGTAAGAATGATGAGTCACAGACCTGGACCCCTGAAACAAATAATACATTTATGTTAATTAAAATAAAAATTAAATTAAAAATAAAATAAGCAAAGCATGCGTGGGAAAAGCAGCCGGGCTTCAGAGCAACCAGCGGCAGGGGCTCAGACGGATCCTGCCAGACCTCTCTCTCCCCGCTCCCCCACCCCCCCAACCCCCCACTGGCACTGCTGACTGGCTACCTGCACATGGCAGGAGGTAAGTCTGCCCGCCTTCCCACAGGAACGGCATCCACAGCCTCCGAGGGCAGAGGAGGACCAACACCATTCTTCAGTTCCAATTTCAGAAATCCCAGGGAAAGACTCTGATTGGCTCAGCTTGGGGCAAGACACCCGCCCCTTAACCAATCAGCTGTGGCAGAGAATGAGCTCGTGTGAGTTGTGCCACTTCCCGCAGAACCCCGTGGATAGAGCTGGGATATGGGCCCTCTCCAGAAAGTGAGTGTGCCGCTCCCAAAAGACAGCGGTGTGGGCGGGCCACAAAATAGTAGCACACTCCGGTTTCATCGCCAGTAAGTGGAAGAGGCTGGATTGGTGCCCGGGTCTGTTGGGCTCCAAAGCCCACATTCATTCTCTGACGCACACTGCCTCTCTGAGGCTCTAAACCTCTACTCCTGCGTTAGGAAATCAGAGTTGGTCAGCCAGCCTCTCCAGAAAGTGCAAATTGACTGCCTTAGGCAACGTAATACCCATGGATTCTTCTGGCGTCTGAGCCAGATAAAACACCTCACTAGCCTGGAGACCACATGTTCCAACCTCTATTCCATGGTCATTGTCATCACTGCCTCTATAGCCTTCTGCTTTTTTTTTTTTTTTTAATCATCTTTTTTTACCAAACTCTGTCCCCAGCCTGGCTGGAAAGTAGGGTTTTCTAGTGAATTGAGAATTTCTTTAAGTGTGATATTATTTGGGTTCCCAATTTTCTCAGTATGGAAATCATAGATTGTTAGCACCAAAAAGGGATCTCCAAATTATTAAATAGCTCCTTCTTTCTCATTTTGCAGATGAGGAAATGCTGACCAGGGAGGGAAATGTTCCCATGGGACCATCCACATCTCCTCATTCCTGGTCCAGTTCCAGCCCCTCCCCCACTGAATCTTTTCTGGATCACTCTGCAAAACAATGTCGTTTGTTTTGTTTGTTATGATATACCACACATAATTCCGGTACAAAATTTTATTTTATTTTATTTTTTCAAAATTTTAGTTTTAATGATCCAATAAGCACTTCTTTTTTTACTGGGTAGGAAGAAAGGTCATAAATTCCTAACTTCCTCAAAGAAGTTCGTAACAGGCTTCACCTCCTAGCGCTAGCTAAAATCCTGCCGGCCGCTGAGAGCACTTCCTTGGAACCCTCTTAAGTAAAAACCATTCATCCTCACACCCAGTGGACCTGGAGCTTGACGGTGTAGACAGTTTTCCAAGGGTCTTTCACATTTCAATAATATCTTGCCAGCAGATGCATTGACTACTTTCATTCTAGACTTTCTGTTCAAAGTGTTTGTAGAGCACCTAGGGTTGGACAAGAGAGAGGGTGTTTCTCTCCAGAGCAGAGGGCAGGCCACCTTCCTGTCCATTATAAAAGAGTCAGAGTCTCTAAACTCAGGCTTCCTCTCCTGAAACATAACCTATTTCACGTACATATATTACTGGAACCTCTTTGCCTCACTCTGTAGGAAACAAGGCCGAAAGAATCCATGCAAGTGCGTGGATAATAAACTGTCCCTTGTCTCTGACTCAGGACTTTCTTCTGCCGGCGTGCATGAGGCTGTGTCAGGCTGACTTGTAAATTACCAGACCCTGCACAGTTCTTGAAAGAGAGATGACCTCCATCTCTGCACTCCTCGATGCCACTTCCAGATCACTTCTTCGAACTCCTGTTAGAATCCCTTGTGCCATGATGCTTCGATCTCATCCGGCAGGACCACTCTAACTCTCTTCATCTCTGTCATCTACTAACCTTCTTCTTATCCCGTAATATCTTTGGCACTTACCCTCCCCCACCCCAAGTCCTGCCATAATTTTGGATGACTTCGCAGGTCACATGAACGACCCACCCAATCCCCTGCCTCTTGGGTCCTCCATCACATCAACTCCTCTGAAGAACTCTTCCCCTTCCCCTTAGCCACAGGCTCCTCATGGCCACCCTCTGGACAATGTCAACGCGAGTATCTGCTCTACCTCAGAAGGTAGAGCATTCTCTATTTTGATTATTATATTTTTCAGTTTTAAGAATTCTGTTTGAGGGGCGCCTGGGTGGCTCAGTCATTAAGCATCTGCCTTCGACTCAGGTCATGATCCCGGGGTCCTGGAATCGAGCCCCGCATGGGGCTCCTTGTTCGGCAGGAAGCCTGCTTCTCCCTCTCCCACTCCCCTTGCTTGTGTTCCCTCTCTCGCTGTGTCTCTCTCTGTCAAATAAATAAATAAATAATCTTTAAAAAAAAAAAAAAGAATTCTGTTTGATTTTCCAATCTTTGCCATTGTTTAAGTTTCCTATTCCCTGCAGATATTTTTAAGCTAATTTGTATTTCTGTAAACAGAATAAACATATTTTTTTCATAATCTGTGTCTCATAATAAAAGTATCTGAAATCGATGGGTCTGTTACACCTACAAGTTACACATGTTCTCTTATTTCCATGCTGTAGTTATCTTTGACACTGTACTAGTCATCACACTTGAAAAATTATTTATAGAGAGATGTGTCTCGTAACCTTAGTCTAGAACCCACCTTTAATCCAAAATTGAGGCTTGAGTTTTCCTGAATCCCCCAGATGGTACAAATCCAATATAAGACCATGTAACAGTTGTTTAATTTAGCTCATCCTACTTAGTGGGGAGCCTGCTTCTTCCTCTCCCTCCACCTGCTGCTCTCTCTCTCTCTGTCAAATAAATAAATAAAATCTTTAAAAAATAATAATAATTTAGCTCATCCTGCTTTAAGGTTTCTTAGGAAGCCAAGCTTATAGTGAGGAAAGCTTCCTATTCGACATTGCACTTTGTGCTGGTCTTTGACTTTAATTGCGGTAGACAAAACAAAAGTTCAGATCCGCTAAAATGTGGAAGTCCCTCAAAACAAATACAGAGCCTATGCTCACTTACGTCTCTGATTTCTTTTTTCCCGTAAATGCTGGCCTGATAATTCCTTACAATCTTGTCAGCTCTTGTCACTTTTAGGAAGATTTTTTTATATTTTATCCAGAATTCTTGGTTGCTTTCAGCATGCAGGGTAGCCTAATTAAACCAACTCGCCATTACCTGGAAAGCAAAGTTCTCATAGTCCATTCTCTATCAACAATCGCCTGTATCTTCCAGCACTTTTCTTCCACTAATCTCACAGCATGTTTTTTAACCTTTTGAACCTCCAGACCTTTGGCTTCTTCATTTCTCGTAACCTATTAGCCCCTTCTGTCTTCACTCCCTTCTCTAGCCCCATGGTCAATTATTTCAGCCTGTCTTACAAAAATTCTTAATCCCTTTGCTGCATTTTCCTTCCCTTAGATCTACCTGGAAAAAAACTAGTCCTAGACTGAGCCCCACCTTCTCTGTTCCTATATTCATAGTGCTGAGTACTTCTGGAGAAATCTACCTAACGACTCATTTTGGTACTATTCTTCTCCCATGGTCCTTGACAACTGCTGGGCGCCCATCACTGCCCTTTAGACAACTTCTACAGCACAATCGGCCATGCTGGTGTTCCGCCCAGCAGCTTTGTTAAGCTTCCGCCTCTCATGAAGCCCTCTGCCTTCCCACCAAGCCCCATGCACTCACAAGGTATTCATTCAGTCAAGGCAGCTGCTTCTTCCTATTTCCCCACCACTAGTCTCTTGTCTGCATCTGTGTCCGCCCTTGTCTCTTCCTCATCCACGTCAGAGAGGATTCTCCTTCTTCCTACGGCTCATCCTCCCACCTGACTCCATCCCCTTCCACCCTCTTAGGAACCTCAGGACAATCACTGAGCTCAACCTTTTCTCTTTCCAGTGGCTCCTTCCCGTAATCTTGCAAACACACTCAAGTTCTTCATATTTTGTAAAGGAGCTCTTTCCTTCAACTCTCCAGTCCGTCCAAGGAAGTGTTCTTGGCTCTGCTCCCCCAATATGGAGTAGCTACTCCTTCTACAAGTTCCCATTGCACCCTAGGATTAGAGTCTGTTTCCTCGTACTGCAATTCCTTCCCAAAAAAACAATGAGTTCCTTGAGGGCTGAGACTTTGTCTTAATCACCATTGAATCCCCAACATCTAGCACAGAATTTGCAAGAGGAATGAAAGAGTAAGGCCTGGGGTCATTGTTAGGGCCAGCAGCGCCCATTAATCTCTGTGTACTGGTTACCAAGGAATTCTGCTTTGATGGGAGGCCAGTTGGCAGAGTGCTAACTTTACAGTATTACTGATGCTATGCAATTCTTTTCAGTCTGTGGAAATTCTGGCTTTATTTAGTTAGTATCTAATTTGCGGGTTAATAAGTCTTTGTCTGGAGGTCTTGGTGCACAGTGCAGGGCTAGGATCACCTTTCTCAGACTCCCCTGGGGCTTGGGGTGGGGAGATGAGTGTGTTTTGAGGCACTGGCTCTCTGTACAGCTTACAGGATCTCAGACTGGGTGTATTACTCATTAGGGCTTATTTACCTTTTGTGGTGGCCTAGAAAAAGTCAAGCTTAATGAAGTGGTTACCAAAAGTCTTTAACATCATATTTTCCACAGAGTTCATAAAAATGTTGACAGTGGACATTATTGCCACATTGCATTTTTCAAGGAGATGAACAAAAGTGATATTAAGCATATTGATTTGGTTTTTTATACAAGCCTTCCCAGCAAGAAGCCCGGTGCATTCTCATTCTCCGTGGTAGCAAATAGGACCTTCCAGTAGTTAATGAGTAAGTTGACCACATGGCCTTGGGCATGCCACTATCCTTCCCTGGGTCTTGGTCTCAACACCATAAAATAAGAATCTTGGATGAAATGAGCTTTAAGGTTGTGTCTGTTTCTGAATAAAATGATGCTATTATTTCTAAATTCGCTCCCAGGATAATACACTGCCTTTCCTTTAAAGAGAAAGACAAGGGGTGCCTGGGTGGCTCAGTTGGTTAAGGATCTGCTTTCAGCTCAGGTCACGATCCCAGGGCCCTGGGATCGAGTCCTGCGTCGGGCTCCCTGCTCAGTGGGGAGTCTGCTTCTCCCTCTCTCTCTCTCTACCCCTCCCCCCTGCCTGTGCTCTCTCTCTTTCGCTCTCTAAAAAATAAATAAAATCTTTTAAAAATTTTTTAAAAATAAAAAAAAGACAACAAGGAATATTATTTTTCTCCCTTAAGACATGATAGAAAACTAGGAGCGATAATAATAGTATTGATCTCGTAGAGCAGTGGCAACGATTAACTGAGATACGGGTACTAGTGACACACAGCAAGGACACAATAGGCATTCTCAGGTCACTCAAGCAGGTACTAAGGGCCTGCGTTAGGCAGAAAGATGCCGTCCCTACCATGTCCCACTCACCCCATATATATATACTGTCTGTCGGAGAAGTCTGAAATCCCAAGATGGCAGATCCAGCAGGGCCAGAAGGGAAAGAAGAACATGTTGGGCCTCTTTTCCACCACCAACCATGGTCCCCTGCCTGGGTCCTGGACCCCCTTGCATGTATACACACACCCACAAACACATGCACATATCTCTGGAATAACACTGGACTTGCTTGGGGATTAAGATTCAAAGGAAATTGGAGTCCTTGGATGCCACCCAAGCCCTGCCTCCTGCAAGGAGGGGTTCCTGGTCCTAAATACCGTTCCCATCTCCCTCGATAAAGCACACATGCTGGGCTAGGCTTGGTGGGGTCTACCCACCAACCATTCCCCCATTTCTTCCAGCTCACAGAACCAATTTTATTCAGGTGGCAGCATATTTACTCCTCAGAGACGAAAACTGGTTCAACTGAAAGCAGCCATTCATGGCCCCCCCATTTCCCTTTGCCAGGGTTGGCGTGGGGACGTCATGAGACCTTGCTTTGGTTAATGAGATGCAAAAGGAACTCTCCAGGTGCTTCTGGAAGAGACTTTCCTCCCTGGCAACAGGTGAGGGTAGCATGAGAAAGAGTGCTTGTGTCCGCCGCCCCCAGCTTCCTGCTCTAGAAGCTGTTTTCTAGTAGAGGAAGGCACAGAGCTGTGGTAACTGTGACAGGAAGGCCAAGGGGATCACAGACACACTGACTCAGCACGCCGATGTCCCCGAGCTCCTACGTAACACCTCGAGACCTCAAGACCTGCCTGGACAAAGCAGTGGAAAAATGTCGACCCTGGGGCCACAGTGACTTAGAAACAGTCAAGTCCTTGCTCTATCACTCACTTGAACTTGGACAAGGTGCTTAACTTTTCTGAGGCTCAGTTGCCTCACTTGTAATATGGATACCATGTAGCATTTCCCCCTTAGGAAGGATGTTAGTACTTAGTAGATGAAGAAAGCAGGGAGCAAAGGCTGATGGGGCGCCTGGGTGGCTCAGTGGGTTAAAGCCTCTGCCTTCAGCTCAGGTCACGATCTCAGGGTCCTGGGATCGAGCCCCGCATCAGGATCTCTGCTCAGCAGGAAGCCTGCTTCCCCCTCTCCCTCTTCCTGCCTCTCTGCCTACTTGGGATCGCTCTCTCTCTGTCAAATAAATAAATAAAATCTTAAAAAAAAAAAAAAAAAAGGCCGGCAGTAAGTAAGGCGTAAGGGTTTGCTATGATCATGGGAGATCATTAAGTACGTTTATTTTTTAAACCACCAGAAGTTAAGACTTCTATTACTTGGAGTCAAATGTATCCTAATCGATCTGCATATCTAACAGCTATGACTTTTTACTTCATTTCATAGTCGTTAGCTTGGCAGAAGCAGATGACTCTTGCTTGCAAACAGAGTTCTTTTAATTAATCAATCCATAACTCTTTATTAAGGTGACAGCAGAGGTGGAGGCTTGGAGGAGCATAAAGACATATCGAACCTTGTCACTGGCTCCAAGGACCTCAGGGATCAGTCCAGGCGAGGAGCCATTCCTGTAAAAGGGGCAACCTCGGATGAGTGGCCCCAGGAAAGCTGCCCAGGCAGGCAGGATTTCACTCACTGATCAACCAGCTTTGACCCAGAGCCCACGGAGCTCTGTCCTGCAGGTTCAATGGCGAACATGCTGGTAAGATCCTGCCCTCGGTCAAGTGTACCCGGAAACAGGCACAATAATGGCAAACTGTTGCATGCTGCGGCAGACCGAAACAGGATGGTGTGGTCCGTACCTAAAGGAGGGGTCTCGTTTGAAAAAGCCAAGGAAGGCCACTGTGAGCAGGTCACATCTAAACCAAGACCTGGAAGGTAAAAAGGAATTGTCCCACGACCAAGTGGGAAGCGTGTTCCGGACACAAGAGACAGCACGTGTGAAGGTTCTGAAGCAGAAAAAAAAAAAAAAAGATTTGCTTATTTAAGGAATCCAAAGAAAGCCAGTGTGCCTGGAATACAGGGAGGAAGGGAGAAGGCTGAGGGCAGAGCTGGCCCGGTCCTGTGATCCATGGTGAGGAGTTCAGCTTTTATCCCAAGGGAAGCAGGGATCTACTAATGGGTTTATGAGGTGGCATTAGTCCCTGGGTAGAAAGGAGAAGGAGTGGCCTTTCAGGAGAAGCCAAAGGTGTCGTGGAAGAAAATAAAAGCTGAAAGCTAACCAAAGAATTATCCATAAAGTGCTTAACCCTCCAAAGTGCACAGAAACTATTTGTTATAGTTTGGGGCTATTTTAAAGTTCTCTCTCAGTTCTGAAAAATCCTTGAGAATTTTAAGCACTAATTTAAAAAAAAAAAAAGATGCTGAGGAATTTTAGGAGATTTTAAGCAGCTTGCACAATTAAAAACCACCCTCAGATCTGACGCCCACATGCCTCCTGATAAATGTCAGCCGGAAAGCATTTCACATTGAAGCCATACAGGGTAGGAATGGAAAGGCTCGGTCTAGCTTGGGATGGCCATCCACACACATCCCAACATGGCAAGTGACGGGGCTGGCCGCCCGGAGAGTGTTCCAGGAAGGCAAATGCCTCTCCCTATCAAACAAGAGCACAAAATCCTCCACCCCGCTGCACATGAAAAGTTCAGTGAGAGTTTGAAGATTTTAAGCCAGGTTTTTTGGAAGCTGAGTAAAAACGACCTTGAAAATAAACCACATGCTGCTGCTAATTAATCTTAGTTCCTAGTTCTTTCCAATCAGACCCTGAACTATAATCCATCTTCATTACACTTCTTTTAAAGCAAAAATGGTGCATTTCTGCAAGTCTAATTAAGGAAGGAACATCATAAGGCCTTGGGTCATAACTCTCTTTCTGTCACATACATGTGCGTGAGTCTGCTACACACACACACACACACACACACACACACACACACACACAGATATACAGAAATAAATTATTTTAAAAACTCTCCATGACCGGTTTACTTGCAACTACAGGCAGGTCACTCAAGAGCCCAAATATAGATGAGATGGCCAAGCTGGATGCCATCGGAGTCATGTCCCCACTCCTGTGTCCCCACCTTGCACACATCTACCTATTGTATTACTGTACACACACCTAGTGAGCAGCCATGGGCTCAGAGAAGGGCTGTCTGCCCCCCAACCCCTGGCCCTAGGGATGAATCAGGATAAGTCTGAACTGATAGTGGCAATTGAATGGCTCTCTGGTAAAGATTGAATTTAGAGTGACATTTGACCCACTTCTTCTGATCAACCAAACAAAAGAAAAGTTTTGCTGGGGACTTCTGGGAAAGATTCTCTTCCATGATAAAAGTGATGAGCCCTGAATGTGATTGGGTGTGTGAGGGCGAGACACTTGTGTCCTCAGCAGCTAACATAGTAGAAAAACTAGGACCCCAGAGAGGAAAGTTACTTACCCATGTGGACCTGCCAAAGACATGACTTTGGGGGTTTGGGAGAACTTGGGAAGAAAGTATTAAGATCAAGATGTTATCTCTGAGGGCTTGTCTGATCATCATTGTCTAACTCCAAGATTTTGACTTGGAATTCCAAGGAAAAGTTGGAAGTGATTCAGGACCCATCTTTGAGTTGGACTTCATGTTATGGGTGGGGACTAAGTTGCGGGTTGAGGGGTCTGGTGATAGGTGCTTCCCAGCTGGGGATGGGTTTGACACATTCCTCTCTCCCATTTCCATCACCACCCCCACAACCCTGGATGAACCATAAGGTAGATTTGAGTTTTCCCAGTTGCCGAAGATTGGAGGGTTCCTACAAGCTTGTCAAAGACTATTCCTCAAAGTTCAAGAACTTATGAACCCTTAAGTGGCCTCTGAGACTTACTGAACTCTCTTTCTCTCTCTCCCCACAGCCTCTACCCCAAACCCACTTACCTCTTCCCATCCCCGACTTATTGCTGCAGTTCTTATCGGTCAAATCCTGGACAAACTCCTAATTCCAGTTCTAACCTAAATTACACCAACAATTACAGATTGTAAAGAGAGACACATGAGCCCTTGAATTTCTTGCTTGGAAAATGTAACAATCTCTCCAGATGATTTCCCCTTGTCACATGATCATCTCAACCCAGAGCTGTTCTCATTAAGAGACTATACACCAGTGTAGTTTAGAAAGTACCCGAGTACACAGGTATGGGTGATACCCTCTTAAGAGACCTAATTCACACACGTAGATTTGTACACATTCACATGCGGGGTGTGAGGCCCAGCCAGGGCATCTCCAACAGTAGGGCAGAAGAAAAGGGTTGCTGAGTGGTACAGCCAGCAGGGTGTACTAGAACTTGAAGGGACAAACCCCTCACTATACAGATGAGAAGCTAAATCCCAAGAAGGAAAGGGTATTGGCCTGAGTCCCAAAGCTCTGAGCTTAAAATAAGTGAAAACAAGTGATTTAATAGTGGTGTCAAGGATGCTGGTTTCCTGCACAGTAAAGTGGTAGGAATGACTTTGTACACTATTCAAGGTTAAGCCCTGCTGGCGGGGTGGAATTTCACAGAGTACCTTAGACACCTCTTCGGTAGCCCCTGGAACTCCCCCTTCCGTGGTGGACACAGCCAGGCATTTCAAGGTGGGCCCCAAAGGCCATGTCTACGCTACGTGATCCCGGCCACTGGCCACAGCTTACTGGTCATCAAGGACACATGACCCAAAGGCATTCAGAGACATTCTGCTTCCCAGGACTTTGACATCCATATCAGCACACATGGACTGGAAATCTCTGGGGCTGGATTGTGTCATCGGGAAACAACCAAGAAGAAGATCTGGTTCCTGCTGCTGAGCCATTCAGGGGCTGCCCCATTTTGTTCCCGATCTTACTTATTCAAGCCTTCCTTTGATTTGTGAAGTATCCCATAGTCTCTTGAAACAAATTAGCTTTTTTCTTGGCTTAAGCTAGTCAGTGAGGTTTCTGTTGCATGCAACTAAAAACCAAAACAAACAAAAAAGCTTAAGAGAGCCATAAGTCTGGTGTTCCACGGATGCTCCAAGTTTGCTGCTTCATGGACAGCATGTCTGAGAGGTCCAGGAAGCTAACTAAATAAAGTTATATGGCTTTAATTCCCCCAGCACCATTCACTGGGGCAAAATAAAAGAATAAGGCTATACAAAGCATCAGCCAACCCAATGTTTTAAAGGGCACATATTGCATGGAGCACTGGGTGTGGTGCATGAACAATGAATCTTGGAACTCTGAAAAAATAAAATTAATTTAAAAATAAAAATAAGGGGCGCCTGGGTGGCTCAGTGGGTTAAAGCCTCTGCCTTTGGCTCAAGTCATGATCTCAGGATCCTGGGATCGAGCCCCACATCGGGCTCTCTGCTCAGCGGGGAGCCTGCTTTCCCCTCTCTACCTGCCTCTGGGCCTGCTTGTGATCTCTCTCTCTCTGTGCCAAATAAATAAAGTCTTTTAAATAAATAAATAAATAAATAAAAATAAAGGGCACGTTGAGTTTTACTGAGAATATTTGACACTGTCCCTAAACATTGTCCCAAAAGGATGACATTTTTGTTTGGACAATGACCAAGCTCAGGGGGCAGAGGCTGGGCAAGGGGTCACCCATGCAGAGACCTTGGGCCAGATGTCTGGACTCCAAATGTAAAGTTCCTTCACTGTCCCAAGCACTGCAGATCCAGGAGTTAAGAGTTTGGATTTTTCATCTTTACCCAGCCACAAACTTACCCTTGAGCCTGAAACAAGCCATTTTTCCTCTCTGGAAATAATTTCCTCCTCTGTTAAGTGGGAGTGTAGAAATACATCACTTCTAAGTTCCCTCTTAACTACAAAATCCCCCAATTCTATTCAGCTAGTCATCAGAAATCTTTCTGTTTATTCATATTTAGGCACTGATTCCAAAACTGGTCTTTCTAGGGCTCACTGAAAGGGTTATGTCTTCAAGAGATCATTGGAAAGAACTTAGCTTGGGCCTCAGTGGTCACCAGCATCCAAGATGTCCCACAGTGGTCTTTGCTTCCTACTCTGCACACCGTTCTGTACTCCCCCCTTCACAGGGTGACTTGTGTGAGTCCAGCATACCACGGAGGGGTGGCATGTGCCTTCTGAAGCCAGGTTATAAAAAGCATTGTGGTTTTCTCCTTGGCCTCATGGACCACTCACTCTGAAGAAAGCCAGCTGCCACCTTGTGAAGGTGCTTAAGTAGCTCTAGGGAAAGGCTTGTGTGAAGAATTAAGACCTACCGCCATCAGCCAGCACCAGCTTGTCCACTGTGTGTGTGAGCCATCTAGAAGCAGATTTTTCGATTGACTGTAGCCCTCATCTGCATCCTGACAGCATTCTCATGAGAGACCCCAAATCAGAGCCACCCAGCCCAGCCACTCCTGTATTCTTGACCCACAGAAACTCTGAGAGATAATAATGTTTATGGTCAGTTTAAGCCACTTAGCTTTGAGCTAACTTGTGGCACGGTAAAGATAGGTAATTCCACCTTTAAAAATTCATATCTAACTCATTTAATATAAAAATTAGAAATTCTGATAAAGATAACAATAATGATTGGATCATTATGGGTTTTTTTTTTCTTCTGAATGTCCAAAATGCTTCCAAATATCTGTCAGAATTTTCCCTGAGAGATCGTGTGAGGTAAGTAGGGGTCTGTGAGAGACTTAACCATCTTCTTGCTGCCTGAGAAATTTGTATATTGTTTTTAAATTATAGTAGGTTTGGCCAAACATTCATAAGCTGATGGTACCTGGGTGTCCATTATGTGATTCTCTTTACTTTTGTGTACACGGGAAGAATGCTATGCTCAAAAAGATTGTAATTTTTAAAGCTTCACTAAAGTGAGCAGGAGAGGGAGAACACCTTGGCAGTAGGCCTTGCCTGTGTCTCCACCTTTATCTGCTATCCCGCTCCTCCCATCTCACTACTCCAGCTACACGGCCTTCCTTGCTGTTCCCTGAATACACAAAACTCACTCCCTGATCCGAGCCTTTGCACTTGCCATTCCCCTGGCCTCTGACAGAGATCACTGGCTGTCTCCCAAAATCCATCTTCTCCTGGTTCCCGAGCACATCACCTTACTACATTTCCCAGGCTCCCTTGCAGTGGTACATGAGCCTAAGCAATGTCGGTCCCGTTCAGACTGACCCATAGAAAACTCCCAGCACACTTCCCCAAGCTCTTTGCCCTTCTATCCAAACGCGATGGTGATGCCAGGAAGACCTGGGAAGTCAAAATTTGAGGACAAAAGAGCAGTCATTAGCCTTAGTTCCCAAATGACTGTGTAAGGGCGCACCATCCCATCAGCCTGAATACCAACACCGAAGGATTATGCGAAAAACAAAGAAACATCTTACTCTTTAAATTGTTTGATTTTGGAAGTCTATCTGCTATGCCACCCCAGCTTATAGCTAACATTATATAACTATATAGTTACAATTATAACATTATATAACTAACATTGTAACTGTCCATATTGCTCACCCCTTCATATCATTCAGAACTGCAGGTCTGAATGGCCCTTGCTCGGAGAATCCTTCCTTCTCAGCCAATCTAAATCATCCCGATTACCCTGTTTTCTTTTGCTTCATAGCAGGTAGCCCTACCCAAAATTACACCTGTGTGTGTTTAGCTACTCCCTGTCGGTCTTTCATACTAGAAGCTGAGCTTCCATCATAGTGCCCAGCATATTATGGGAACGTGCCCAGTAAATACTTGTTGAATAAATACGGTGGGCCAGGCCATGTTAGGAACCCTGGCTAGGAGGTCCAGAAGCATAAATAAACTTAACCAATCGGTTTCCAAATCTTGAGGTCATGGCACCTCGGCGAGCTTATTAAGTGCACAGTTTCTGGGTCTCATGCCCAAATTCTCACCTGTCCAGTTTGGGCGTGAGGTAGGACCCAGACCGCTGTGTGTTCATGCATGCCCAGATTTGAGAGCCACTGCTCTGGATCTGGACGTGCCCCTCAGATCCAAACTCTCGGAGTGGCCACACGGTGGAAAGGAGGAGGTCTTCATCTAACCTCCAGTGGCTTGAGGAGATTGAACAAGAACAACTCCCAGGGAAAGACTGTGCTCCTCGTGGGCAAGTGGGCCTATTATTTAGGATACAGATTTGGCTGCAATGGACAGAGACCTCACCCAGCAGTGGCCTAAACATCAGGGCAGGTGTCTGTTTCTCTCTGACGTAGAAGTCTGAGCTGGTGTGGCAGCTGTGCTCACCAGGACCCAGCCCCTCCCATCCGTTGTTCTGCCATCTGTAGAGTGTGGCCACCCCTCACAAGGTCAAGAAGGCTTCCCATCATGTCCGTGATGCAGCCAGCAAGGAGGAGGAGGCGCGTACCTTCCATTCCGTCTAAGGGAATAATACTAATTAGCCCACAGGGCGTACAAATCCCCACCAATCGCGGTTGAGTGCCAGCTCCAGCACTTTCCAGAAAGACCTCCTGCTTGCTCCAGGGTGGGCAAGGGCGCAGCCCCCTGACTGACTCATAACCACCCTGCTGCACTCCATTACCAAGTTTTATGGCAAGCCAGGGAACAGGCCTTCCACGTGTGCGCTCTCCCCACTGAGCAATAAAAAACGCCCAAACACAAGAGTCAGATGTGCTGTATGTTAGGAGTTTTCTGTCCTCCCTCAGCCTCTGAGTGCCTGCCAAGTCCCATAAATTAGGCAAACGTCTCTCCGGGCTCTAGAGCCTCAGGAGAATGACCAGCAGCCAGAGCAGCAAATCCAGAGAACAGGAAGAATAGATCAAAATGGGGAGGGAAGTCGCTCGTCCCTGAATTTCCCCAGCAGCCCTCGAGAGAGTTTGGTGCCACTTTGCAATTCCCTAGGCTGGTGATTCTCCTAGTGTGGTCCCTGGACCAGCCGCCTCAGGGTCACCTGGGAACTTGCTAGAAATGCACATTCTGGGGCCTCACTGCAGACCTCCTGCATCAGTAATTCTGAGGCTTGGACTGGCAATGTATGCTCCAACACAGCCACTTTAACCAGCCCGCTGGGTGGCTTGAGTGCTCACTGATGTTTGAGCACCCTTGCATTAGAGGCTTTCTTGTCTACCCCAGACCAGCCGCACATCTGCTGGACAGGCCAGGCGGAGGGTGAGGCCAGAGGGACACAGCGTGTAAGGAGGTGCTCCTTTTTCAGGCTGTGCACTTGCGTGACCCTGAGAGCGAGCACCTCATAGTCCCAGCCCCGTGTGGCAATGATATATGGAGGGTGAAGACTTGTAGGGAGTGGCAGCTGGAGCCGAGGTGGGGCGTTTGGGGCCTGGGAGAACTGGTGATCTACAGGAACCAAATTCCACAGAGGCCGCCCCGGGGGAGGGCAGGGACCGGGCAGGGTCTGGACTTGTCGCTGGTGAGTGCCCACAGTGGAGTATGCCTGGGCCAGGTACTCTGTGCCCGCTCCCTGCTTGATGCCCTGGGCCAGCGGGGAGGAAGGTACCATGGCCCCATTTAGCCAAGAATGAATGTGAGGCCCTCCGAGCTCATTATTTCCTCAAACTCATCCGGCGAGTGAGTGGTGGTGGTGGCTTGGGGAAGGGGAGTGTGGACAGTGCCTGTGCAGGGCAAAAAGGAGGTGAAGGAAGGAAAGAGAGGGCTTCTCTACTTCTCATTCGGGACTTCCTCTTGAGGATTTGCAAGAGCCTTTCCTTCTCTCCTCAAAGCTCGGCCAGCAAATCCCTAGTTATAGCTTTTACAACTATTATTTTGGAAGTCAGCAGCCTGAACAGCAAATATTTCCTTCCCCTTGCTCCCTGTTCCATCAGTCTTCATCCCCATGAGGCAACGTGGACCCCACTGACACACCAGGGGACGGTCCAGAGCCAGTCGGGGGGAGGACACACAGACCAAGACGTCAGGAAATCGACTCGCTAGGTCTGTTCTAAAACACAGAATTTTAGAGCTGGAATGAACCTTAGAGATGATCCTGTCTGCCCCCAGCATTTTATACACAAGGCACGGAGAGGGAAAGTGGCGCACTCCGGGTCACCGAGCGGATTGGCGGTTGAGCTAGGGCTCTAGTCCAGACCAAGCGTGTCCTGCTCACGAGAAACACATCTGACTTGGCCTCGCTGCCCAGAGCTACTCTGTGGACCGTGTGGGGTCCATCACTCCTGCCTCCATGTTTCCATTATTCTACCATCCCATAATTCTATCACATTATCAGAAATGTCTTTCTGTCTTCTTCCAAAACATGAGCCATGTATCAGCTAACGTGGCTTATTCTGTGGCACCAAGCAGCCCCACAATCTTAGCCTTAACACATACAAGCTTGCTCCTCCCTTCTGGATACCTGCTCAGTGGGAAGTGAGTCCTCCATGAGCTCAGGAGGAGAAAAGAACTGGCTGTTTTGGGTACTGGTAATGATGCCATAATCCCTGACTGAGCCAGCGTGTGACACAAAGCAATCGCCTGCCAGCTCCTGGAAAGTGTGAATGGATGAACAAATGAGACAGAACAAGGAAGGAACAGAGAGGACAAGGGGAAGATGGGCCTGGCTGTCCTCTGCCTATCTAATGGCATTCAATCCCCACGCAACTGGGGAAAGTTGCAAGAGCCACAGACACGGGGTCAGGAGGGCTGCAGTAAAGTCCCAGCTCTGCCACCAGCCTGGCTGTGTGGCTTTGCACAGGTGTGCAATCATAGCAAAAATATAACTGATCTCTCCCCCCAGTTCCTGGCACGGAGCTCCTAAAACCCTTGTGATTCCCTGATTGATGAGAGCGTCTTTTGTTCTTGGTGGGCTCCTGGGTAGGCAGCTGGTCGCCAGAAAGACCAAACCATGATCCAAAGGTTCCTGAAACTTCCAGACCTGCTCCTCATTCTCTGGGATGCAGAGAGGGGCTAGAAATAGAGTCAATGATCAATCATGCCTACGTGACGAAGCCTCCATAAACACCCCAAAAGAACAGGGTTCAGAATGCTTCCGGGTTGCTGAACGCATGGAGGTGCCGGGAGGGTGGCGCACCCGGAGAGGGCACAGGAGCTCTGCACCCCCTCGCCGGAGCTCACACCTGTGTCTCTTCCTCTGGCTATTCCTCTGCATCAGCCTTTAGCACATCCTTTATTACATAATAAACTGACAAAACAGAAGTGTTTCCCTGAGTCTCATGAGCTGTTGTGGGAAATTACTGAAGCCAAGGACGGGATCATGGGATCCCTGATGTAGAGCTGGTCGGTCAGAAGCACAGGTGACAGCCTGGGACTTGTGATGGGCATCGGCAGCGGGGACAGTGTTGTGGGACAGAGCCCTTTCGGGACCTGACACTGACTCTGGGTAGACAGCGTCAGAACTGACTGGAACCCTCGCACGCCCAGCTGGTGTCCGAGAATCCGTGGGTGTGGGGAAACATTCACATATTTGGTGACCCGCAGTGCGAGTGCGCTAAGTAGCAGTTTTTCCTGACAGCAAGCACTTCCCTTCTCTGGGCTCCGGTTTTCTTACTAAGAGAACGATACCGTTCAGGAAATCAGCTCCAGGGTCTCTGCCGGCAACAACATTCTGTCAGCCTACAACCTCCCAGGACCGGGACGGCGCTGCAGAAGAGGGCCCGCAGCATGCATGCCTAGCTGGAGTTTTAGTGCAGCAAGTATAAGGACATGCTTAGGACATGACCCAAACTCTATGCTTTGTAGAATGAATTAATCATTAGTTATGTCTCAAGAATTCCTAAAGATAATGGCAAATGTGTTCTTTGCCCTAAAGCGTGGGCGTTATCTGAAGGAGTATTGCAACACTGAGTACAGGGAAGGATTTGCACTTGGAGACAACTAGAGAAGGTACAGAGGGAAGTGGCTGGGCTTTCCTTTAAGGCCACCTATCTACCCTCCACCCTTCCCCCTGCTCTAGGCCCCCAGGAACCAACCATGGGTTACATCAATGACCCACTTGTCCTCTGGCTTCAACCAATGAGGGGCTCTGGCAGGAGCCAGAGGACAGGAGAGAGTGAGGCTGGGGTTCCCAGGCACCTCTTTCCCTCCCTGCAGCCCCACCTCAGTCCGGTTGCATCCCTCTGCTTCTCCAGATGGCTCTCCTTCCAGGTACCAGTAACCACCCTCCTGCCTCCCTTAGACCTAAGAGTGTTAAAAGCTCGGCCTATATCAGCCCCAAGGACGGTGCAATCCCTTATGGCTCCCCTACACCCACACCTTTGCCCATAAAGCCTCTTCTAAATGCCCTGCTCTTAGTGAGCCGCCAGTCTCCAGTAGGAATGTAGGGAAAGGCCCCCTATGGGAAAGGTAGACCAAAGAGATGAACCTCCCAGACTGGAGGGAAAAGGGGGAAGGAGATAGGGGGTGGCCTACAAAGGGCAGATCTTGGGGACACAGACTTGGTCCCAGACCTTAGAATACGAGATCAGGGGAAATGCCCCTATCAGCAGGACCCAGGCCTGTGACAGTTATGGGGAAGCACTGTGTAGATGACACATCCTAAGTTTTCTGCCCCACCCAAGCCCTCTTCTCTGGGCACTGCCCCTGCCCATAACATCTACTGAAGGTGGGCTTAAATGGGACCTGCTGTGTGTGTAACCCTGCTTTCCTGCCCCCCCACTGCCCTTGATTGGACCAGGCACACACAACTGACACAAGCTGGACCAATCATATTTCCCCCAACCGGAATCACAAACAAAAGACCCAGCCACTGAGTCAGTGACTGACAGATCCCAGAGAACACATTCCATCACATAGTTACTAACTTATAGAAGCAATCATTCTAGAAGGTGGTAAAGACCAAAAACATAATGCAAGACAAAACAAGTTCAATATATCCATGGGCCATTTACTATAAATGGATTTGGATTTTACCCTTATCTTTTTATATATATAATATGTATCTTAAATATATTTTAGTATATTAATATTTTATATTTTTATATATTAATCTTTATATTAATATTTTATACTAATATTTTAATATGTTTCTATTAATATAATATTCATATTAATATTTTAAATTAATTTAAAAATTAATATATTTTTATTAATGGATCCAAGTTTACACACATATAATTTCTTCCCAGCCTTTCTAGAATAGCATCTTAAAGCAGCTGGTTATCGGGAGTAAGCAGGAATGTGGGGGAAAGGACCTGAGGTTTACTGAGCACTGTTCTGCCCCAGGCTCAGTGCCGTGCACTATACTTTAACCTCACTTGTCCTCGCAACCCTCTAAAAGCACCTATAATTTTCCTCATTCTGGAGTAAAGAAGCTCAGGCTCAGAGAAGTTCAGCTCATGCATTGGGCAAATGGTTTTCGAGCTCCTATGATGTGCCCGGCAGTGTTCTAGGCTCTAGGGAGCGTCTGTGAATAAAACAGACCAAATATCTGCCCCGATGGGGTACCATCTCACACCCCACGGAGAAGAGAGACAAGAACTGAACAGCCAGAGTGTGAGGCCATCGTTGACAAATGTCGTAGAGAAAAGAGCAGCAGGGAAGGGGCAGTGGTGGGTATATGGAGGGACACGGGGACAGAGAGGGGCATCCCTCAGTGCCAACCGGTGTGGGGTTTTACAGAGGAGGCAGCGTGAGCCACACAGCCACCTGGACTAGAACATTCCAGTAAAAAGGAACAGCAAACGCAGGCTCGAGGCTGGATGGAGGGGCAGCAAGGAGGCCAGTGCTTCTGGAACAGAGCGAGCTGTGAGGAGGGAAATAGGAAATGAGGGTAGAGAGGTAGGCAGAGGGAGCAGAGCCCAAGTACAGTGGGGACCTGGGGGTCCTGAGCAGAGGAGAGACGTGGTCTAAGTTGGGCTTCATGGGCTCCTTCCGGGCCGCAGTGCAGAGAGGAGACTGAAGAGGGGTGACAGGAGGCTGCCGTAATCATCTGGGGGGGGAGTGAGGTGACAGCGTGGCCTGGAGACACAGCAAGGGCGTCATGAAAAGTGGTCAGATTCTGGGTTTAGCCTGAAGATCGAATCCCTCAGAATTTGCATCCAGGTGGGATGTGCATCTGAGAGAGAGAGAAAAGTCAACAAGGGCTCTGGGAAGTGTTTGGTCTGGCGACCGGGAAGATGGTGTTTCAGTTACCCACTG
>CM052886.1:95525119-95535985 GCA_028534135.1 Potos flavus
TTCTACAGCTTTCTGCTGGGGAGGACAGCAGAGTGGAGATAAGATGAGAGTTCAGCACAGCCTCCTCCCAGGCAACGTCAGGCCATTTGTAGTTATAATAAACCCTTCTCCTGGCTCCATCCAAGTCCCCAGCACCAAGGTGTTGTAAAAAAAGGCTCTGAGTCAACGAGAGGCAGCTGGTTGAAGCCTTTCCCAGTTTTTCATATGACTCATAAATTTGTTACACGGTGAGGAAATTCCCTGAAAGCTTTTTGGCAGTCTCATCCAGTCTGACCAGTAGCTAAGAAACACATAACCTTCCAGTTAAGAAAAGGAAAGAAAACACACAAGGCTTTGACTCCGGGCTTAAATGGAGGGTCAGTCTGAAAGCTTTCCTTACACGGAGTTCGCAACCGCTTTCCAGGGGAGATCACACATTTATCCGGAAGGTTTGCAGTTGTGAGCGGACTTCACGCTATAGAGAGATCTCCAGGAAGTGTGTGTGTGTGTGTGTGTGTGCACACGCACGTGCCTGAAAGACAAGCCCCCGGATGGGATAGATAAAAAGAGAGTTGCTCCCCTGACGGGTCCTTCTTCTCCCCGGACACACAGATGCCTGCGCCCCCATCCAACAAAGTCAAGGCCGGGAGGGAGCAGAGCTGTGAGTCAGGCTGTGCACTTCGAGGGCTCATGTTTTACAGGCAGTAGAAAGACACTGGTCCCCTCACTCGGGAGCAACCAGGCAAACCGCCTCACCGGCGCGGTAGAAGCCAGATGATGGTTGTGTTTGGGAAGGAGAGCCGGGGAGAAAGGGGGCAGCTTTCTGGGGCACTGGCGATGTTCTATGTCTTGTTCCGGGTGGCGGTCAATGGCTGTGTCCACTTTGTGCTGCGTTGTCCAGGTGTTCAATCACCAGATCTAATTCTTCTTTTTCTTTTTTTAGGCAAGTTACCTGCTACTTGACATCTTGCTGGCATATGTTTATTCAACCAATCTCTTCTCTCGTGACAGCTTTCTCTGTAGACGATGTGTATACTTCTCCGTATGTATATTTCCAAAAAATGTTTATCTTCCAAAATTACCTTTTCGGATCCTTCTACTGAACACCTTGAGCTTCTACAGTGCTGTGTGTCAAGGACCGCTCAGTAAAACTGGGAGGGAGCTACCTTTCCTGTCTGAGCCTCGACTTCCTCATCTGTGACATGGTGAGAGGAAGCAATGCCTCATGGCTCCAGGAAGTGTGGCAAGGGCTAGCGACACTGGCCCGAAGTGCTCAGCAAGACACCGTTGCAAGGCAGACATCCAACCCTGCTGAAGCTACACATGACACAAAGTGTTTACGTGTTGATCTCCTGTGATAGGATGTGATTGTCATGATAAACCATGGCTTCTATTTCCCATCCTTCTCATCGACCCCCAGCCATCCACCCCAAGGTCTCTGTTGGTTGTTGGGCACTAGTATTATTTCCATGGGTTAGATTTTTCGAAACTAAAATATTAGGCCAAAGGATAAAAAAAAATTAAGAATCGGAATATATTGGTAACCTCACTTATATTTAAAAACAGGACCCTTTGAAGACCTAACAGATGTTGTTCATGTTGAATAAAAACCACTAAGGACATGCAGTGGAAGGAATTTCTTGGGAAAGGCTTGGAGGTATGGAGGTAAGGAAGGGCCCGGAACACACCTTTTTACCCTGAAGGTGGAGGGGGAGACACTGGGTTTTAAAGTAAGTGTCAGGCGTGCCCCCGAATGTTTATAGCAGCAATGTCCACGATAGCCAAACTATGGAAAGAAACTATATGCCCATCAACAGATGAATGGATAAAGAAAATGTGGTATATATATACAATGGAATACTATGCAGCCATAAAAAAACGATATCTTGCCATTTGCAACAACGTGGACGGAACTGGAGGGGATTATGCTGAGCGAAATAAGTTAATCAGAGAAAGACAATTATCATATTATCTCTCTGATATGAGGACTATGAGAGGCAGGGCGGAGGATCATGGGGGGTAGGGAGGGAAAAAATGAAACAAGATGGGATTCGGAGGGGGACAAACCATAAGAGACTCTTAATCTAAGGAAACAAACAGGGTTGCTGGGGGGGGGTGGGGTAGGGATAGGGTGTCGGGGTTATGGACATTGGGGAGGGTATGTGCTATGGTGAGTGCTGTGAATTGTGTAAGAGTGATGATTCACAGACCTGTACCCGTGAAACAAATAATACATTATATGTTAAAAGGGGAAAAAATAAAAAATAAAGTGTCAGGGCTGGAGCCACATCTCAGGAAGAAACCAGCATGGAAAGTGGGGATTGAGAAGAGGGGCAGACCAGAAATGCTTAAATCACTTTTTTAAATTGTGGTAAAATATATACATATAAAGTTTACCACCTTAACCATTGTCAAGTGTACGGTTCCATAGATTAAGCATATTCACGTGGTGCTGCAAACCATCTCCAGACCTTTTTCATCTTGCAGAACTAAAACTCTGTACTCATGGAACAGCTCCCATCCCTGAACCAGATCACTTCTGTAGGGCTTATTGACCTGCTGGATGTGGAGTCAAGCAAATGAGCTGGAAGACGTTGTAGGCTGGGAATTCCAGGCTGGCCTCACTCCTGAGCCTGGCGGTTGGCACCGGCTGTCAGCCGGGGCACTTCGGTCCCCCCACCTCGCTCCCTCCATCAGGCTAGACTGGCTTCCTCGCCTGGCAGCTAGCTCCTCCCAGCCCTAGGCTCCAGGCTGTCAGGAAGTCACGAGGCCAGCCCAGATTCAAGGGGAGGAGAAGCAGATTTCACTTCTTGATAGGAGGAGCTACAAAGAAGGTGTGGCCTTATCGGCTATGCCACAGAAGATGGGAAAATGAGTTTATGGCAACAGAGATAGAGGAGGAAGTTGACATCAACTCAAACGAAGAGACTTCCCAACCCAAAGGGAACATAACACTACAAGAAATGTAAAAGATAGGGGAAGAGATGGGTCCAGAGAGACCGAGATGAGTGTTCAGAGGCATGGAAAGAACCAGGAGAAAACTCATCCAGAAGCAGAGAGAGGAGAGTGGTTGACAGAATCATATGTTGCAGGCACGCAACCTGGCTAAAAAAGAGAAAAAAGAATCACTACATGTGATAATGATCACGGTGAGGGAATTCTGGTAGAATGCTAAGAATAGACACGAAACTACTCCAGATAAGTCTGAGGGTGCTCAATTTTTCCTGGTGTACCCAGGCCACATCACACCCATAAATGGAGATGCTTGTTGGAGGTAGCACTCCCTGGCAAGAGGAAGTCTGCCTCCCCATCCCGCAGATGTCAGGCTTGATCACATGACCTGGTTCAGCCAACAGGAGGCAAACACAAGTCACGTGTGCCACGTCTGAGCATAAGTACTAAGAGCTGCCCAAGGTTGCTCTCTTTTTCCCCCTCTTGGTCCTGTTCCTTTAGCCTGGATCCCAGAATGAACCACTGAGAAGCTGGGGTTGTCGGTTGACACAGTATAACTTAGCAAAAGCTGACTTATCTGGTGCTCAATAAATGTTCATCGAGTTCTATCAACTAAAGACAAAGCGGTAAGAGCCCAGAATTGGAACTGCTCGATTGTGACTGAGGTGACAGTCAGAGAGGGACCCCAGAGAAGGGAATATTTGTGCTAGACCCTGAAATCTGGCCAGCATTTAAAGAGGAACCAACTGGAGAAGTGGTACGTTGGTGTCCCAATAACCAAGACCACATATACTCTTGGGAGATTTTTTATGTCACAAATTCTGTATAAAAACTTTCTAGCTCCTATGAATTACTCATTTAATAGCACGCTTTGGTTCCCTTTTGAAATATGCTTCAAAAACCTGTAACAGCAAACAGGGGCTGCATGTTAATGGCTTGGCCCAGCTTATGCATTGGAAGGAATTCCAAATAAAATTGGAGTTCAAGAGTCTAGAAAATAAAGAGGGATCCGAAAAGAGCCCCAGATTCTTGCCCCCCCAAAAAATTACTCTCCTTTTAAGAGACAGACATCTAACACCCAGGAGAAGCTCACCCAGAGAAACTAAGCCCCCTTCAGAATGTGGGCAGTTGGGCCTTGCTGTAATGATAGGGCCCCACGAATGCTCCTCTCTCCCTCCTCGGGGCCTGTCTTCAAAATGCAGCAGGAGAAGGCAAGCTGTGAAGAGGTTGGGAGCCGGAAGCCTCTGGAATTCAGAGGCTGTACCTACCCCATTCCAAGGCTTTGGGTGAGCAGCTCTGACTGGGGTGACTCTGTGAGTGTGTGCGTGTGTGTGTGTGTGTGTGTGCGCACTCATGCACGTTCAATTTAGCAGAGGAAGTCAAGGCAAATAGTTTAATCACAACCATCCCTCGAGGCAATTTGGAATAATTTTCTCATTAGAGAACGTAACGTGCAGCATGACTAATGTTCAATCAGACGGTAGCTTGCAGTCCCCGTGCTCACCGCCCTTACGCCGGCCTCGGCTCTGATTAATGGCGGAGGGCGTCCGTCCTTCCTTTCTGGGCCTGGGATGGCGGCTGGAGTCTGGTGATGGGGAGGAGAAAGGCAGGGGAGGGAAAATCTCATTTCAAATATAAACATGAGAAATAAAATAATGGGACCCCCTCAGGGCTTCGAGCTGCAGTGATTAGAGCTGGAGGTGGTGTCACCTCCCCCCCCCCCCCAGGGGACCAGGAGGTAGGGGCAGCACACTCCACCCCTGAAGGAGGCAGAGCTGGGACCCTCCCCTTCCCCCCATGCTCCCCTATTTCCTTCTGCTCTTCACCTGTGCTGTCCCCGGCTTTCCTCTTTCTCTGTTTTCCTGTCTCTGTCTCTGTGTGCAAGTCACTCCTCCTGTGTCTACTCCTGGCCACAGGGTGCCCACCAACTGATTTTCCATCCTTTCTGCCTTTGTCTCTGCTCCTATGATGTGGTGTGTGACGTCTGGGTCCAGAGCTATGTGCTTGAGAAAACCCCTAAAATGGGAGGACCCCGGCTCTGCTTGCCCAATTCAAAACCACCGTCCGGGACATTCGCATGGAAAGGACTCTTGGGGCACCTGGGCAGCTCAGCCAGTTAAACGTCAAGCATCTGACTCTTGGCTTTGGTTCAGGTCATGATCTCAGGGTCATGAGATCGAGCCCCAAGTCCGGCTCCGCATTCAGGCTGGAGCTTGCTTGAGATGCTCCCTCTCCCTCTGTCCCTCCCCTCCAAAAGAAAAAGAGAGAGAAGAAAGGACTCTTGGCAACTTTGTAGAGCTTTGCCATTCCCAGTGTAGCCTGTGGAGCAGCAGCAGCGGCTTCACCTGGCACTGGTGAGAAACGCTCTCAAGCCCCTCACATCTACTGAATCAGAGCCTGCGTTTCATCAAGATCCCCAGGGAACTGATGTGCACAGGAAAATCTGGGAAGTGCGGGCTTCGCTGCCTCACTTTCACTTCAGAGGACACGCTGGCCCTGAGCCCTGGAGTGACACAACTCACCCTGAGTTAAAGACTGTCGCGGCCCCAAACCCGGGACCCCTGCCTCACTATAGTCCACGCCCCACCCGTCATGATAAGAAGCCCTGTTACTGTCACAATGCCTCTCGTTTTAGGATGTCCAGTTTTCAAGTGTTTCCTGCAGAGATCACTTTAGAGAAGGTTTAGCCCCAAATACAAAAAAGATCCCTCTCTTTGCAGGGGAACCACCCCCATCCCTTTTCCCCGAGTGCATTAAGTTATGGGCATTCAGAAAGCCTAATAACACACACACGTTCTAGATGCACATCTGGGGTGCGGCAAGCGTGCCCACTGTCGGGCCGCGGCAAGCGTGCCCACTGTCGGGCCGCGATGGGGAGCTGTAGGAAACTCAGAGGTCAGTTCCTGCCTCCAAGAACCTTCACTCCCAAGGATTCCCACCTGCTCCAAGATATATCAACACCTCAAGTCCTCGGGTGCCATACCCACTTGTACGCTAATTATGCCCACGTCAACACGCACACGCATGCACACTCATGCACACACACGCACACGCGCACACGGGTTAAGTAAACCAAATAACCGCGCCTGCACGGAATGACTGGGGCCTGATACACAGTCATCAGGCAAGACTCCCCTGGAGCTGAACTCCTCGCCCCCCTCCTGAATGTTGCTTTGGGGCAAACCACCCTCTCCCACACCCCAGTTTTCCCACTGTGAAAGAGCAACAGGACCCGGGCAGCAGGAGGGAGTCACCCGTGGTAACATCCTCTTTTCTCCGTCTCGGAGTCCAAGGTTCCGTGAAGCCAGAGATGGAGACACAGGAGCAGACACGCAGCCAGGAGACCCCCAACTCCACATTTCCCTCCCCCCCCCCCCCAGCCTAGAGACAAGGAGCCTCGGCTGTGGAATGTCAATGTACACCAGGCAGGAAGCTGCCCAGGCAGCACGTACCACGCCCGGCACGGTGAGCGCATTCCCCCACCGGCTAGCCTAAATGCTGGCGATCTGACCGAGGCGGAGGAAGCGTCAGCTGCGGGGTCAGGCGCACCTGCACAGTCCCCAGCTGCCTCTTCCAGGCGTGCGTGCCACACGTGGCCCTCGGCCTCCCTCAGCACTGCCTTCCTCATCTGGGGGACAGGGAGCATCCAGTGAGGGGAGGTACGGGACTCCCTTAGAACATGGTTTGTGGGGGCGCCTGAGTGGCTCGGTGGGTTAAAGCCTCTGCCTCCGGCTCAGGTGATGATCTCAGGGTCCTGGGATCGAGCCCCGCATCAGGCTTTCTGCCCGGCAGGGAGCCTGCTTCCCCCTCTCTCTCTGCCTGCCTCTCTGTCTACTTGTGATCTCTCTCTGTCAAATAAATAAATAAAATCTTTAAAAAAAAAAAAAAACGTGACTTGTGCACGGACCACAGAAGGCGCTCCCAGGGGGTGCTGGCAAAAGGTCCATACTGAAGAGACCCTCGGCAACTCCAGACCCCCCAAGGCACGAGGCCGGAGGCCTGGGGTAAACACGGGGATCGGCTGAGTGTTGGTTTTCATTACATGGCGCATGAGGACTCAAAGGTCTGCCAGGCCTCCCCTGACCCCGAGCCCCACCTGGCAGCCCACGGAGTCAGGGACACAGCTGGAACCCATCAGCACCACAGGTGGGGACCCCTTTCAGCACCACCCCCAGCTTCCACAGGCTGGAGTGGGGGGTGGGGTGTCAACACCGATGAAACCACTTCACCCCCTACCGCCTCCCCCTGAAGCCGCTGGGCAAGCCCGCGGCTGCAAGCCTGAACGCAGAGTGGTGGGGAGTGCCCGGGAGGAGAGCAGGATTTGCTCCGGGGCACCCCCCTTCCCTTCACCACACCCACGTCCTCGGGGCCAGCACCCCCCCTGCCGACACCTCGCACATGCCATTTAAGCAGCAGCCCTCCCCTCAACATGCCCAGCCTGCATCTCCATGCCCCAGTTGCCCAGACATCCATGTGGACCTTAATGGGACATTCACTGGCCCACCCCCAAAAAACCTCATTGACTTTACGAGAGTAGCCACCAGCTTAGTGAGGGGCTGACCTCTTACCTGACTCGGTCAAGGTTATTAACCCAAAGTCATGGCTTAGAAAAGCAATTTAACTCTAAATCGAGAGGAGGAGGTGCAGGAGGATACCAGCCAGGAGAGGCCTGCCGAGCCTAGCATGCGTCTGCCAACCGGGGTCTAGCAGGGACCTTCAGGTTCCGCAGCTGGAGGAGCTGGACAGGGACGAGGCAGGGAGAAGTGGGCCTGCCTCAGCTCTGCCCTGGATGCAGCATGACCCTGCGCCAATATCTTCCCCAGTCCCGCTTGCCCAGGGAAGGACAGAAAGATCTCCATGTTTCTAGAATCCTGAATCCCTTGGGCCGCGAGTCTCTTCCCACGTTGAACCTGAACCCTACACAGGACCTTTGACATCAGCTGCCCTTGTCCCACCATCCCTCCTCCCTCCGAGGGCCCCGATCACTTAGGGCCTTCAGAACCTCCCCACACAGAACCAAATCCCAGGAGGTGATGGGGGCGTGACCGCTGGGGGCAGGTGGCTCCACTTCAGCCACCTTCTCTCCCAAGGGCCCAAACTCTGATTTTAAAGACTAAATGAAATGGAGGATGTGAGTATGATTTGGAAACTGGGACAGTGAGAGCAATGTTCTTAGAGTTACTTGTATCTCGACTTCTCTCCCTCTCTTGAGGGCGAGGACCTGATTCATTCTTCTTTGAATCTCCCTATGGCGCATAGGGCCATTCCTGGCTCATGGTGGGAAAGCAAAAGACATTTTGAATAGATGGATGGATGGCTGGTTCCATAGTGGGGAGAGTGCAGCCACGGATGAAGGAAGATTGACTGCCAAACCCCGGGAGGGGCCGGCCCTCCTGTGGACAAGGCCTGTTGGGGCCCACAAAAGGCACTGGATGGCATTCTAGTAGTTCAGCAGTCAATATGGAATATTTGCCATTAAAGTCACATCAGTCTTTTTTATTATTATTATGTTCAGTTAGCCACCATATAGTACATCTTTAGTTTTTGATGTAGTGTTCACTGATTCATTAGTTGCGTGTAACACCAGGGTTCATCACAATACGCCAAATCAATCTGTAAAAAAAAAAAAAAAAAGCCCCATGGAGTACATCTCGGCATAGAAGGGCCATGCCCAACACCTTCACTGCCTAACAGCCAATGCATCTTCCCTGGTCAATTCTTCACACCAAGCTTTGCCACGATGGTGAGACATAGGAAGAAGGAACTCGGACAGGGGATGGGGAGTGGGATCCCGCAGCCACCGGCTGCATGTAGCCAGTCCCCGGCATCCCCAGGTGGGAAAGACCCACGTGGGATCCCGAGTCCTGGCATGTGGCTCAGCCCTGGCTCCCCGACCTGAGCCTCGGTCTTCTGAACTAGCTGGTCTCCTGGGGCCCTTCTGGCACTAACATCATGTGTGCCGTAGGTAGTGATTGTGGTCCAAGTGCCCACCAGCCCGGAGGTCAGCGAAGGCCCCACACCACAGACATCTTCTAGACGCTAGTGAATGCTACCTACACTTTGGCCTCGTCGTTCCAAGAGCAGTCCAGACCGGTAGCGTGAGCCCCACATGAGAGCTTAGCAGAAAGGTGCCCTCCCCAGACCGAGTGGATGTCCCCATTGTCACACCATCCCCAGGGCATGCGTGTGCACACTGAAGCGTGAGAAGCGGGTTCCAAGCCTGAGGAGCCCGGGGCAGGGACCCAAAGGCCAGCAGGCTCTGTGCCTTACTAGCTGCGTGGCCCCAGGACTTTGGCACATCTGTGTTCTGGCTTTCCATCTGTAAAGAAAAGGGATAATGTCTGACCTACACCCGTCAGATGCCAGACGGGTATGAGTTTCTCTAGGTCAACCCGTGACCAGTTAGTTAGGTGCCAGGGAACATAGGGGTGTTTGCAGCGGTGCTCGGCCAGCAGCAGAGCTGGGCGCACCCTCAGCGTCAGCCGGGGTGGGCGGGGGGGACGGCTGCAGGAACAGAGCTGCGGCCACACCGGGCAGGACGGATCCCGGAGAAGGATAAACCAGGACTGTGGGCTCACCGTCTATTTGCTAAGTGAAAAAAGCAGGATTACGGTATGTGTAGTGTGATGCCAGCCAGGTCAAAAACAAAACATTCACACAGATGTGTTTATATACAGATGGAAAATTCTCAAAGATTATAACCCAAACTGCTCCGCGTGGATAACTGAGAAATAGAGGGAACTGAACTGGGAGCAGAGAAGAGGCTTTTGCTTTCTCAGTGTTGTTTCAAATATTAAAATGATCAAAAAGGGCGCCTGGGTGGCTCAGTGGGTTAAGCATCTGCCTTCGGCTCAGGTCACGATCTCAGGGTCCTGAGATCGAGCCCCACATCCGGGTCCCTGCTTAGCGGGGAGTCTGCTTCTCCCTCTCCCTCTGTGCTCTCCACACCCCCTCCAAATAAATGAATAAAATCTTTAAAAAAATAAATAAATAAAATGGATCAGAAAAAAATACCATGCTGTATAAATCCGAAGTATTGTTACCATCAGTACTGATGGGACGGAAGTAACGCGGTGACTTTATCCAGGAGAGAGAACACATCCAGAGAGTTGTTCTTCTCTCACTGGCGTTACTAACCTCCACGGGATGGAGACACGGGGGCCACGGGGACAGCGTGAGGCTCCAGGAGGTTCTCAGACTCAGTTCCTGGGATGAGGTGTGTTGCCCTTGGGTGAAATAACTCTCGGAGCGTAGAACATTTCCAAATAGAAGTATTGCCCTCCCTGTGCGTTTGTTTCTACTAAAATATCCTTGGTCTCAGGGCACCTGGGTGGCTGAGTGGGTTAAAGCCTCTGCCTTTGGCTCGGGTCATGATCTCGGGGTCCTGGGATCGAGCCCCACATCGGGCTCTCTGCTCAGCGGGGAGCCCGCTTCCCCCTCTCCCTCTGCCTGCCTCTCTGCCTACTTGTGGTGTCTCTCTGTGTCAAATAAATAAATAAATAAATCTTTTTAAAATTTTTTTAAAAATTTTCCTCGGTCTCTAATAGCATACAGCTTAAAATGGCATCCAGTTTAGAGCAGAATTATACTGTACTCGGTCATTCTGACTTGAATATATCTGTATCTCACGGGGTTCCACAAAGTCCTGAGCCCCACGGCTGCGGCTAGCAGGCGGGGGGAGGTCTGTGGGGTGTGCGGGGGGACGCCAGGAGGGCTACTGAGGGGTCAGAGGACACGGCAGGAGAGCGTCACGCCCAGGCAGCCCGGGAGGGGGCCCCAGGCGAGGAAGGGCACCCTGGCAGACCCCAGCCTCTGCCCGGCGGTGCCCAGGAAAGTCAGCTCTGTATGAGTCACCCAAGAAGGGAAGATAAAGATTGGGGTCCAGGGCCTTCTCAGATGGCAGCCCCAGTGCCGCCCACTCACACCTGCATAAAA
>CM052886.1:95536085-95548877 GCA_028534135.1 Potos flavus
GACAGGGCCAGCTGGGCAGCTGGGGCCCTGAGAAATCATCCCACCAGAGCCCATCTCCAACTCACTTCCACGTGCTCCATCCCAGGTAGGGCTGCCAGGGAAAATAAAATGAAATACTGCCTGGGACATATCTCTACTGAATAATGACTCATGGTTTATTTGCAATTCAAATTTAACTTGGCCTCTCATTGGGTTTTATGTTGTTTTGTTGTTTTGCTTGCTTGTTTGCTCAGTGGGGCTAAATCCAATTCCAGAACAATCTCTGGGCAGGCAGGCGTCAAGGATGTCATCATCCCTCCACTGCAAAGAAGGTGAGGTCTAGGATTTCTTACCATGCTCGCATTCCCGGGGCTGGTGAGTGGTGGGGGCAGGACAGAGCCTCAGCTTTTGGATTCCCAGCCTACCCTGTCCCCCACGATAGCGCCCCATCTTCCCATGCAGCGGAACCAGCTGGGGAACTTAGTAACACTGAATGAGAGGTGCATCCCTATCCCAGGGGTCCTCGGAGGGTGCTCGGCTGGGGAAACCCAAGGACTGGATATTTGGTTTCACACACCTTCACACCGTTGGACTCATTCTCCTTGAGCATGCGCTGCTTTTGTAATGTTAAAACTACGAAAATAGGGGCGCCTGTGTGGCTCGGTGGGTTAAAGCCTCTGCCTTCAGCTCAGGGCATGATCTTAGGGTCCTGGGATCAAGCCCTGCATGGGGCTCTCTGCTCGGCGGGGAGCCCGCTTCCCCCTCTCTCTCTGCCTGCCTCTCTGCCTACTTGTGCTCTATCTCTCTCTGTCAAATAAATAAATAAAATCTTTAAAAAAAAAAAAAAAAAACTATGAAAATAAGTGGGCAAATGCTCCCCACTGGAAAGGGCAGGCTATGGGTGTATTGGGGGCAGTGGGACCCAGCCCAAGGGAATGCGCGAAGCTAAGTATTTCAAACCCTCGAGCTTTGTCACACACACCCGAGAACCCAGCCCTCGGAAGTAAGCAGACATGCAGACAAAGATTCCCTTATGTGTGGCCTGCACAAAACATGCTTTCAGAAAATACTGAATGTCACGGGAAAATACTCATGATGCGCAAAAGGGAAAGGACACCAAAGTGGGGGTGTGGCACTTCTCCAGAAATAAGGGTAAGGACAATGATAAAGACTGGAAAGTTTGCAAAAATGTTCAGTGTGACTGTTGGAGGGGAGGACACCTTATGGTTGATATTTTCTTAATTCTCCAAAGGTTTTAAAGGAACATGCGCACTTAAGTATTTTTTAAAATAAAAATAAAAACGCTTGAGTCGCACAGGAGGTAGACTAAACCAGAATCTCTAAAGGCTGTGAATCCTAGAAATCCGTACTTGTTGAGTGTTTGGGATCCCGTGGTGGGAAGAGGGATCGCCTGTGCAAGTCTCCACCTACCTGATTCCTTCTGCCCCTCCAGGTGGTTCTAGGGAAGGAATGGCTTTAAGGGAGAGGGGGGCCCATCGGGGAGGAAGGGCACCTCCCAGGCAAATGCTCACCAGCATGTGACTTCCTCTAACTTGAAGAAAACAGAGCTCTGTGGCTCTATGGAAATCGCTTTGCAAACAAAATGGAAAACAGGGCCCTTGAGACAGCCAGCCCCACAGCTCGCACCCGGAGTCCCTCCCTTGGAAACACAGTTATGGCCAAACAGGTGGCACCACTCAGAGTAATTCAGTCAGAGTCTTATCTGTGAGCTGACTAAGTAACAAATGTTTCACACATCACTCCACCGTGGGGGCCGCCATCTTGGCCTTTGGAGCCCAGGAGGCCCTTGGCTTCACGAGAAGAAATCCCCGCACAGTCAGACCGGGTCAGTGAGTAGGTGGTCTGTAATCATCTCAGCCAGGGGTCCAGGGGCGCCCGGACAGAATGGGAGACAGAACACACCAGCTCGGACAGCTGAGAAGAGGTGGACCCCCGAGGTCGACCCCCTACCCTTGGCATCTCTTCCCTCCCCACCACATACCAAAGTGCCCAAATGCCCTCCCACGGGTGCCACCACCTGGGCCCCCCTACAGGTCTGTTTAAGCCAAAATTCCCTTTCTCTCAATCCATTCTTTCTCCCAGGCTTCTAGCCCCTCGGTGCGCAGGGCTTGACTGCATATTACACAGAAAGAAAAATGATCCAATTAATTCACATGAAGGTGTGACGGACCCGCAAATGGACCCCTGTGAGCCACAGGACGTGGGCAAGCCGTGAAGAACACCTTAGCTCCTGCCCCACTCTGGGCTCGGGGCCCCTGCACCCCCCCCCCGAGGGGCTCGGAAGAGAGGTTCTTTTAGATAACGGCCACCATCTAGAAAGGACGCTTCTCCCTGGGCCGCCTCAGTGACCCTCAGCAGGCCTGGAGCCCTGAGGAGAGACTCACGGGGCAATTACATCAGCACAGGACGCCTTTGTTTTGGGCTGAGGCTGGTTTTCCCACAAGTGACTGAAATAAATTAGAGCATTTTCAACGAGGGCGGTTGAAAGCAGCCCTCTTGGAAAAATCTCAGCAGCTGCTCTTTATTGGATTATAACTAGGAGCAAAACACCCCAAACCGCACAATCGGCCTGCAAAGGGGGGAAAGAATCAAATCAAATGCAACATTGTTGTAGGCTCTGGAAAATGTTTCCCCAGGAAAAGCAGCCTGGGAACCTGGTCAATGTTCTCGAGCTCCACTGCTGGAGGAGACAGACACCGCTCCTAGGGGGTCAGATCCAGCTCGTCTACACCCGGGCGGCCAGAGACAGCGATAGACAGCCACACACAGGCAGGCTGGAGACGGGAACAGGCACCCCAGTGCAGGCTGCCGCCGCAGGGGGAATGCAGAAGCCCCACAAGTAGGTCCTACCAGACCAATCGGGCTGCACATTTAAGATCTATACATTCCACTATATCTAAAGATGCGGAATAAGGTTAAAATGCTGAACAAATGAGAGCGACTCTTGCCATAAGGGAAAGTCTGCTGGCCTGCTGGGAACAGGACACTCTCAAGCAAATAAAGTCTCACTTCGCCCTCGGATAGGAGATTATGTTGAAGTTCAGGTTCAATAGTTCAGAAAACACACATGTTTGTGTCTAGTTCAAACTGGCTGGGTAGGTATTTAAGAAAAAAACAGTTCAATTCAGAGTTCAGTCGAAAAATAATAATATTTGGATTCGGTTTTGGGTTCAGTGAATCAGGGCAGTGTTTTCCAATTTGGGGGTCATGGTTCGGTTCAGTTCAAGTTCTTGTTAGAGCAGCCCAGCGCGGGGCTCGGCCCCTGGGACTCAGCCAGCCTGGCCCACCAGCCATTGTCTGCACACTTCCAGCCCTTCCAGATCAGCCTCGGTCAAAGGGGCCCTTTCCAGCCTCCTTCCTGTGCCTTCCAAAAAAGAAACCAGAACACAAGAGAAAAAAGAAAATCGCTAAATTCTCTGGCTACGGAAAACCAAACTTAGGTTCGCACTGGTATGCACATGGGCGAGAGGCAGGAGTGGGTCCTCGAAATGTGGCCTCCCACCAGGATGAAGGGTAAATAACGATATCCAGGCAACTTATGCCTTGGCCACGGGGTGAGTGGGAGCTGCTGGGCCCTTCCGCAGGTGGGGGGAACCTGGGGCCCTCGATAGGGGTGGACACCGTGCCCACAGCCAGGTCTACACAAGCCATGGGAAGGTACAAGGAGTCCTTCCGGACCAGCCCAAAAACAGGCTGGCCCCTTCCAAGCAGCACCCCCCGCCCTGCGCTCTCTGCCCCCCGCCCCCCCCCCCCCGCCGTTACTCCCAGCAGACACACGGGTGGTATTAGAACTCTCTTCCTCAGACGTGACATTTCTGTTGAGGGTCAGGTTCCCAGCTTTTATCCCCAAGACTCCGAGCAGGAGCAGGCACGATGGGCAGAACTAGAGCTCAGAGCTCAGAGCTTCGGCTGGAGGTTTCTGGGCATAGCATTTATGTGGGATGGGATTAAATATGAAGGGAGCCTATAGAAAGAAGTGTTTCCTCCCCACCCTGCCCCCCACCTGGCTGCCCCTTTCTCTGCAGTCCGGCTCACCCCATCCTCAACTACAGAACAATGCACAGATGCCCAGGCCTCTGCCGTCTGGCCCCAGCTCACCTCGTCCCCCACTGTCCCCGCCTTGCACCCTACCCTCCAGGCAGCCTGGAGATTTCATGCCTCTGTGCCTCTCCCCATGTTATTCCTTTTGCCCAGGAGGACCTCTCCTCCTCCTTGTCTTCCTGAATAATTTCTCCTGGGTGCTTCCCAGGCAGAGTTGATCACTCTGAGCACACTCCAGCTTCACTCCTGAACCCACTCCTGCCTGTCACTCTCCTCCCTCCTGACACTTTCTCTCCCAAAGGGCTTCTCAGTCCCTGACACAAACAGGCTTCTGTCCGCAGGACCGCCATGCACAGTTGTGCAGTTTACACACTGCACAAAGGCACCCAGCCGAGGGAGCTTGTGGGGTCTGAACTTGCAAAGCGGTGCTGCTGAGAACTGCGCACATCTGGTGCATTTTTCCTTCATCACTCATCCTGGTTGCAGTGCCTTGCTGGGAAGCTTGTCGGCTGCGGGACTGGGAGCTCTCACAGGCAGAGATGGGAAAGCCAGGGCTGCTATCTGTAACACCAGGCCTGAGCACGGCACTCAGCCTGGGTTGATAACAGTTGCTTTTACCGGATGGATCCAGGACCCTGCAGATCATTTCATTTGGGTTTTCACGCGAGCTCAAGTGTTTTCCCAGCTTCTCTGTCAGAACCCAACGTCATTTCATGACGAGCGGTGGAAGTAGCCTGCCTCACAAGGGAGAGGACCATGACCTTCCTTCGGGATCTGCTTCTTCTTGCCCACCCGGCCCTGCCCAGCTCAGCACACACGAGTCCTGAGCCCACCAGTCTTGGGGCTTTTGTTCTTGTACTAAAGGATATTTCCAAAAACTGTCTGGGCTTACTGAGGAGGTAGAGAAAGTTACCAGGGCCCCCTCTCCAGCTGACATAACCTGGTGCTATCTCCCCCCAAGCCCCAGCAGCCCCCGCAGTGCCCCCTTGGCCTGGCCCACCGCACACCTTTCTGCCGCCTGCACACTCGCTGAGAAGTCCCCATCTCCCCCCACTTTCCAGCATGCTGCTTCCCTCACAACTCCAAGCCCTTGAGGAGCTCCTGGGCTGCTGCCCCCACTCGGGCAACCACCACAGTACACGTTATAATTATCTATGCCCACGACCCACAGCTGCCTACTGTTTGGGCCTCCCAGATTTGTCTTTGAAAGTCACTGCCCAACTCCCAACTTCAGAGGCATCCAGTAGCCGGTGGCGTGCCATGGAAAGAACACCAGTTAAGGGGACTTTCATTCAAATGTGAGCTCTTCTCTCCCCATTCGGAGACTTTGGCCAGCTTGTGGAGCCTCTCTGACCCTCGGTTTCTTCTTCTGAACAATGGAGATGACAATGCTACCGCCAATGTGGATTAAATGAGATAAAGCCTGAACACTGGCTGGTACCCAGTTAGGATGACCAAAGTGTTCCCAGATCGCCGGGGATTCCTAGGTTTTAGCACTAAAGTCGTGCATCCCAGCAACCCCCCAAGTGCTGAGGAAACGGGACCATCCGTCACCCTCTAACCCCATTCTGGTGAGCTACTTCCTTTTCTCCTATTATTCAGAGGAAGGACCAAAAACCTAGAACAGGACCCTTACTTAGTACAGCCTCTGGAATAAAGAGAAACCGGCTGGGAAGGAGATGGACTGGGCCTTTCAGACCCAGGCCGGGTCCCTCTTTGTTACAGTTGCAAATTTCCCTTCAAGTTGTCCGTCCCCCGCTGGATTCTGCAGTCCATTACCCCCTTCATCCGCACCCCGACGGCTCCAGCGAGAGCCCGGCAGCAGCAGTGCCCTGGGGCCCCGGGAGCTGAACCACGCCCTGGCCAGGGGCCAACGGACGCCGCGGCGCAGCCCGCCTGCATGCACTTCTCTTCCGACAGCACCTTCCCAGCCTCTTGGCGGGGAGGAGGAAGAGGGCGGCCACTCCTTTTCTTAGGCAGCATTGGGGGCGCGGGGGAGAACAGGCTTCTGACCCTGTGATTGCGGACGGCAGACCCGGCCAAGCGGGAACCGAGCGGTGGAGCGGCGCGCGCGGCCGTCCGCTGGGGCAGCAGCGACACCTGCTGGTCGGGGCCGCGGGGGCCGCGCTCAGCTGGGGCCCGGGGCCGCCGTCTGCCCGCCGCCCGCCGAGGGCAGGCCCTGGGGCGGGCGGGCGCGGCCTCCCACAGCCTGGAAGCGCAAGGACCGCGGGCCTGCACCGAGCCGCGGGACCTGGCCGCCGCCCACGCCCCCTCTCTGGCGGGGGTCCCTAGATGCCCCAAGAACACATGGTTTCTCCCAGAACACTGCCCAATTGTGAGAATCATCCCGTTCTCTGCATCGTCATTTTGTCTCTGTTTCAGTTCTAGAGCTGGTTCTCGCTTCGGGGCTTCCCCCAGAAAGTAGTATTTTCGCAGGGAATGAGCACTGTGGGGAGCTGCCGCCGCCTGCCCGCCCGCCCCCCCCCCCCCCGCCTCGCTCGCAACAGCAGCTACGCAAAATTGAGCCCCCACAAGATCGCTGGCCATCACCTGCCGCCAGGGCCAAGGATCCATACAGGATCCGCTGGACGGATGGGGAAACGGAGGCGCCGAGAAGTGGAGTGCCTTGCCCGGACTCTCCCAGGTACCTTCCGCCGCTCTATGCCACGCTTTAGGCTCCTGGAAGAAGTCAGATATATATTTGGGGATGCCATGATACCAGAGAGAAACTGAACACAAGCCTAAATGTTTATCAGTAGGGGAACTGATGACGTAAACAGTGCCCCTCCACTCAATGGAATACTATGCTCACCTTAAAAAGCAGGAGGGACAGATACACATTTAGATAGACACGCACACGTGTTTGCCCACGCACACACATCCATATACATCTGTAGATGCAGACTGCAAACCAATATATGTCCTTGCTATCAGTCAAGGTCCTACAGAACCTGAGGTGGGGCGATCTGAGGAGCATTTAATGAAAAGGGTTCTTTGCAGGGCTGGGGAATCCGCAAGGCACGAAGACTCGCCCAGGGCGAGCGCATGCGCACGCTTGCGCGAAGGTAAAGGGAAGAGGGGTGGTGAAGATGCAGAGAGTTCGGGAAGCCTTCCACAGGAGCTGTGAGCCAGAGCAGAGACACCTGGCAGAGAGGTAGCTAGCCAGGGAGTGAATACGAGCGCACTCACGGTGCCCTGCAGGGGCCCAGAGGCCGAGCAGGGTGGAGGAGTGGGACACACCTGGAGGAGTGTCCAGGGAAGAGATCATGCAGGTTGTGGACAGATGAAAATGTCCAAAGGATACAAAGCAACGTCCTGAAATGTTGAGTGTTCATCTTGGGGGCGGGGGACCAGAACTGCAGGCAGTGGGGGAAATGACATGTTGACCTTTTACTTCCTATGCCTTCGCGTGGAATTGATAACAAGTAGCATATAGGAAATGTACACTCGCCGACAAGAATGCAAGTGTTTCATTTTGGGAACCCTCCTTAGACTTGAGTGAGCTCCGATGGAAAGAGCCCTGTGGGGGAAGGAGGGTCACCTCCTACAAGAGGTCCTGCCAGTCTTCCCACTCCAGCCACCCTCAGCCCTTCCTTTTCTGAGCGCTGCGTGGGCTCCAGCTCACCTTGGGCTGTTCTGGACTGTTCCGCTTAAGCGAGGCGTGTGGATCCACGGCTAGACAGCAGCGACCTCAACGTCCTCGCCAGCAGCCCAGGACGGGGCCGGTAAATACGCGGTCATGACAGACTGATAGAATCCGCAGGGCGACCAGCACCGTGAGTCATGAGCACGGCGTCCTCATCCCTCGGGTGCAGAGATGGATGAAGGCCTTGCTCATTTCCCAGGGCTGCTGGGAACTGGAAGCATTCTCCCGAAAAGGCAAAAAGCACACGGAAACCCAATGTGTCAGGAGTAACACGCTTGGATTCATGCACCTTTGCAAATGCTTTTCTTTTCACCATATTTTTTTTAAGCATGTATAAGAAGAGTGATGGGTTCTCTTCATTTCCTGCACTCTCCCCTTCCTGGGGACATGAGACATTTCATTCAGGGTCACCGATTCTGTTTCCGTCTGGGGGAGGTGGGCCTCGGGGGAATGGGCCCCCGTTAGGAATTGATACCGGCTGGGAAATATAATCCAGTGTTTTCCAGCCATCATTTAACAGAAAGTTGTCATCAGAGTGGTTTCCTCCCCCCCAGTTCTGCCTCCCACCGGACCCCCTCCCAGCCCCCGAAGGACCGACTTGGTGACTCTCCTCATAGTTATGAACAAGCAAATCTGCGAAAACTTAGGAGGCCTCGGCTGAACCAAAACGTTTTTCAAAGAAACACTTTCCAGCCCAAGAAAGGTAATATCCTGGAGGGCTGCCCGCCTTCCTGCAATTAACTAGAATACCACCCAACGGCGCTTTTGTTGGCTACCATTTCCCGTGGAAATACCTCAAATGCTTTTCCTCCTGGTGGCTCAGCAACTAGAGACATGGAAACAGACAGCAGCCCTCAAATGGGACCTTTGTCTCTTTCCTGTTCAGGCCACAGGTGGGCAGCTGGGCCCAGCGAGCCCTTCCTCTGCCGCCCACCGCAGCCTGGGCGCCGTGGGCAAGGGACGAGGGGCCTGGCTCCCAGGTGGAGGGAGGGAGAAGAGGGGAGAGGAAGGGGCTCGGTCTTGAGGACAGGCCAGGGGTTGAGATCCTACCAAATGTGCTTTTAAGTCAGCCCCACCAGAGAGCCGCCAGCTCTGTGTCCTCGACCGAATAACTGTACCTTCTCTAGCCCCGAAACCTCCACTTCCCTATCTGTTAAATGGGGAAGTAAACCTATTTGTTGTGGAGATGAAATGAAGTGATGCTTGTGCCCCGACTCCCAGCACGTGTTCATTACACCCTCGTCCTCACCGCATTCTTTGGGTTGGAGCATTGCCCTCTCCGGCTGCCCCACTGTCTCCTTTTATAATATAAATACTCCAGAAAGGGATAAGGTTGGAGGGTTTCCAGGAGCCTATCAGGGAGAGGAAAGGAGGTGGTGGTGTCAGGCAGAGGGGGCCAAAGAAGGCACGTCAGAGGAACCGAGCCACAAAGCAGCCGGTCTAGGAGATAAGATGAAGAGTAAAAGCAATAAAAAGAGCTTGGGAGATTTGCTGTGTGGTTCACAGGCAGCATGGAGACAGAGGGGTGAAATAATTTTATTTACCACTCTAGCTTGCATTTTATTTTGCTCACTGAATCATCTCATTCGGTATTATTTTCTCTGATCGGTTTTGGACTTGGGCAATGTATAAATTCGTTATTTCATGTGAGCTGGATGTAGTCAATTTCAACGTATAATTTGGTCAGAAAATAACGAAGACGCTCATTGAATTTCACTTTTTACTTCTTGGCGTGTGAAAAACGGGGCTACAAAGCTGCTGATCCTTTATAAATGTAGCGTGTTGACTTTCGTCAATTTCTGAAAAGCCGTTAAATTCATAGTAAGAGAAGAAATCTTTGCTATTACAGAGCAAAACTTTGGATATTTCATGTCCTTCAGACATCTTCAAGGAAAATTGTTCCTTCAAGGAACAAGGAAGGAACAATTCAAAGCAAAAATAAAATCGCCAATGGGTGTAAGAGGAAGAGACGAGGCACCCGTGTCAATCACGCCGTGTTGTACAGAAGGTCAGGGGTGGTCAGGTGCAGCCACTGGGGAGCAGAAGTGGCCTCGGGGACAGTGGTAACAGGGGAAGGAAACTGGGATGAAGAATTCTGAAAATAAAATATACCTAATTTGCAATTTTGCTACAAAATGCCACTTGTGCCAAATGACCCCTCAGCAGGTGTATTTGGTTTTGCTGACTATTTTTTAAAAAGATGTCACACAATCAAATCTTCCAGAAATGTTTCAGATGATCTAACTTTTCTCTTTCTGAGAATATTTTTCACCCAATACAAAAGATTAGAGAGAACAATACCAAGCACTCATATTCACACCACACTGAAATGGGTTGTTCATTTTCTTGGGAACATAACTGCGAGGTATGAACCACGATGATCATGCCTGTTGGGCTTTTCTTAGAGATTCACGACCGGGGATCTGTATTTGGGTACTGCGCAACTGTACTGGTTGGCAAAAAGTTGTAGTTCTTGTATAGTGGTTGGCAAATACCCCTCGCCCTGGGCCCTTCCCTGGGACTCCTGCACCTGTCCACAGCCCAGCACCTGAAGAGTCAGCACTTGGCAGAGCCCAGGGCCCCTGGAATCTAGGTTCCTGCCCCACCGGCCCTCTGGAGCTCCCCGGTGCACGATGCCATCCCCACCTGCCTCCTCGGCCACAGCAGCCTGAACTCCATGTGAGTGGGGCGCACGTTTCCGTCCCGCATGGAAACAACCAGCCCCTGGCCCCACTCTCAGAGGCTGTAGCTCCCCTTGCCCCCTGCCAAGGATCTGGAGTTTCCCTCCCACGCCCACAAGGAGGAACTGCAGGCTCCGAGGGACCGATGGTGAGAGGCGGGAGAAGTGGGCACATATGAGGAAGGCAGAGATGCTACAGGACACCCAGATCTGTAGGGCGTAGGTCCCTCCTTCCATAGTCCCTGGTGAAGTTCACCTCCTTTGAATGGAACCCGGACTAAAACTCCTTAAGCCCCCGCCCATCACCGGGATGAATAATCTTAATTGAATTAATAGAAACGAGGGTTCACATTTAGCAGTCTGGCGGCAGAGCCCACGTGCTCAGCCAAGTGGGCCACCCTACCTCTCATCCGCCTGCAACATTGGATTTGACCTAACTAAACACGACATTCCAAGGAACGGTTTTCAATGATGCTGTCAATAATTAGAGGTATGGAAGATATAGAAAACTCAGGTAGTTTCATAAGGCCTGGAAAATGTTTAATTGCTGTTAGGTTAGCAGACTCTGAGAAGAGATCAGCATCATTTATGATATCACAGACATTCAGAAAGATTTTTCACTTATGGAGGCTACAAGTTACCTAATTTAAGGAGTTTAAGAGGGAAATCGCTGGAAGAGCTTGATGCCATTTCCTGCATCAAATCATGGCCCAGACAGGGGCATCACTTCAAGAGGGTCAGCCCCAACGAATAAGAGCCTACACCAACAGTTCCTAAGTGTGAACAAATAATTTGGAAATTATCAGATGTGTTCAATGAGCTGTTTGTGCTACAAATGAATCAGAGAATAGATATTTTAATGAATACTGTCATTCTGAAGAATGACGGACTTAAAGTAACTCAAGTTCTGTTTCTTTGTCTTTATAACCATCACGCCATCATTGTCCATTTCAAATCTGTTGTTTAAAAGCAGGAGGACTCACCCAGGGGTTGGAGACGTGAATGGCTCACCAAGCCTGAATGATTCTGAGTAGTTGTGAACTTCTTCTCCAAATGAATGTATACACGGAGTCTCCACGGGTCGGGGGCCAACCTTAGAAATGGGTGCTCTCCAAATTAACTTCCAGGTAGAATAGAATATTTATTTCTTAAAGGATAAGAAATTAGGGCGCCTGGGTGGCTCATTCAGTTAAGCGTCTGCCTTTGGCTCAGGTCATGATCTCAGGGTCCTGGGATTGAGTCCCACATCAGGTTCCCTGCTCAGTGGGGAGTCTGCTTCCCCCTCTGCCCCTCATGCTGGCTCGCTCGCTCTCTCAAATAAATAAAATCTTAAAAAAAAAAAGATAAAAATTTAAACAAGCTAATTTGAAGCTTATGTGTATGTTACAACAATAGTAACCTAGCAATTGTTTATGACTTAAGCCAACAAAACATTTTTTCAAGGTGTATGTTATCACCGCCATGGTTTGGAATTACTTATTACTGATGCACGGTGATCGTGAAAAGCCGATCTTTATTTGATTTTGCTGTTGCCATTGATACTTTCATACTCGAGTCGGTGTACCCCCCCTTGCCGACTGCTCCCACCACGCACAGCACCGTCCCGCTCAGAAGTGTTCCAATTTAGACAATATGTTATTTGGCCAATAATTTATTTGCATTTTTGTTTTTGCTTAGATGGCACTGGGGGTGGGGGTGGGGAGAAAATGGCCCTCAGATACCAGTGGGAGCGGAGGGAGGCACGGAGCTACACAGAGAACAGCCAGAGGCACAGAACCCCTGAGGCACAGCCCTGCGCCTTCTGTCATCAGTCTCCGTGGGACAGCCACCTTGGCCTGCGTCTCGCCCTTAAGGTCACGGGGGAGAAAACTAACCCCCTTTCACGTGACAGCCCTCTAAGTACTAGAAGAGGACGTGTTATGGGTAGAATTGTATTCCCCCTCAAAAAAGATGCTTTAGTCCTGACCTCCAGTACCTGTGAATATCTTATTTGGGAATAGGGTCTTAGCAGATGAGCAAGTAAAATGGGGTCATCGTGGAGTGGGCCCTAATTTAACGTGGCTGTGTCCTCATCAAGGGAGGAGATTTGGACACAGTGAGAACACCATGTGAAGATAAAAGCAGAGAGAGGGCCGATGCGTCTACAAGCCAAGGAATGCCGCAGATGGCCGGTAGATCACCGGAAGTGAGGAGAGCGGCACAGAAGGAGCCAACCCTACCGACGCCTCGATCTTGGCTTTCTAGCCTCAGGAACCATGCAACAATTCATTTCCATTGGGCCAGAACTTGGCTTTGGCAGCCCTACGAAACTAACACAAGGCTCTTGCTTCATTTCACCCCAACTGACTAGCTCTTTCCTCAACTGGCTCTCCCATCTGCCGTGTTTGAGTCTCTTTTGGCTGATGGCCAGTTGCCCCCAAATGCA
>CM052886.1:95549377-95588812 GCA_028534135.1 Potos flavus
GTTAAGCGTCTGCCTTTGGCTCAGGTCATGATCCGGGGTCCTGGGATCGAGCCCCGCATCAGGCTCCCTGCTCGGCGGGAAGCCTGCTTCTCCCTTTCCCATCCCCCTGCTTGTGTTCCCTCTCTCGCTGTCTATCTCTGTCAAATAAATAAATAAATAGAAAGAACACGTCTCTCACCTCCATTTCTGTTTGCGTCCCACCGGCCCAAACCGAGACAGCTAGGTCTTTGATACGTGGACTGGAAAACTTCCTGCTGGAAATGTTCACTGAGAAAGTGGGAGTTATTTTGGAAAAATGCAAAATAGGCTTAAAGGCTAGGCCGCGTGGAGGCAGTTTGGGGCTTGCAACTTTGGATGCCTCCCCTAAGAGAGGTAGGGGACCTATTTGTGAAGGAAGTGTATTGGTCAGGATGAAGTTCAGCTCTAAGAGAGATCCCGAGGCGACAGTGGTTTGGTCCCGTTTCTGGGCGCCGTGTGACAGTGATACCTACCAGGGACCCGAGGCCTGCTGCATGCCGGTGGGGGGGCTGACACATCGCATCTCCTCTCCACAGGAGGCCCCCACTTTACAAGAGAAGAGACTCGTGCTCAGAAAAGGTAGGTCACTTGCCCAAGGTCACCCAGCTCCTTCGTGGTTGAGGCTGCGTGAATCCAAAGCTCTTCCCACTCTACGGCCTGCCCTTCGGGGGACAGACCGCCCCCCCCCCGCTCCCCCATCAGCATAAGTGAGGAAGGTCATCACCCGGCTAACTGTGCGGTTGACAGGGGCATGTGTTTGGAGAGCAGCTTTCAGAACATATGTGTGAAGGGTTGAAAACGCAAACTGAAATGAGTTTCCACACTCGTCCCCCACACTGCTCTTCCTGTTAATTTGTTTAAGTCCCACAAAGGAACGTATTTTGGTTCACCAAGGACAACTAGTGAGCACAACCGCTCACTCAGACAGAAACCCGTGCCGAGGACGAGTCAAGACAGTGGAAGGACAAGTCTACAGCCCCTCCCGGCCTCCCCCGGCCCAGGCCCCTTTCCCTCCGCAGCACGAGGTTTTGGCCCTGAACATGGCATGAGGCTTTCTCCAGTGTCTTTCCCCGTGAACTGCGGTCAGGAAGTCGTGAAGAGCGTGGGCGATAAGGCAGCTCTGCAGGTGCAGACGCTCAGCAGCTCACAAGCCACACTAACCTGACTCTCGTGACAATCCGCAAGCCAGAACAGCTGCCTCTCACAGAGAAGTTCAGAGACGTCGAGTCACTTGCCCCACGTCACACAGCCTGACGATACGCAGAGGCAGGACTCCAAGCCGGGACTTGTGACTCTAGGAACAGAGCTTGTTCTCATTCTCAGGAAATTTCTTCTCGATGACTCCCTCTTCCCCTCCCCTTCTGTCCGGCGCAGCAGAAGGCATTGTTTGGTGACTTCCAGATTTGAGGCCCATCTGCTGGCGTGGGGGTCAGGAGCGGGGACTGACGAGGGGATCCGGTGCCGGTGGGCCGGAGGGGCCAGGAGACAAGAGAGAGAAGGGGAAGAGACCCACAGAGACAGAGAGACAGAGTCAGATCCAGAGAAAAAGAATGAGCAAGATACTTAGATACACAAGAATCTTTCTGCAGAGATCCCTGAGAAGACATGGTTCGAAGAAGCTCCTGATCTAGCTGAGGAGCTAAGATGAGGCACGGGAAGAAAAAAGGTCTAGAATACATGATACCAAATGCGTGTCAGCCCCGCAGAGGACAGAGGAGGGCTGAGCAGGGGAGGATGGGCCGAAGCTGGCCAAAGCTGGACTTGAACAGGGCCCAGCAAGAGGACAAAGACCAGCCTGAAACAGGGGTGAGAGGGCAGGGCAGAGGCCCGCAGAATGTTCCATGGCGCGAGTGTTGCCGAGATGACTGGAATCCATTTGTGGACGTCTCGGCCGGCCCTGGGACACAGCGCGGCGCTGGACCCCTCTCGTGCTGCGGCTGCAGCCCTGGGCAGGTAGTCTTAGAGCTGTGCCACGGCTCCCTCAGAGAGCAGCGTGCGGGCATTCTTACCCCACTCCGTACTGCAGGATTGGCTGCTGCTGTTTTTTCTGCCGCTGTGCTACGACAGCCCAGAACTGTCCTCCTGCTTCTTTCCAGCTACGCGATGTGGATTTTGCGCCCTGATCGTGTAGTTGAGGACATGTAGAGAAATTAAGGTTTACAAGCTGCTTCTGCCCTTTTCAAACATCCTAGGAGGCTTAGACAGGGCTGCACGCCCCGCACGGACTCCCAGATACAGCGAACAACGACTCTCTCTGATGTGCTGCAGGGAAATGGCCAGGTTTCAGGTGGATTGGCGTTTGCTGGGCTCCTTTGAAAACTGTCCTCTGGCAGCAACCTCCACGTCCCCGGGCCCGAGATGGCCAAGCAGACACGAGACTGAGAAGTGGGCTGAACCATGAAGGCCCCCTAACCCTTGTCCTCACCCTAACCTCGTCTTCAGCTGCGGACCGTGACTTGGGCATTCCTTCTCTCTCGTCCACTTCAGTATTGCTTAGTAAGCAAGTTTGCACCAGCAATCACACCGTGTCCACATGATCTCAAAGGAATTTGAAATACACTGAAATAGGCTATCAAAGCCCCATGCACAGAGTGAATTCTGAGACGCTGCTGTACTTGTGTGCAAGGAGAACCAATCAACAGTGCTGACTACGTGAGTCACAAGGAAAAAGCTTCTTATAGACAGAGGAGAAAACTGCAAAGACAAGGCGCTTTGCATTTTAGGCAGGAAATGTACAGACACATTTTATATGGGCAAACCCCTACATAAAATGTTGAGCTACAGAAGAAAGCAAATACCTTTGTGTTTGAAAATGCCATCTAGCTGAGTGGCCAGGCTAAGGTTTTGTTATGTAAATCAGCCTGCCTCAGGATTAGTTTGGAACCTGTTAAAATTGAATCTCAAAAGCAATGTTAAACTTGGACAACTTCATATTCTAATACAGTTTAAAGAGCTCACTTCTGGGTGCGCCTGGAGGGCTCGGTAGGCTGGGTGTCAGACTCCTGATTTCAGCTCAGGTCATGATCTCAGGGTGGTGGGATAGAGTCCCGCATCGGGCTCTGTGCTCAGCTCGGAGTCCGCTTGTCCCTCCTCCTCCCCCTCCTTGAACCTGCTCAAATAAATAAATAAATAAATAAATAAATAAATAGCTCACCTCTGCCTTGCTCACCATGCCAGTTTTCTTCTAGAGAGAATAATATGCGTGTTATTGAAAGTGCAGGGAGACAAGAGCGCATTTTTGTTATTGTTGTCATTTGCTTTTGTTGTTGCTGATGCATTTAACTGAATGAGAATGCGTGAGTTTTCATCTTCTAAGCCCTGTGCCTAATCCAGAACCACGCTGTCTCTCTCTCCTGCTCTCCTGCGGTGCCCCAGCGCACTTCCCGGTCAGTGACACACAGTGTCCTTGTGTAACCAGACCACTAGCGTTCCCTATTATGTGTGTGTGACACACAGTGTGAAAGGACAATGAAACTGGGTCTTTGGCTTTGGGCTCAGCACAAGGCCCACAGCTCCTTATCACTACAACAAAATGAGCACAGATGCCCTTGTTTCGTCTTCAAAGCATCATAGAGCTGAAAGGCACACTTAGCCCACCATGTCTAGGGAAGACCACGCAGATCTTCGGGCCGCCTCCTGTACAGTTCAGTTCTGAGTTAGAAATAAGTTACTACTAGGGGCCTGGGTGGCTCAGCTGGTTAAGCATCTGCTTCAGCTCAGGTCCTTGATATGGGAAACAAAGGCAGAAGAGAACTTATTAAATTCCCTTACTACCTACTGCCCACTGGCAAGTCCTTCAAACAGGCAGAGTGACATTCCTCTAGGGACTCAACTGCCTCAATGTTAATAGTTTGTGAAGGGCAAAAGGCAATCTTAGCCCGAACCGCCGGGCCTCCTGCTCCTGGCCAGGATCCTATAAGTCTACTTTAACATATAAAAATTCCTTTAGAAATTTCTTTTATCCGTAAGCCCCCAAGATACGTGTTGGCAATCATCCCCCAAGCATATGGCCTACCGATATACATCTGAAGGGTCTCACGACTAAGGTTTTATTAGACGGTAATGACCTTTTCCCAACAACAGCTAGCCCCTCAAGGTCCTTGAAACCTTGCTTCCAAATTCCTTAGAGACTTTCGCTATCCCTAACCCCCTCCCAATGTGGAAGTATATAATGGGCCACTCCTCATGACCCCCAGTGCAGTTGGGGTCCTATGGGTGGGGTCCAATGCTCGGGCTTTCTGACTATGAGTTGGGTCCTATGCTCGTGCTTTCATAAAACCACACTTTTTGCCCTGAAGACGTCTCAAGAATTCTTTCTTGGCCATTGACTTCGAACCCTAACATCTTTCCTACATCAGTCATTATCTTGGGGTCCTGGGATGGAGCCCTGAGTCAGGCTCCCTGCTCACAATCAGTGAGGAGTATGCCTGTCCTCCCTCTGCCTCTGTCCCTCCCCCTGCTGTTTGTGCTCTCTCTCAAATAAATCTTAAAAAAAAAAAAAAAAATTACTACTACATGCCAGCAGCCAATATGTCAACCTTATATGAGCATTGCCCAAAAGAACTTTCTTGCTGGCGGAAATATGGCTATGGAGCACTTGAAATGTGGCTAGGATGACTGAACATAATTTTATTAAATTTAATTAAAATGTTCATTTTAATAGCTATTTGTAGCTGATGTCCATATCGGACGCATAGTTCTAGAACCAGCACCTTTCTGAACCCTTTTATTTTTCCTTGGATTTCTCTGCCTCTTTGTTAAAGTACAAAAATGGCAACTTATGGATACAGCAAGAGTCCTTGTTCTCCCCACCCTCACCTCCTGACTCCCCCTGCCCCTTCTACCATCCCCCCTTCCACCCAAGCTCTCTAGAGTTTTCTAGCACCAAATATTATTTCTAATAACACAGTTTTCTCACTCCAGTTATAATCACAAATCCCTCTGGGGAAAAAGTCTTATACTGAAACAAATGGCCTATCCAAAGTTTTCAGAAAATTGCTTTTTAAACTCTTTGGAGTGGACTATGCAGGGAAATGAAATAAGTATCAGGTTGGTTTGAGTAAGTTATCACATAACCCCCATGAGCTTCAGGGCATGTTTTGAGAAGGCTTTTTTCACTGCTCCCAAATAACAGACAAATTGTTGATATAACGATGATCGAAGGAAGGGGTGGTGAGCAGCCTTCGGAACAGGAAGGCCTCTGCAGGGAGGAGAATATTAATCAAGGCTTCCTGAGAGTGGGGAGCAAGCAGGAGAAAAACAAGCATCTCCTTCAAGGATAAGGCAGCCCCTGGGTACAGTTCCAGCAGTTTCCCAAACTTCAACGTGCATGCACGCCATCTAGGGAATCATGTGAAAATGCAGATTCCCAGTCAGTGGAACCAGTGATGCTGAAGCCACTGGTGCAGACACCACCCGTGGTGTAGTGAGGCCTAAGGCCACGATGCTCCTAAAGTCCATGAGACAGTCCAGTGCCCTGACCCCCAGCCCGCTCTGCCTGCTGTGGGCTAGGCTGTCTTGAAATGATCATCTTGAAGCCTGTCTTCTAGGAAATCGGCCCTGCTTTATAAACGGACCTGTGGCCATCAGCAATCGACAGAACCTTGTGAAGGTGCCAGAACCCGCTCAAACCCAGAGGACCAAAGCCCTAGAGACCAGTGTGTCTCAGAGAGGCAGCAGTCTGAGTGCAGGCATCTGCTCCACGAATTCACCCTGGCTCATGAGGGGGCTGTGCCGAGCGGGGGAAAGTACTAGGAAGCCACTGTTGGCACAAATCTAACCCCCATCTTCCAGTCCTGTTTCATCAGTAATAATGTTGATATTTTCATTTATTTCTTCTTGTTTCCTAGTCTCTCAATTAATTCAGTCTTAACCGGGGATGAAATGGGTACAATTTGCCCTCTGAAACCACATTACCTCTATCTATCAAATGAGGCTTTGAGAGCACCCGCACTTCTCAGTTTTGTGAGGATTAAGTGACTGCTCAGGGGTTTAGCACTGTCCCTCACATGGCACGTGCTTACTAAATCCAAGCTGTTATTATAGGCGCTTAACAAGGTTTGTTTCACGAATAAGTACAGTCTCCAGGGATGACAGTCCTCCTGACCTCCAGACCCACGGCTTACTTGATGGTTCCACTAGAAGCAAACCTTTCATCTTTTCTCCAAAATCAGTTCCCCTTACCATCTTCTGTCAGAGATGACTAACCCAGAGCTATTTTTCTGCTTCCATATGCAGGTCCCATCACTTTTCAAATCTACCTTCACAAAACCTCTTGGATTCTTCATTGCCCCCGCCCTCGTCACCGTGGGGTGACCCGACCTTGAGCTCCTGCAAGAACTTCTCACCAGTCTTTCTGCCTCCATCTCTCTCCTTCCCAACCCCATGACAGAAACGGCCTCCAAGTCAGGCTCTCCTGAGCACCACTGAAGAAACTCAAAACAATTCCAATAAGCAGTTCCCAAAGACTTTCTTTTTTTTTCAAGCAGTGGCAGCACTGTTGGAAGTGCGTGCATGGCTTCCTGGGGGACTACCTGGGCAAAGTCCACACACATGCACCCTGATGTTTAAGAAAGTGTCCCACCGTCAGTCATGGTACTGGAGAGCCACCTCACAGGCACCATGTGAGAGAGATGCGGACGGACCTTCGCTGCCTTGTCCACACTCAGGGAGCCCCGACCAGGGCTAGGTGGTGAGGCATGAACAGCTCGGTCTACTGAGGGGCAGCGTAAAGTCTCAGGTCAGATGAACCTGTTTCTCAGACAGCACTGGCTTTGTTTAGGTTTTTCCTTACATATTTGCTGTGATTCTGTCATCAAGGAAAAAAAATCACTGCTTCTATTTCTTTATTACCTGCTAGGGATTTTAGGCCCTACTGTGATTTTGTAATTCACCGAGTTCAAAATAAAGACTTCCAAAGAAGCAAATTCGCTTGAAAATAGCAGTGACACTTGAGAATGAACATGTCCTCTTTCTCAGATTTGAAGGTGGCAAAGTCTTAACCCAGTTGCTGGGTCCTTGGTTTAAAACAATTCCTCCACCTCACCACTAGATGGCCCTTGAGCCATGGTACGCTGAGACAGCTAGGTGGCGTTTAGGGCCACACCCCGTGGGCCCGAGGGAGGCTATTGGAATTTGGAAGGTGTATCTGCCACTTTCTTAACCAATCCTAATAAGCATGTCACTCCAGAACTGATTATTAAAGGCAAGAACAAAATACTTGATTATCATCAAAGCAACAGCAGAAAACCAAACAGGTGACTTGGAAGTTAATTCCATGTAAGGGTCTCTGTCATTCTCCCTAGTCCTGCCCCCTAGTTCCAGCCCCTCACCCCATGAAAATGACAGCTACTGCAGAATGGCTGCCCCCAAATCTCTCTGGCTTAGCACCTGGTCCCCATCTGCAGGCTCATCGCTGCTAAGACCCCGGCCTTCCCTCTGAGCGCAATTCTCCAAGGTGCTATCCTGTAAGTATTCAGAAGCCATTCATTCCTATGGGCTCTTCTTGACTCATCGAGCGGAAAAGAAGTGGCTCACTGCCAGGCCTTGGTTCCCATAACCAAATACCACATTAAAACATGGCTGCCATCCCCTTTCTTGTTCCTCTACCAGATTTTATGAACCAATTCTGCACTTTGGAGGGCACACACTGGACACTTCCACAGATGTTAAAAACTTAAGAGATTACTCAAGCAAGCAAATCCTGAATCTGGGCAAGTTTTCTTGACATCTCCTTCCTCAAGTAAAGAATTTTAAACATAAAACTATAGTTGGCAGACTTAGCCTTTTTTGTTGGGGAGTAGGGAGTTCTCCTTGGAAGTAATGAAGTAACCATCACCCACATATTTTGAACAGTTCTACTCTCTGTCAAATACTAAGTTTCAGGGATGTCTGGGTGGCTCAGTTGGTTAAGTGTCTGCCTTCAGCTCAGCCAGCTCAGGTCATGATCCCAGGGTCCTTGCTCAGCAGGGAGCCTGCTTCTCCCTCTGCCTGTTGCTCCCCTCTGCTTGTGCTCTCTCTCTCTGACAAATAAAATCTTAAAAAAAAAAAAAAAAAATTAAGTTTCCCTGCAAGAGCTATTCTAGAAGCAGAGAGTACATTATATGTTTAATCTTCCAATTAATCCATAATATGCCTCCTAGAGGCAAGCCATATGCATCACTTCTAAAATCTGTTCCAACTTCTGTTTTTTGGCCACTTCACCAGGACAATCTTCAAGTACATTCCACCAAATGTTCTCTGCAAGGAGGGACACGGGGGCAGAACATCAAGTGATGGTGGTGGGAAAGGGTGACAATGGCTCTTCCACAAAATCAGTTTCAAGGGGAATCAGTACAAGTCACGCTCCCAAGAAAGAATCTCCATAATTATTTGTGACTATTCATGGAACTATTATTATTCATGGCATTATTCAAATTATTCAAAAAGATGTATTTCCTTAAACCTTCGGTTTATGCCAGTGTTCAGGGAGAGGAGTCTCTCAAGTTTATCAGATACAGTAATATAAGGGGTTATTTTATTTAAAAACGAACCAGTGTCCTCGGATTCATTGTGTTTGAGATTTCAGATCCCATGGTGGCTGGCTACAGTGGAAAAACAAGGCCTAGACTTGGATTGAACATCAATTTCACTATTTGGGCAAATCCCTTCTCCTCATGAGATTTCAGTCATGGCAGGTGCTTACTAAATCCAAGCTGTTATTCATCTGCAAAGAAGATTTTTATGGCACTAATTGCTACTGTGCTCACCTCTCTATTATCAAGATAGGAAAAAGAACAACAAAAACAACAAAATCTAGTCATTTCTGCTATTTCAGTAGAAAAGACTCAGAACCCAAGAATGAGAGAGTAAGAACAGGACGGTGCCACACGCACACACGCGACACAGCCACCACCAGCCTCTCTCTCAGCACCACACTTCTGATCAAAGACCAAGAGGGCTGTCAATTCTCTGAGCAGATGTTCCTTATATCCAGCCAGTTTAATCTAAACTGGAAGTTCTCAATTTGGGGGCATCTCAGAATCCCTTTACACTTTTAAAAACTGCGGACCCCAAAAATCTTTTGAGTCGTATCTGTTGATCACACTCCCTGATTTCGAACTATATTACGAAGCTATAGTAAGTAAAACAGTATGGTGTTGGCATAAAAACAGACACACAGATCAATGGAAGAGAACAGAGAGCACAGAAATAAACCCATGCATACACGGCCGATTAATTTACAACAAAGGAGTCAAGAATATACACTGGGGAAAGAATAGTCTCAATAAGTGGTGCTGGGAAAACTGGACGGCCACATGCAAAAAAATGAAAGTGGACCCCTGACTTACGCCATACACAAAAATTAACTCAAAGTGGATTAAAGACTTAAATGTAAGCCCTGGAACCATACAACTCCTAGAAGAAACATAGGCAGTAAGCTCCCTGACACAGGTCTTGGTGATGATTTTTTTAATACGACGCCAAAAGCAACAAAAGCAAAAATAAACAACTGGGGCTACATCAAACTTAAAAGCTTCTGCACAGCAAATGAAACCATCAACAAAATGAAAAAGCTACTGGATGGTAGAAAACATTTGCAAATCATGTATCTGGTAAAGGACTAATATCTAAAATAAATAAAGAACTCATACAATCCAACAGAAAAAAAAACAAACAACTGATTAAAAATGGGCACAGGCCCTAAATAGACATTTTTTCAAAGACATACAGATGGCCAAAGGGTACATGAAAAGATGCTCATCATCATTAATCATCAGGGAAATGCAAATCAAAACTGCAATGAGACATCACCTCACACCTGTCAGAACGGCCAGTATCAAAAATACAAGAAATAGTAAGTGTTGGTGAGGCTGTGGAGAAAACGGAACCCCCGTGCACCGTTGGTGGGAATGTAAACTGGTGCAACCACTACAAAAAACAGGATGGAGCCTCGTCAAAAAATTAAAAATAGAACTACCATATGATTCAGCAGTTTCACTTCTGGGTATTTATCCAAAGAAAATGAAAACACTGACTCCAAAAGATATCTGCACCCCCATGTTCATTGCACAATTATTTAAAATAGCCAAGATGTGGAAACAACCCAGATAACCTACCAATGGATGAACAGATAAAAATGAGATACACACACACGCGCGCGCGCGCGCGCGCGTGCAGAATATTATTCAGCCATAAAAAAGAATGTTCCCTACTTGAGTACTCTCTCCGTCTACAAGTAGTGGCTCCTCTCTACATCTGCTAGCCCTGTGTTCTTTTAAAGTTGTCTTTGCCCATCTTCGTGGTTAATCCCCTGTTACTAGTTAATAATTCTTCATATTCAATTTCCCTGCTCAAATTACTGGTATGGTTTCTTTCTCTTGAATGGATCCTGAACCCTAAATGATACTATCATCTGTAAAACTTAAAAGAGAATGCAAAAAAAAAAAAAAAAAGAACTTAAAAGAGAATGCGTATTTCCTAAATCACTAAGAAAATTAAAGCCCAGGACATTACAGTCCATTTAGAAAATGAGAGGAATCAGTGAGAAAGCATAAAACATGATCACAGAGGACCAAAGTCAGTAATTAACATAAAAACAAATGGATTAGTCTCCCCTATTAAATTACAAAAACTCTCCAAATGGGTTGAAATATAAAATCCAACAAAACATCCTATTTAGAGACAACAAAAAATTATATAGAAGTTAAAAAAAAGACAACCTATCAAGCAAATATAAACAACAACAAAAAAAGAATATCCCAATCTCGAAGAGGAAAATTTCAAAGCAAAAGTATAAAGGAGAAAAAGAGTAACTTTATAGACTAGCAAGTCTTTTATGAACGATCCCTGACACAAGAATTTACATACTAAACAACAGTATCAAAATATATGAAACAAAAGCTCAAAAGACAAACAAGCTGAAACAGAAAAAGATCTAAAAGACTTTAAGACAACACTTATATAGCCCAAGATAAGAAAATAAAGTTTGCATAATATAATTAGAGTGGTTGAATACATGTTCGTTCACCTCTGTCTCACATACTTCACTTAAAACATCCATTGAACTGTTTTTAAAATGGTGGGCCCCAAAGCCTCAATTCTTTTTTTTTTTTTTTAAGATTTTAATTACTTATTTGACAGAGAAATAAAGAGCACAAGTAGGCAGAGCAGCAGGCAGAGAGACAGGGAGAAGCAGGCTCTCTGCTGAGCAAGGAGCCGTTGCGGGGCTCAGTCAGGACCTGAGCCGAAGGCAGCCGCTTAGCTGACTAAGCCACCCAGGCGCCCCGAAAACCTCAATTCTAAAAAGCAGAAACTACATAAGCCATATTTCCTTGCTACAAGGTAAAAATGCTACAAGTAGCAATAATTTAAAGAAAAAAAAAAGCCAACCACACAGAAATTTTTAAATATTCTTATTTAACCAAAAATTTAAGACACAATAATAAACTACGTAGAAAACAAGACACATCAATGTAGCTGGGATGTGAACATATTTGAAATTAGAGCTAACCAAAACCCTTCATTTGTATACAAATAAAAACAAAAACATCAGACTCAAACAGGGCAAGAAACTCTACAGAAAACAAAAGAAATACACATAAAATGAGAAATTAATATATTTTAAAACAAATGACAAGTGATAAACAAATCCAAACACCAGGATTTTTTTTTTTAAGGGAAAAAAGATTACCTTCAGCAAGTCAAATCGAGGAAAAAAATAGGAAATGGTAAAACTAAGGTCAATTTCTAATAAATTACAAGTAACAAACTTAATATAGGAGATTTCTTACTCTATTAAAATTCTCTGCAAACAAATGTCTTAAATTTCAACAAAATTAAGTTTCCTGGAAAAGTATAAATTACTTAAATTTAGCAAATAACAAACACATTTTAAAACAAAATTTTTCTTAAAATTTTAAAATCAAATTTAAAGATAAACTTCTATTTAAAAAGATAACAAAGTCACAGAAGAAATTGTTACCAAGAAATTACTTCCCAAAGGGCTCTCATTTCTGAAGTTTCATAAGTGCAGTCCTTCAATCTTCAATGGAACAAATCACTCCAATAATAAAACTGCTTGATGCAAAGAAAAATATATGTAGTTATCCTATTCACCTTATACAGCTAGCAAAATCTCCATGTCAAAAATTGTACTGGGGCGCCTAGGTGACTCGGTCGGGTGAGCATACAACTCTTGATCTCAGCTCATGTCTTGACCTCAGGGTTGTGAGTCTAAGCCCTGTATTTGGGCTCCACGCTAGGTGTGGAGCCTACTTTAAAAAAAAAAAAAAAAAAAAAAGACAACAGCCCAAGAGACTAAATTTACTTTAAAAATGCAATTTTCCTAAATAACCTATTAGCAAATCGAATTTTACAGGGCCAACAGGGCAGTCACATTTTAGGAGAAATGTACTGCAGGCCATCATATACTTCACAACTAATTTTCGCAGAAAAATAGGTATGAAAATAGGGAGGATAAAATGGTTGGACAGAGTAAGTCTACACCTGCTGTTAGGTATTCTTTCTTTGGAGATTGCATTTTCTTACCTCAGTATTATTTCTAATATTTCAAAGAGGAGATCTCACTCATGCTGGTGGGTTTTTTGGCCCTTTATCACAATTAATTTCTGTCCCAAAGTTACTGAGACTTAAACATGCTTTTCAACACTAGTTTTAACACAACCACTTAATGAATGCCTGTAAGAGAATACGGTAAATGTGAATGTGAAAACAGTTACAAAATCGGGCTCGGAGTGCTGTTGGTAAAGAACCCGGGGCTTCCCAGGGTTCTAACACAGATGATGCAGAGCTGTGTTCCACTTAAAGCTGCACTGCCATATGGCAAAAGCATTTGCCGTCTGTCTACAATGCACCGGGACTGCCAGTTTTGAAATTATGCAAACCTTGGTCACTTTTTAGGCTATCAGTATGTGCATGACTTCCAATTTTGAAAACAAAGTCAGTCTTTATTATCAGATCAACTATTTAAAATCCGTATCATTCAAGTCCACATAAGATGCAAATGTAAATCTTAAAAAAAAATTTTCTTTTTGTAATTAATCTACCTGATTCTAGGCATTCAAAGATGGTTTGACACTGGAAAATCTATTGATATGTCATCAACAAATCAAATGGAAAAACCATATGATTATCTTAAGAGATATTCAAAAAGCACGTGTGACAGAATTCCAGAGATGATCCTAATTCAGATTCTTTAAAAATTAAAAATGGAGGGATATTTCCTTTCTAGATAAAGAATAACTCAAAACAACCAGCCTAAAAGTAAAATACTATGGACATTCCCATTAAAATCAGAAACAAAACATCTTACCACCAGCATTCTTTTTTTTTTTTAAACACAAAAATACAGGTTTATAAATGTAAGAAAATGTAATAACATCTTGTTGAAGGACAATAGCTTTGAGTTCCTTACAGAAGTATGCCTGAAACTTCATAACTGAAGCCACTGGTTATATTCATAACCAGCTTAACCACCAGCATTCTTATTAAACACTATTCTAAACATTTCTGCCAACAAAACATGCAACAAAAATTAAACTACTAGAAGAAATATTATCATTATTCATAGATGATATCAAAGTGTTTCCCAGAAAACCCATGTGAAATTACTGAAAAAAGTACTAGAATTAAGCGACTAGATACTAGAAAAATACAAAGTCCGATGAGACCACAGAATTATTACCACTCAGACCTTTGCACCTGTCCCCACCAGGACCGCCTCTATCCGGGTTTGAGTCAGTATTACTGTTTGCCTGCATTACCGCTTCATGCTCCTCAACTAACTAGCTTCGCTGTCTTCAACCTGGTGAGACATTACTCAGTATGACCACAGGATATTTCTAAACCAAAGCTAATCATGTCATTTCTTTGCTCAGAGTCTTCTCATAGCTTCCTGTAATAGAGTAAAATCTAAATTCCTTACCAAGGCCTTATAACTATGCCCCTATACATGTAGCCCGTACTCAAATGCCATTCTTGACACTCCAGCCACACTGTCTTCCTTTCTATTCCTCAAATACTTGAAAAGGGCTCTGTACTAGTTCTTCACCCTGCTGGTATTGCTCTTCCTTGAGTCCCACAAGAATGGCTCCTTCTAAGATGTTAATCACATCTTATCTTAAAAGTTACCTCCTCGGGGGACCTGGGTGGCTCAGTGGGTTAAAGCCTCTGCCTTCGGCTCAGGTCATGATCTCAGGGTCCTGGGATCAAGCCCTGCATCGGGCTCTCTGCCTGCTCCCCCCTCTCTCTCTGCCTGCCTCTCTGCCTACTTGTGATCTCTCTTTCTGTCAAATAAATAAATAAAATCTTAAAAAAAAAAAAGTTACCTCCTCAAAGACTCTTCTGATCATCCAACTTAAAGTAGCCACCCAGTCACTATCTCCCATCACCCTATTTTAATTTCCTCCACAGAATCCAAGTCCATGATCTGATACTTTTCCTGGTATAGTGAGTATCTCCTCCCATCACAGTCACCTCCATTAGTTTTATCTCCAACACTTAACTAAGTGCCTGGCACATAAGAAGAGTCACTTGATAAACATCTGATTTTTAATCACCTAAAATTCCCAACAGACTGTAAGCATCGCAAAACAGGAGTCATGCCTATTTTACTCATTGTTCTATCTCAACGCCTCTGACACTGGGTATATAGTTAATAAATATCTGATGAATGCATGAACGAATCCCTCCTTCCCTTCTTTTAGTCCCTACAATTAAGATTGGGAAATTTGCCGGGTAAGCCCAACATATTGTAACCAACTACTAACTGTCCCAAATGATTTCATGTGAATTATAAAGTCAGGTCTTCCCATTCCTATCCATTCCCCAAATTCTACACTTGTGTAAGGAACTTGTTAAGATAAGCACAAAGCTTTAATAAAGTTCGATAGTCTTATTGAAATTAATCTTTAACATACCTTTGTCAAAAAGACATTTACAAGAAAAGAACAGGTCGATAAAAATTAAAACTTTTTAGTCCTAATCCATAAACTGTATGAGTAGCTGAGCAGAGAAGACACCTTCCCTAAAGTAATACCGAAAAAACAAAAATAAAAACAAAAAACCTCTGAGGTGTTAAAATGTTAATCTATCTTGTCGGTGTACTGAGAAACGAGTACTCTATGCTATAAAACTAGCAAAGCCACAAAAGGACTCCTCTTAAGGAATGAAGATACTGGATCGCCATTTTGATTACCCAAGAGTTACTCATTAAATATGACACAGAGTACATACTTGCTGGTTTGTGGGCACTCTAAGTATCTAATTACTTCAAACAAAAGGCTACACTCTCAATTTTTTATATTTTGTTTTTATTCAAGAGTTTACTCACAGGCAGCACTTAAAATCAGGCTTTTAAAATTAAAGGCCAAAACTAAAAAAATTTTGCAAATATGACACTGCTAAAAGAATGATCATCTTAATAATTTAAACCCTAAAATGTCCTGTGGAGTTAAAGTCTTTATACACAGATTGTGTAAGATTGATATCATTTAAAATAAACAACTGAAAAACCACAGATTGTGGGCAAATTTGTCAATGAAGATAATCATCAGTTTCAGCCTTCCAGAGTATGAAAACCAGTAATTAATTCATCTTGTGACAGAGTATAAACTATGCTTCAGAATTTGGACTTTAAAGTCTCTTTCTCCAGCAGCAAGTCAGCATATCTATGCTGAAGTTCTTTTTCTCTTTCCTGCTGTCGCTGAACATCTTCTTTTAGACACTTGAAGAGACAAAAATATTAAATAATTACTTCATATATAAGCACACTGAAAATTAAGAATATCTTACGGTACTTTTTTATCTTATAAACAGCTGAGCTACGTCATGACTCTGAAGAGGTAAGTATTCCCCCAGACAAACAAGAAACAGCAACTCCTTGTGCTATAAAACCAGTACTGCAACCATTCTCTGGTCAAATGACTACCATCTTGTTGTAAAGTCTCTGCTGCCATCTCAAATAAACAAGCCACTGTCGCCCTATCGACACCCCCAAACGCACTTCAATAAGCCCTGACTGCCCTCTACCTGGGCAGCAACTACCATGTACGCTTGGGAAATAAAGCAACACCAAATCTGGCCAAAGGAATTTCCTGCTTTGGAATGACCAGCTATATCCCCAGCACCCTAAGTTATAAAACACACACGGGTTTAATGTACCTCAGAGAGCTATTGAGGAGGGGATGCAATTAAGCTTCAGGGGGACAAATCACAAGGGTTACTCACTCTATTTCACAGTGTATCGATAAACAAACCAGAAAATTGGTAAAGGAAGAGCCACTATATCCACCACTGGCCTGGTCTAACCATCTACACACAGATAATTCTAGATAAGAAAGTCAAAAACTTCAGGCTTTCATTGAAAAAAGCCAGACAGTATCAACTTCAGAGATAGTCTGCACAGGAAAAAGAAAAAACAGGAAAGCCCTGGTAATTCTTTGCAGTTCTCTTTTAAGCAATGCTGCAAGGCAATAATGTTACCTCTAGCCTCCGGGGAATAGCAGAATCTTCATGTTTCTTGAGTTCTTCAAAAGTGCGTAACTCCAAGTAAGCCTGCTCAATTTGGTCCCATAAGTCATTCAACTGTTTCATGAGCCCCATAGCACGAGACTGGTAACCCCCAAGCAAAATTTTCATCTTCTTCTCCATCTTTGCAGCTCTCTTAGCTTCCGTTGTCATGTGACCCCTGTTTATCTGGGCGTCGAGGGAAGAGCACATCAGCAGACATGAGAAAAGCAGGTTAAATAACAGAACTAAAAAGGCACTACTGGTTTGTTTACCTCCTCAAAGCAAAGGTACATTAGAACTCCTTATATTTTAGGTACCATAACACAAAATTTGGCCTAAGGGTTTCTCTTGCACTAGAAGGGTTTCACAGTTTAGTCCCACATCATTTATCTGTAATAACTTCACCCATGATTCAATTTCAAAGCAAGTTTGAATTTCATAGTATTAAGAAAAACTCATCTCTACTTCTGAAAATAACTTCTGCTATCATTAATCTGCATTGATTTGGGGACTGGCAGAGACCCATCTTCACCAACTTTATCCCAAAAATGTACTTCTATACAATATGATGACTACAGCTAACACTGCTGTATGATATACAGAAGGTTGTGAAGAGACTAAACCTTAAGATCACAAGAGGACATTTTTTTCTTTTTTCTTTTCTTCTTTCTTTCTTTTTATTTTATCTATATGAGATGATGGAGGTTAACTGAATCTATCGGAATAATCATTTCACAACACACATAAATCAAACCATTATCCTGAATGTCTTAAGTTTATACAGTGATGAACAAATTATTTCTCAATAAAAGTCAGGAAAATGCACTTCTATATCACACATCCAGTACCTTTTTAACAACTGAATAATGTCCAATTAATGTACCATAGTTGTAATCGAAACGTAACCCCCTTAAACTATAAATATTTATTTTTATAATGTTTTAATTTTAAATATGGCACAAAACCCATTAAAGGAAAAAAGAGTATCACATTTGGCAAAGAAAAAAAAATCTTTTGTCTTTGAAAAGTGAAGATACCAGAAAATTGAGAGATGACAGTTTTCCTATTAAATATGTATGCTGAAAATAATAATAATAAATATATATATATACAAATACACTGAGCACAGATGGGCTGCCTCCTCAACTCATTCTAAAAATTAGGGGAAAGGATTCAAATCACAAAAGAAGAGGAGGAGGACAATTAACAAAGCAAGATATCAACAAAATTCTAGAGCTGATGCAGGGCAGAGAAAGCCCCAGTTGAGAGTCCAAGGAGAGAGGGCTGAGAAGGGAACAGGTGTGTAATAAAGAATTCCATTCACGTAACACCTACTCTAGGTGTATACTCTACATCCCACAATATAATCACTTCGTATTTTAAAGTGATCTGCAAATGCATGTTTTCAACATACAACATGTACAATTATGAGGTCAGAGCCACAAGAATAATTAAATCTGTGTTACTTTCCTGTGTGTCTGTTCTTTCTTTCCTCCCTCCTTCCCTCAACTTACTTCCTCTCTCCCACTCAAACCTCAACTGATTCCATCAAGTGACTCCAAAACTAAGTAGTTTCAAGATAATGCACACCCAAATGATAATCCATAAAAAGCTAGTAAGCTTTTATTCGTCTGCAATTCATTTAAATAACAAATAATGTCCTTCATAAAGGAGCCATTTTCCTCTAATAGATAACAAATCAAAGTAAGTTCCATGGCAACGATGTGTTTGTCTAAGGAAACACTGTGGAGTCAGGCAGCACAGGAGGGGGCAGCGAGTCCCTGTCACCCCTCAGCACTGCCACCCCGCTGTTCTCAGTTGATGCAAGTTATTTAACCTGTCTTCCTTTCCCCATCAGTAAAATGGCAATCACTGCTATAAGTTATTATGGAGCTTAAGTAAGATAACAGATGTCAAACCCTTAGCCTCCCAGTGACTAGCACAGAGGAAACAGTTAACAAATGTCAAGTCTGATTACAATTATCTTATATATACTAAGAGTTTAACCATTTTGCTCTCCCCTCTCTAATGGACCAAGGGATTAATGATGAGGCTTTAAAACCTTAAAATTCCAACTTTAATAAAAAATGACCTAGAATCCTTCCTAAAAATAGAACAAGGAAAAATAGCTGTTTCTTCTTTTAAGAAGGCAGTTTGCCTCTTGAGGACAACCATAGCAAGTAACATGTACTGAAACGTGTATTCTCAAGCCAGTGGCTTTCAACCCCAGCTCAACTTCAGACTCATCTGCAGAGCTTTTCAAATCTACCAGTGCCAGTGCCCTAAACCGATAGACCCTTATTTAAATGGTCTCAGACCTTGGTATTTTTAAAGCCCCCAGATGACTCTACTAGGCAATCAGAATGGTGTTGCACCCAATTCCTTACACTATAATTCAGCATGTTCTAAGATACTCTAATCATATGTGGACTCAAATAAACATTCCAAAAACCCTAACATTAACAGCACAAAATTTCAAATTAATACACATAGCACATTTTTTTTTGAGAGAATGAACAAGCATGAGAGCAGAGGGGGATGGGGAAGGGGAGCGGGGAGGGAAAGAGAGAATTTCCAGCAGACTCCCTGCTAAGCACAGAGCCCTACACAGGGCTCAATCTTACCACGAGATCATGACCTGACCCGAAATCAACAGTCAGATACTTAACTGACTAAGCCACCCAGGTGCCCCTATATACAGCACATTTTAAAAATCAGACATACAGGGGTGCCTGGGTGGCTCAGTGGGTTAAGCCTCTGCCTTCAGCTCGGGTCACGATCTCGGGGTCCTGGGGTCAAGCCCCACATCAGGCTCTCTGCTCAGCGGGGAGGCTGCTTCCCCCCTTTCTGCCTGCCTCTCTGCCTACTTGTGATCTCTCTCTGTCAAATAAATAAATAAAATATTTAAAAAAAATAAATAAAATAAAAATCAGACCTACAAATTTTCATTTTCGTTGGTTAAGATAATTCAGTTAGCTATGCACTGCACTCCATGGATATTCAATTTCCAATTTGGTACAACAGTATAATACTTACGTTCTAAAAGTGTTTAATTAGTCATCAAGGCACATTTAGAATGACTGGTACCTTATATCTGGGGATCACTTCATCTCCTACAGTTGAGTCATTTATGCTTCCCAAACTAGCAAGGATTTTAAAACTGCAAAGTTGCTAACAATTTAATTTAGCTCAAGCTTTATATAAAATCTTCTGGCTCAAATATTGTACTAAGATTCCAAGCAAATACACCAAATAAATTATACCAAAAAAAATTAAGCACAGGAAAAAATTAATTTGTAGTCAAATAATTACATAAATTTAGTCACAAAAAGTATAAGAAAAAATTAAATGCAGCTTTAAAAAACATTCAATTTAAGCTCAGTTACTGTCTGCCATCTGATCTTTAAAATGTGAAGGAAGATTATCTGTACACTTTGCAAAATGTTCAACCTATGCCTGTTCAATGCGCTTTAGGAGCGAAAAACACTAATCTATAAGGTCTGACTTTTTTCTAGCCAAGAAATCTCAAATACGAAATGTACATGCATTCATGGAACAGAACTGCCTTAAATTAGTCCAACTCCCCCACCCCATACTCATACACCACAGAAACATTAAAGTCCAACGAGGTATAAGACCTTATTGTTTAAAATACAAAAAAAATCAGGAAAACCCAAGCTATGACTTAACCAAATTCATATTTCTAAGCCTTTCTAAAAAAATTAAGTATTAGCAATTGCCATTCCTGAAGGACAACTTATTTTGAACGAAACAATATTGGCCTAAGGAGCTTGGACAGTATATTAGAGCTGACTTACAAAAAGTTCTTTTTTTTTTTTCAAATCCTTATCTGCACTTAGAAATGCACCTCAAATTCTTAAAATATCTAACAGAGATAGTAGCAGACATAGGAGTGGAGATAGGATTAAATATTTTGTAAACTTGTTACCAGACAAACCTACCAGATATGGTTATAATAGAAGCTTATACTTTAAATATGTATCAGCACAAAATTTCTAATAATACTGAATAAAATTCACTATTAGAAAACTGTACCTAGGGGCGCCTAGGTGGCTCAGTTGGTTAAGTGCCTGCCTTCAGCTCAGGTCATGATCTCAGGGTCCTGGGATGGAGCCCCGAGTCGAGCTCCCTGCTCAGTGGGGGAGTCTGCTTCTCCCTCTCCCTGTCACTACCTCAGTCTCTCTCTCTCAAATAAATAAAATCTTTAAAAAAGAAAAGAAAAGAAAAGAAAACTGTAACTATGAGAAAATTAAAGTAGGGCAACACTTGATATAATTAAAGCTGACTACATCCAAAATGAAAGAGTAAAATTCAATCCAAAAGAGATGAATGAGAATGTATCTATATACCAGTGTGTGGGGAACACCAAACTGACAAATTTCATGTACCGTAACTCAGTTTTATAATACGACGTCTAGAATTTGCTTCAAAATACTGGGAAAGGGAAAATAACATATGAAACGAAAGCAGCTGTGAGCTGATACCCCTGGCTGGATGCTAACACTTGAGGACTCGTTAAACTAATCCACGTTAGAGTATATTTGAAAACTCCCATAATAAAAAGGTTCTATAAAATTCAAATTCAGCATCTACTGCAGAGGCTATTTTGTTAAGACTGTATACCACAAACCATGAAACATCAATACAATGAAATATAAGAGACACCAAAATTTAAAAGTATGTCAAAGATTTCGACACACCAAAATGTATATACGAAATGTTAAATTACAATCCACAATTATGTTAAAATCCATTTTTACTAACCAAAATCTGAGCCTTAAGCCTTATTCAATCTCTCTGTGAAAATCAACCCATGTCTCAAATTTCAGACAGTCATCAAAATTTATAGACTAAAAACTCAGCCACCCTGTTGTTCAAGGTACCAAAAGTTACTTCTTGATACCAGAGAGTATCAAACCAAGTTTAACTGAATTCAGATTAACACTAAGGGTGATGACAGACCTGAAGAGACAGGGAGAGAATTCCCATTCACTAAACCTTATAACTGCTAGGCACACAGTATCTCATTTAATCTTACAGTATCTCAAACTCTCACTTCTGTGAGATTAAAGCTATTAGCCACTCAATATTACAACAGGTAAGGAAAACTATTACAGGTGAGGCTCAGAGAGGTTAAGTAACTTGCCCTAGGCCACACAGCGACTAAGTGAAGAAGCTACGGAATGTGTCCTACTTAAAAGTTCAACACATCAGGCCACACCACCACTAATAAACCAAACGTCCTCCTTGCCTCAGCCCCTGAAATGCAAACATGCCTGAAGAAATTTAAGCTGTGGGTCTAAATGGCTTAATGCCATCAGACAGTTCCCTGAAAAACAAGTTATTCTAGACACACATAAACAAGATCTTAATTTAATGGATTTGCCCATCATTCTTTCCCTGAGACATTAGCCTACAAGAATTTTATTTGATACTTGAGAAAAGCTTTGACTTTCCCCAGCTTATACTTTTAAATTCCTAATTCTTTTATTCTTAACAAGCTATAAAATCATAAGAAAACAAACATCTCTCAGAAAGATTTTACAGGGAAGAAAAGGTTATTTAACAACTTTTTAAGAAGCTGGGCAGAATATAACTAGTATATAATTACTTGGGGATTTCACCAAAGCTGTTCTTTGCCACAACTTTATAAATGAGAGCAAGTGATCAGGTTTCTTTTTTTTTAAATGATATTTGTAATAGTATGCTATTAAATTAACAAAGTAGTATATGGTGATTCCAATTAAGTTCTAAACACCTTCCTCCTTTCATCCGCACATAGATGGATATGGTAATTTTTTTCTATCTTTAGTCATACACACACACACCACATATATATAAATATATACATACACACATATGCATCCCTCAAAATGTTTAAGGCAATTATGTCTGGATAGTAGGTTTCTTTTCAAACTGTTTTTTAATTTTTTATATTTTCTACAAAGTACAGGCATTATTTTTAGAAAAATGCCTACAAATGTTATTTTTTAAATGCATAGAAGAGAAACTGTCTAAAAAAGACTGGCCAGAGACCAATGGAAAACTGATGGTCCCCAGGAGATGAATCAGTGGAACCATAAGTGTTTCCTCGGGTCATTACAAAAGGAGGCTGTATGGGACTTATAAAAGTGTAATTGTTACTTTCAAACTCACTAAGTTTGTTAAGGTTACTAAGCTTAAGTAATTCCAAAATAAACACATTATCCTTGGGTCGCCAATACTGTCTTCAGTTAAAGTCTGTTACAGCGAGGTTCAGAAACATTAAGAGCATCCCTCAGTGAAACTCTTGCTTGGGGGCCCAGAATATAACTTTATACCACTGGAAAAACAGGTTTAAGGATACCCAAAATAAATACAGAGCTGATAGCAGCTCCACTTCCTAGTCTATCATTTAGCAATATGATCCTATAGTAGTAATGATGCGGTTCAACCACCGAAATGTTTGCAAACAACAAGAGTCCGTGAGTGCCTTTCCTTTAATCTTTATACTACTCACTAGCATTCAGTTCTATCAGTGAACCCTCTCCATACTGATGAGCTGCAGGTCCAAGTGAGTGATCATTGCTAGCATCTCCCCGAGTTAGCAACCACCAGGCTGCATCCCCACAAAGCAAGCTGAGCAGTGAGGCAAAACCTTACTAAAAGCCTTTTCAAGAACAGTAATGTACCAACAAAGCAATACCAAGAGCACTTTACATCTGCATGAGTTAGGAAATGAAACACATGGAACAAATTCAACTCAATGTTGAGGCATAACAGAAGCAACACAACTGTACCAAGAACTATAGAGTTCTTGATAGAAACCATCAAGAAATCTGTCGGTGCCTTTAAGGGTCAAGGCAAAGAGCAGAACTGGAGAAAGAGAGCATTCCAGAGTACTAGAAACTTCTCTCCTGTGCCCCATGTCACCCCTCCCCACACACACCCAACAAGGGAACAGAAATCTGCCAAGAGACTACAACATATAGTCCTCCCCCCAGATTTGCCCAACTTGATCCCTATCCTAAGCTTTCACTCTTTAAAGTATTAAGGGTGAATTTTTTCCTATGTAAAAATATCTGACTTTATAACGAAAGTCACTGAGAAAATATGATCCATTGTACAGTCAATTTTGCTGAAATACAACCATTCAGTAAAGGCGGGGGTTCTCATATGAGTTCTACAAATACACTGAGGAGAAAGATTTTAAATGTGTTATCTGTGTTCTTTAAATTACTCTATTTCCAAAAAAAAAAATTACTCTATTTCCAAGAAGCCGATGTTACATAATATTTCTTGACTAAGCTGACTGTGCCAGTAAAATACAGGGAGAAGTATTACTTCTGGACCTAGTTTCTACCTCTAAGGAAAGCCTTTCCACTTTTATAGCTAACATGACAAAATCTACTTTTCAGCCAAACTTCCTCAACACAGCAGTTTAGATACTATTTCAAATGCTATTAAATTTAATAGCAGGCCTAAATTCAGACTTCTCATTTCACTTTTGCACCTACTGGAAATTATTTCACTCAAAATAATTATGTCTTCAGACGATTTCCTATTTCCACTTAAAGTGGAAACAAATTAGAACACTTCAAATTCTATTTGCACTTCCCAAATACAGTAATGAGTCATTTATCTGGCATCATCAGAAAATGAGGTTCTCCACATGAAGCATTTTCCAGATAACTGAAGTCCACAAGAGCACAGAGCTTGTCTGCTTTGTTCCTGCTATATTCCCAGGGGCTAGAACAAGGACTGGCACGTAGAAGATGCTCAGTAATAGTCACTAAACATACGATTACATCAAGTACTACAGCCCTTTTATTTTTTACCATCTAATAAAAATTTTCCTACTGTTTCAGCCATTCCTTTTTTTAAAAAAAAAAAAGACCCTGAACAAAAATTAAGCGTTTTTGGGTTTTTTTTTTAATCTGGGACATCACTACAAACAACACTCACTCTACCCTCCTACCACACACCTACAATGCCCTCAGAAGTTATTAAAATACCATATTTAAATGGCCTCAATCTGCTATGCTAACTTTTCCTTTTCTTATATTAGGTATCATTTCTGTTTGCTGCTGCTGCCTTTACACACATATATCTGGCAAGGTTCTAAAATTAATTCTGCCTCCAAAGCAGAATAAAATACATGAACTTGGTTACAATTCTGAAGTCTTTCCCGCTTACCTCTGACCTGTGACTACATTCTGCTTCTATGCATTTAACAGACTCCTTACACCGCCCACAACATTCTACATAAAATCTAAAATGGTTCTATTAGTTTTAAATGAATATCTTAAGGGTTTTCATTTAAGTTCTGTGTTTCAAATACTAATCACAAGTAATGGCTCAAAGACCATCTCCAATATAAACCTCGGGGCATATTTTTTAATCCATTTAGGAGACACCAACCACGACAAAGCTGGATTTCATCTTGCTTGATACACTGTGATAGGGCCATAATTTAGATTCACTGTTCCAAAGTTCATGACAGCAAAAATCAAACACACTGGCAGCCATGGTGTATTGTGCTTGCACAGAAAGGCATATCTCCCTGAACCTAAGAGTGGAAAGAATAATTTAAGTATAACATTTAGTTTATATAATACGACTGGAGTTCCTTCCCCACAACAAACTTTGAATAATGTTTATAATTTAGCAATCAACTGAAATGATGAAAGAATTACCACAATTGAAATAAAATATTTATGTATTTCAAACCAGTAGAATTGTGTCTTCAAAAACTAAAATAAGCTAACACAAACCTAGTTCTGAATTAGGGATGGCTACAAATAAAATGGGCGATTTGTTTATTTGGGTTTTTGAATCTCTTTTCTTCTTTTTAAAGATTTAATGAACTTTCATTTGAAATAAGTGTAGTTTACTAAATTAAAGGATTTGATTACATATTCTTTAAAAGTAACTAGCTGGGTAAACAATAAAGTAAGTTATCCAGAAGTCAAGAAAAGAAAATTTACTTCAGACTGTTTTATGAATATTCTTCCAAAATCACCAATCCTTCAACAAAAATAGTTCAACGGAAGATTTCAGTTCCTGGTACTGAACTGAACAAAGAGAACCACATGTTTTTAATGGTTGCTCATAAACGACCCAAATAAATCTCCAAACGAACAGCAGTGGTTCTTTCTGTATTTTTCCCTTCAAAACTCACAAGACCAATTCAACATAAAAATAAAAATTACTGTACTTTATGGCACCACTCACTTTGTGACACATTTATTTGCTGTCATGAAAGTTAGTGCCTCAACAAAGTAAATGAGATTTAGGGAAAAACTTTTTTTATATCTTAAAGAGCACAAAATGTCCTTACCACTTGAGGCAGAAAAAGTTTACCCACCTCAAATGAGAAGCTTTTCAAACTAAGTGAGAGACCAAAGTATTTATATATCAATGTTACAAGGAAACTTTCCAAATAGCAAATAGCTTTCTAATCAATTCTGATGTGACCTTAGATCAGGATTACACTGCTAACTACCATTTATAAATAAGAAACGAAGCCTCCACAACAGAAAATAGAATTTAAAATGTGACCACTGATGTTCTTTCCCTGACTTTAAACAGTGAATTAAAACACAGCCCAACAGCACACCCTGCTGGAAGTCAGTGTTACAACTGGAGTAACTAGCAGCCAACTGGATTGTAAAGATTTCACCCAATATGATAATTACTTCCAAAAGAAACTACTTTCCCACTAAATGATAAAAGAGGCTCACAGGCGTTAACCATTAGATGACTATACATGTGGTCTTAAAGGTAAAATTAAGACTTAGAATAATTTCATATTCAAAGAATGCTTTTTCAGGTTCATTTCCTTAGCCCCACACAGCACCAACCCACCCCAGGTGATAGATATTACCACTTTTTATTTTAACCCTAAATAAAAATATTTTCCAATCTGCTTTCTGTAAAAAGAAATTGGTAATCACGTAAAAGGAAATTGAGACCATTTCTGAATGTGATTGCCTGTAGCATCCCTTGCTCCCCATCCCATCCTGGCCTCAGAAACATCCCTAAAGACCACCATTAAGAATCCACAAGGCAGCCCAGTGGCCAATGAACCATAATTTACATGCTGTTGGCAAAATGCCTACATGGATTCTGGAATTCAAACCATGCAGACTATATTAAGCCATATGCCATGAAACTCCCATCTAGTACATTTCAGTATTTCCTCAGATGTGAAAAAATCACAGAAGCCATTGTCTAATCCAGCTCGGTGCTCTCTTATAACAAACTCAAAGGAATCGAAGAATGAACAGAAAGGAACCAGTTTTTAAAATGTGCTCCGTTGGCTATAGAAAAAAAAGCTTCTTGGTACCACTGAACTCCCTCCTTATTCTAACACTGATATACATTGTTCTGAGTGACTAGCGTTAACTTCTTATCTGTTGCTCCCGCATTTAAAAGGTTCTGTTTGACCTGTGATCAACTTGGAGGGCACTCTTTATTGTAAAGGCCAGCAATTCTGAAAACCAATGAAAAGCCAAAGAAGATCAAACACTTCAGTGTAGTTTTCCCACAAGAACTGCAAAAGCAAGGGGCACCTGGCTGGCTCAGTCAGAAGAGCATGTGACTCTTGATCTCAGGGTCATGAGTTCCAGTTCCACACTGAGTGTAGAGATTACTAAAACAAATAAATAGGCTAAAAAAAAAAAAAAAAAAGAACTGCAAAAGCAATAATCATCTCAGACCTCAGGTCTACTTTTCTGAAATTGTCTCCAGAGGTATTATCTGGTTCATTATTTCAATCAAGGTACACTTTAAATTAGAATTTTAAAAGGATACCAACCTCGAGCCTCTTTTCAAGTGACTCAATCCTGTCCTTTTTGCTAGCTAGATTGGCCCGTGTGTAGCGGCTCTGCCCAGGAAGATACAAAACTTGACTGTAGCATTCTTCCCACACCTGGTTATAAGCTTCACTTGAGAGTTCTCCATGGCTCATACCTTGTTTGACCACTTCCATCTCCTGTACCAGAACGTCCTGGGCCTGTGGGCAGTAATAATTTCAGTAAGCTCGGGTACTAGATAACTTGCCATCAAGAGAGAGCTTTATAAAACTAGTTTTTCCTCTTTTTTTGGATAAAGGCAAGGAGTTGTGGCTGGCTGGTTGTTTTTTTTTTTTTTTTTTTTGGAAGGGAGGAACAATACCTAAGTAAAATGAATTAAAAAGCCAATAAGTTGGTGTAGACTGATCTGGAAAGTCAAGCGTCCGTGTATCACCAATAATATAAACATCCTCTGCCTTCACTCACGGTAATAGCAGCCACCATTTCTTGGATATCTACTATATGCCAGAAACATTTAAAGGTTTCACCTACATTAGCTCCAAACACCACAACCACCTTACAAAGTAGTTGGCATTAACCTCATTTTAAAGGTGATAAAACACGCTCAGAGAGATTAAGCAACTTGTTCAAAAACATATCACTAAGAAAGGCAAGGCAGAATCATGACCAAGCCAAATGGTACCTATGCTTGGCTGTGCTCTTTCCACTCTACCAATCCCACCCTACACCTTAGAGTTCACAAGATTGTGAAGAGGAACTAGACATTTCTTTTCATACATGCCTTTTTCTCATCTGATGAAGAGCCCCTGACATTGCCAGAGAATGAGATGGGGGCACAGATCAAAAAATAATGGATCACAGACCAGCTTTTACTTACTACTAAAGAAAGTTTAAGATGATAGAATGAGGGGGATAGAGTTGGACAGGCCTGGATACAAATCATAGCTTTACCATTTAAGGAGCTGTCTGAACGTAACATCTCTGAGCCCATTTCTCATCTGTAAAATGAGGATCATACCTACCTAACATGTTTGTTATTAGGATTAAGTGATACAATATACATAGAGAGCCTAGCCCAACATCAGACACAATGACTCCATGAGCATACCACATGAACTTTTTCCAGCCCTTTGCTTCATGGCTCAAAACTGACAACTATTTTTTTGTGCCTTAAAGAAAGCTTTCCATCATTCTAGTACATCAGAAAATAAGACACACCAAAATATATAAAATCAAATACAAAAAACTTTAAACAATGGAAAATAATGTCTATAGAAGATAAAGACTAGATACTTTAAAACAGTATCTCTGGGCGCCTGGGTGGCTCAATCAGTTAGATGTCTGCCTTCGGCTCAGGTCATGATCCCGGGGTCCTGGGATCAAGTTCTGCATTGCGCTCCCTGCTCTGCGGGGAGCCTGCCTCTCCCTCTGCTGCTCCCCCTGCTTGTGCTCTCTTGATCGCTCTGTCAAATAAATAAACAAAATCTTTAAAAAAATAAATAAATAGGGCCGCCTGGGTGGCTCAGTGCGTTAAAGCCTCTGCCTTTGGCTCAGGTCATGATCTCAGGGTCCTGGGATCGAGCCCCGCATCGGGTTCTCTGCTTGGCGGGGAGCCTGCTTTCCCCTCTCTCTCTGCCTGCCTCTCTGCCTACCTGTGATCTCTCTCTGTCAAATAAATAAATAAAATCTTTATAAATAAATAAATAAAAAATAAATAAAACTGTATCTCTGAGGGGAAATAATGAAAACAAACCAATTTTAACATCCTTAATGAAAATCTGACACTTTCATAAGAGAAATGTGTATTTCACTCTCAAACTGTACATAATAAAAATTTACAAATTCCGGGGCGTCTAGGTGGCTCAGTGGGTTAAGCCTCTGCCTTCGGCTCAGGTCATGATCTCAGGGTCCTGGAATAGACCCCCACATAGGGCTCTCTGCTCAGTGGGGAGCCTGCTTCCCCCTCTCTCTCTGCCTGCCTCTCTGCCTACTTGTGATCTCTCTCTCTCTCTAAAATAAATAAATAAAAATCTTTTTAAAAAAAATTTACAAATTCAACTCCTGTAATTATTAGAAAAGAGTATGACCAAGTTATCTTTAAATTCCCCATGAAGAATCTACTAAGTAAATAGCTGCTTCAAATTCTTTCTGGAACACAGAGGAATATAAATACATACATAAAATATAAAAGAATATTCAAACTGCTCTGTAATGGTTTCAAATAATTCCAAAGCACTACTTACAATTATTATTTCCCAAAAATTTTATTAGAATCTACCCCCATAGAACCTTCTATTAGGCAACAATAGATCACAATGTGATCCGTATTTCAGGTTTCCATACATACAGTAAATTCCTAAATCCCATCTTCCCCTATTTTCACTCTGGAGACTATTCGAGTATGCAGTTTGGAATATAATTCTCAACCTCAGTCCGATGATTAAATGTGCTCGCCACAAGCACAGGCCCTCGACAGATGTCAGTTTCCCATCACACTTACTAAAAAAGAGTAACTGAGACTTACTCAGAAATCAGAGACAAACTGTTTAAATATAAATCTAAACCCTCCCTCCTTTCTCATTTTCTAAAAATCCTTAAATAAAGATGTATTACTTTTACAAAAGGAAAACGGAAAGAAAAAGGCAGAGTGAAAGCATAGGAGAGAAGACAGAAAAAAGATATCTTATGGGTTTTCTCCCAAGCATGCAATAGCCCATACCAATCAACAGGTCTGTCACTGCCCCTCAGGGCTAAGGCCTACAGAAAAAAAGAGTAAAGCTAATGACCAGTCTGCTTCCAACCACAGCACCAACTGTATTTTCTCATACCATGGAACAGATTTCTATTCACAATCACAGCTGTTTGCTCTGTTAAAGCAGAAATAATCAAATGCATATGGAGGAAGAGGCAGGACAGACTTTATACAAGAAAACATTTCTGTATTTACTTATCCAAAAGGATAGTGGGAAATCCTGTGAGGGGAATAAATTCAGTAAACAGTATTTCCTTTCTCTGACTGGTGACTAGGTGAAAGAAACATTTTGAATATACACTTGCTTTTCATATTAATCTAAATAAATGAGGTTTAAGTATTAAAGGTATTCAATTCCACTCAGAAGTAGCAGAGTTAAACACAGGAAATGGCAATTGCAGCAACTGTCCATCAGACATACACCCATAAAACAAAAACACCTTGCCACATAAGCCAGTGATCACCTGAAGAACCTCTACCACAGAAGGGGAAGGGGGCGTGGTCAAGTATGTCTTCTTCCTAACACTCAGGATGAACATAATTAATGTTAATCACATAATTCATTTGTTTATAACTACCAGCATGCAAAAATAAGCTCACGTTCGTCCATGATACACAATACCTAATAAATACTTGAATCGAGACCGAAATATTACTGTTGAATCATACCTTTTTCAGCTCTTCTTTGGAGAATTTTTCATAAGGGTTATGTTCCAGATAGGCAATGTGTTCTGAATTATTAGTACCAAATCCTACAGTTTTTCCTTTTTTATTTCCAGATGGTTCATAAGGGTGATGTAGAAGGTCATAATGAAGCATTGTGATCATTTCTTTTTTGATTAGTTCTTCACTTTTTTGTAAATCTGTTAGAGGTGGTTCTACATTTAGAGGTCTTAGAATAGTTTCATTTACCTAAAATTTTAAAACAAGTACAATCACCAAACATATCACTGCAATACTGATGCTATTACTTGTTCTAGCATGAATTAAATAGCAGTTTTACATTTACATTTTCAAAAGAAACTTTTTTCCTTCTAAAGTCTTATTTGTATTAGAGATTAAATCTGGGAACTGCTTTACTATATTCCAGAAAGTAGATAAAATTATGTTTTACAGACTTTATGAATGATATAAAAACATCAATCATATAAGAAGAAACTTAAAACTTCCTAAGCCAGAAATTCTAACACTTACTTCTGATGGTCTTGGCAGATCTTTCTGGACAGCTTTGTGCATTCGTTTCATTTCCTTTACACGCTCTGCCTCTCGTATAGCCTTAAAAAATTATTGTTATATCCGTTATTACAGCCATGCAGTATTTGTCACATTTCAATAAAGCTGAAAACACTTCAGTCTATAAGAACATGTATGCTCAAAAAAAAAAAAAAAAAAAAAAAAAGAACATGTATGCTCAAGAGCTAATGCTGTAGAAATTTGTGGAAGTTTATAGAAAGACAATATAAGGCAATAGAAATCAGTCTATTCATTCTCTCATTACAATACAAACTAAGAACTGCCAACAGCTACTAGAGCATTCTCCAAGTTTACATGGCTCCATCCATCAGATAGTCATTCTTTTCTTGTTTAAATTGGAATCCCAACAAAAATCCTAGAACAGAACACAGGCAGTAATGTCCTGGACATCAGCTGTAGCAACATTTTTCTAGATATGCCTCCTGAGGCAAGCAAAAATAAACTGTGGGAATTACATCAAAATTAAAAGCTGCACACTGAAGGAAATGATCAATAAAAACTAAAAATCAACCTACTGAATGGGAGAAGATATTTGCAAATGACATATCCGATAAAAGGTTAGTATCCAAAATATATAAAGAATTTACACAACTCAACACCAAAATACAAATGATTCAATTAAAAATGGGCAGAAGAAAAAAAAATGGGCAGAAGACACTTCTCCAAGATGACATCCAGATGGCTAATTGCAGCAACTGTCCATCAGACATACACACGAAAAGATACTCAACATCTCTCATCATCAGGGCAATGCCAATCAAAACTACAATGAGATAGGGGCACCTAGCTGGCTCAGTCTATAGAGCATCTGACTCTTGCTTTCAGGGTCGTGAGTTCAACCCCACATTGGGTATGGAGCCTACTTAAAAAAATTTTTTTAAAAAGCTACAATGAGATATCACCTCACACCTGTCAGAATGGCTAAAATCAAAAACACAAGAAACAAGTGTTAGCAAGGATGTAGAGAAAAATGAACCCTTCTGTACTGTTAGCAGGAATGCAAACTGGTGCAGCCACTCAGGAAAACAGTATGGGAAGTTCTTCAGAAAGTTAAGAATAGAACTGCCCTACGATCCAGCGATCACACTTCTGGGCATTTACACACAAAAAAACATAAAAACACTAATTCAAAGAGATCCATGCACTCTTATGTTTAGAGCAACATTACTTACAATAGCCAAAATATGGAAGCAGCCCAAGTGTCCATGGATAGCTGAATGGATAAAGATGTGGTGTATGTTTGTGTGTATATACATATCTGTGTGTGTGTATGTGGGTGTGTGTGGATAGAGAAGGCGTAATACACACTCACACACTACAATGGAGTATTATTCAGTCTTTAGCCATAAAAAAGAATGAAATCTTGCCATCTGCAACAACATGGATGGAGCTAGAGAGTATTATGCTAAGCGAAAAAAGTCAGAGAAAGGCAAATATCAATGATTTCACTCATATATAGAATTTAAGAAATAAAACAAACCAGCAAAAGGAAAAAAAGAGAGACAGAGAGAAACCAAGAAACAGACTCTTAACTACAGAGAACAAACTGATGGTTACCAGAAGGCAGGTGGGTGGGGATGGGGGAAATAGGTGATAGGGATGAAGGAGGGCACTTGTCATGATGAGCACTGGGTGTTATATGAAAGCGTTGAATCATGACATTACACACCTGAAACTAATATTACACTGTATGTTAACTATACTGGAATTAAAATAAAATTTAAAAATTAAAATAAATTGGAATCCAAAACTCAGAAGGGACTCTCAGTTGTTCCTCCGGAAATACAACCCTCACTTCCACCCCAAAGTTACTGATTTTTAATTTAAAAAGCCAGCCAATGAATGTGTTGTTTCCTGATTCTTAAATCATTAAAAACGTGAGTTAACACATTAGAATTTCACAGCATTTCAAAGAGTAAATATGGGGCAAAGTAACTAAAAGAACTAAACACAAAAAGTATTATCCTGTATTACCCACCAAAAAGCACATTCGTGTGATTTCTAAAATATATGTGTATTGATGCTACTCATACTTCAGTCCCATGAAATTACTCAATTTCTAAAATCATCCTGAAATGGACTGCATCAAGAATTCCTAAAAGCAGTCACATGACCTCAGTATGAGAGCAAGATTCACCACTTTCCAAATATGAAAGCTGGGAAAGTTAATTAACCTGAGCTTATTTCCTTACTTCTAAAATGAAGCTAATATCCATCCCATCTACATCATCAGGCTGGTATGTGCAAATGAATAAGTAACTAACTATAAGATATATCAGTACAAGATGTTACTAATATTATCCTGACACACTCTAAATTTCCCTCTCCACCCCCACTTGCACACTCACTCTCTAAATAAAAAAATAAAATCTTTTAAAAAAATAAAAAGACCATGTGTATTTTAAAGAGGCATAATAAATCTGATAGGAGGTATTTAAATTATTATATACATACACATATACATACATAGATACACATTTTAAGAATGCCTCTCAAGATATTCTCAGTGTAGTATTAATTATGTGACTATATTACTAATGATGGTAAGTAATTTACTTTAGGGCAATCTTTTTAAATACTGAAAAAAACTTTTTTTTTTTTTAGTAGGGATCTTGACACATTTAATGACCATTCTTTATTCTTTCAGACACTGACACACTCAGCAACTTCACACTTCCTTTCAAGCACAATTACCTACCTGCTTCCGTGCATCCACATCGGCAGCATCTTCAATGTAAGTATCATCTATTTCACGATCTTCCAGCTCCTTCTCTGCATTTTCTGGCAGAACAATTTCGAAGTCATTCTTAGGGGCAGGAAGGCCCAACAACCCTAAACGGAGATGTTCACGAGATTCTCTTTCCTGTAGAAAAAAATTAGTCCTTCTAAATTCATACACATTAAGAATTCAACCAATATTCTTTAAGAGTTTCTAAAAAATAATTAGCCTATTTCGATTCTAGAAAAATGATCCCTAACTTCAGAGCAGAGACAAGTTTTTTGCTTGATTTCTATCTCACTTTCTTCTCTACATTAAGATTAAAACCTCTGATTTGTGATCAATACAATTACTCTGGGATATTCTAATAGAAGGTTTAGGAATTACCTCTGTAAGGGCAGAAAAATCCTTTAGGATTTCCATTTAAGGAAAACATTTCTAACACTGAAATTTAAGAGCAAATGAAAAGAACAAGTTGAAAAGTCAGTTTGTCCTTGGGCTAATAAAACCTAATCTGAAAAGATACTTGAATTTTTGTGTGTGTTTATTTTTAATAGAAATTATCATAGGGTACCTGGCTGGCTCAGTCAGTAGAGCATGCAACTCTTGATCTCGGGGTTTTGAGTTCAAACCCCATGTTGGGCACAGAGTTTACTTAAAAACAAATGGAAGGAAGGAAGAGGGGGAGGGAAGGAAGGAAGGAAGGAAGGAAGGAGGGAGGGAGGGAGGGAGGGAGGGAGGGAAGAAAGAAGAAAGGGGAAGGAAGGCAGGGGGAAGGAGGGAGGGAAGAAAGGAGGAAGGAATTACTAGATCATATGATGGCCAAAGAAAACAGTCTACATTTCCCAAAAGAAACTGCCTGGTACCCAAAGTTTTCCCCAGTACATCCTTGGCTTACCTTTCCAGTCTCATTCCCCACAGCTCCATTACATGTATGGTAGGTGTGAGGACCCGATGAGCTGCTATGTCCAAAACATGCTCCATGCTTACTCATATCGTGGCCTCCATCTGAGAGAGCCCCCAATCTCCTCCTGAGCATACCTTCTCAACAAAGGCTTTCCAAGTGCCCACCCAGTAAATGTGATTATTTCTTTCTTTGGCCACCCTAAGTATGTTGGTTTTACTCAGAGAGCTTATTCTGTTCTTACATTACAATTATTTTCAGACTTGGTTTAGTACGCCAATCTCTCCAGAGTATAAACTTCCTTAAGACAAAGGACATCTTTACTCAACCTTAGATCCTTTCAAGCCTCCAGATCAACGCTTTGCAACACATTACATTCTTCATGTAGCCATTCACAGCTGACATTAGTTGATAACGACTGGGGCACCAAAAAAATTCTAAACTAACCAAATCTATACATCAAGTTAGAATTAATTTGTAAAGTGAAAATAGGCCAATATCGTTGGAACGGATTAAAAAAAAAATCTCACAATGATTTTCTGTGGCATCACATAAAAGGATCCAACAGTAACATAATAAAAGCAGTAACAAGGGTAAAATAATAACTGTGGCTTTTATAATTAGCTGTCTATATCAGTTTGCAAAATACACAAAGGAAAACTTCACTACGATAAGCAATAAAATCAACTTAACTTTGAGATCTAGACTGTTCTTCTAAATGTATAGAGCAAACAGAGGAATCAGGGCTCAAAATCTAATTTATGAGGCATTCCAAACTCAAATTTTATTTTACAGAAAGAGAAAAAAAAGTATCATTCAAGAAAGTAAACTAGTCAGTAAATGATAAAAAAATAAAATCATATGAGATACAAGGAGCATTGCTATCAGCATAATCAATATTCACAAACATAGTAAGAATAAGTAGGCTTATGAAACCAAAAGGTTCTCCTTCTCAAGTCCTCCAATCATTCTTTTCTGGCATCCTCGGGTGTACAGTTTCTTAAGGTGTACACAACATGCACCAACAAGGGGAAATATTTTAATATGCCACCCGTGAGACAGAAGAGTTTTTTTTTTTTTTAAGTATTAAAAGGGAATTGACATGTACCATCTGCTTCACATAAGAGGGGTCACTGTAGTCTGCCATTCCATCCTCAGGATTAATGTTTAACTTGTCTCGAAGAGGCGTTCTACCAGGGGTGGAGTTAATAACGGGTTTGGGAGTTGTCCCACTGCGGGGAGTCAACCCTTCAGATCCATGAGAAGGAGTCCTAGAAAGACAGAAATTCCAATTAATAGAAGTGCCAATTTTATCTGGGTCGTGCTTTCAAATGTTTTCAACATAAACTATTTTATGTGAAAATCATTTTCACAGTATTTTATGTGAAAGCATAAAGAAACAAAGATCACAGCAATTTTGTCTCCCTACCTGGTTTTAAGTTAGCTCTCTAGGTTAAAATACAGGTTTAGTTCTAGTAGCTTAGTATTTACACGTCATCTTTTCACTTCAATGACTTTAAGTTATTACATTTGACATTTTCTTGCCTTGCTAAACTAGGCCCACCAAACATTATTTCAACCTTTCCTTGGCGTACTGCAGGGTGGCTAGGAACATGGAGGTTAGCCACCATGCTCAAACACACCCAGGAAACTCTTTTTGAGTTCAGTGTCTTTATCTTATCATTTGCCCCTCACCACCAGGGTCTGTTGGCTAGAGCACCACTATCTTGGGGGTGCGTGATAGTAAATCCCTTTACGTTTTGTTTGGAAACCAAACACCAGGCCTATATATACTGAGTGAGGGCAGTGACTCTCAGGAATAAAGTCCACAGACTCTGCAACTTATATTTTAATTGATCAAAGTCTTTCACTGTTGTTGTTGTCGTTGCTTATTTCCTGTATCTTGGCTCTGCTGCAGACAAGTGGTGCTGCCAGACAGGTGTTCCCAAAGGTGAGGTAGGGTGTTATCACAGGACATGGTCCCTGTTCCCAAGGAGTTTACAATCTAGTTGAGATTAAGACCTACACGGAAAAAGAGGGATTAGGCTCTCCTACAAGCCTTGCAAAAGTATTAAGTATCATTTAAGGATTTGGCTGCTGATGCTTCTCGATCCTGCTGTCGGGTACAGCTCTAACAGTCTGAGATGCTTCCTATACTAAAAAACCAGGAGGACCACCTACCCTAACACTGAAAATTAAAAGTAAAGCTCAAAGATTTCCAACCTTAAAATTCATTTCAAATTTCATTTTAATATGACTTGCTTCTACAGCATTTTTATCTTAAAAATTCTTCTTAAAAAACAGTAACTTAAAAAAACAGTAACTTAAAACAAAGCAAAACAATTGTAAACAAAGACTGAACTCTGACCTCTAGTTAATGAGATGCACAAGACAGTGTTAGAAGTGAAAGGGACAGAAACCTGCAACTTACTTTGAAACGCATTTAAAAATTAGATGGACTGACGGATAGATACATGGTAAAGCAAACACAGTAAAATGTTAACAACTGTAGAATCTAGGTGATAAGTGATACAGATGTTTGTTTTCCCAGTCTTTTAACCTCTCTGAATGTTAGAAATTTTCATAATAAAATGCTGGGAGAAAAGCAATAGTAATATACAGATAAAGGACCACAATTTTTATAAAATCCAACAAATGAACATTAAGAGTGGACGGATTCGTCCTTTTAAATCAGATAAAACGTATTCAGAAAACAAGGTGACAGCATCAGAAACCTTGAAATAAAAAAAGAAAGTTCCAGATAGTTTTAACCAATTCCTGGATATCATTATGTTATTTACTACTATGCGTGAGAAGAAATCAAAAAGGCAAGTTAAATACTTATTTCCATTCTCTATCAACGTTACCAAAGCGAACACGCCCAACCCTTGGATTGGAGTTTTCCTACAACAGGAAAGACCGATGTATTCACAGTACCTGAATGGGGTAGAGAGAACTGTGTTTGGGGTCTGTACAACCTGCCGCTGCGGAGTCACACCTGAGAAGTCGCTCTCGTGCAAAGGCGTGTTAAGTCCACCTTTTAATGGGGTGTCCACATTGGTCAGAGCCATGAGATTCTGAGCTTCCTGATAAACAAGAAGGTAAAGAAGTGTGTTTTAACAGTTCAGCCAGGATAGCGGCATCCTCTCTTCTGGTCCTATGATAGAAATCTCAAAGGAGACAGGATTCTTATACATTTCCTTAATGAACACCAAGAGAGAAAATGAACTCCGGGCCATGGCAGAATTCAATACTTCCATTCCTCTGTCAGCTAACATAGCCTGTCAGAGGTTTCAGAATAAAGTTTAAAATGCCAAGAAGTGTTTTGAAATGAAATTATCATGACCCAAAAGCTTCTATTACCTGTGCCAAATCTCTTTACAATCATAAAGAACTAAGAATTCAAATTTCCCAATGTGAGGCTAAATTGGCTAAATGTCAGAACACCCAATTTTTTTTTTTTTTTTTTTTGAGAGAGAGAGCGCGCGTGAGCACACAAGCATGCATACACGCATGAGCAGGGGAGGTGGGTAAGGGCAAAGGAAGAGACGAAGAATCTTAAGCAGGCTCCACACTCCACACAGAGCCCAACATAGGGCTCAACCTCATGACCCTAGATCATGACCTGAGCCAAAATCAAGAATAAGACGCTTAACCAGCTGAGCCACCAGGCGCCCCCAGAATACCCAGATTTTAGTCTGGCTTTATCACTAACTCTACTCAGTCTTCATTAGCCCCTGAGTCTCAGTTTCTTCTACTGAGAAATTAAGATACCACCACCTGGCCTATCCACTTTCTGAGAAAACTCCTGAGAGCAGGTTCCCTTCTGAAATCTTGCTGTTCTCTTTAGGCAGGTGTGACAATGCTCTCTTTAGCCCCTCTACCACAACTCTACACTCACTACTATCGCTGCACCCACAATCTCCTCATCCCCAGCTCCAGCTCTGTGAGAGACTACATTTTTCAAGATAGTCACAGCCATATCTCTCATCTCTTGTGCTCTTCTTAGGATCCAACCTTGATACACCTCCCATCAAGAGGTGGGGGTCTATGTCCCCTCCTTTTGAATCCGCGTAGCCTTGTGAATTACCTGTAACTAACAAAATGCAGCAAAGTGACACTGCTGGACTGCCAAGGCAAGCTAAGCAAAAACACAGCTTTCTACCACACTCTACAATACCCCCACTGGAGCCAAGAGACACCATGGGAGAAGTTCAACTGTTCTGAGGCCACATGCTGAAAGAAAGCCCAAGCCACAGAGAGGCCACATGTAGATTTACTCCCCATTCCCAGGTGAGGACCCAACCTACAGCCAGTATCAATTACCACACGTAGAAAGATGATTCAAGACCCTATGTGTCAAGACACCCCCAAATGTTGAGTCTTCTTAGCTGAGGCCCTAGACATCATGGAACAGAGACAAGCCATTCTTTCTGTGCCCTGTCGAAATTCCTGACCAACA
>CM052886.1:95589312-95691151 GCA_028534135.1 Potos flavus
CCCCAGCCACCCTCGGTTTGTTTCATGAGTTTAGGAGTCTCTTATGGTTTGTCTCCTTTCTGGTCCCCTCTTTAAACTCCCTGACTCTTAATTTCAGCTCAGCTCTTCATCTCAGGGTGGTGAGTTCAAGCCCAGCACTGGAACCCACTTTAAAAAAAGAGGGGGGGCTAACCTGCGTGCCACAGCTTAAGCCTCCAACTCTTGGTTTCAGTTCAGGTCATGATCTCAGGATCGTGAGAAGGAGCCCCATATTGGGCTCTGCACTCAGCACAGAGTCTGCTTGTCCCTCTACCTCCCACTCTGCCCCTCCCCCAACTCATGCTCATGCAAGCACAGGTTCTCTTTCTCTCTCAAATAAATAAAATCTTTAAAAAAGAAAGCAGCCTAAAGTCCACAAAGCCAAATATCACCTTCATGCTAGTCAGCTACAATAAGAGGCCAGGAGCCCTAACCTGTTTGTAAATTGCTAAGAGCTGACAATTACTTAGTAAACCATCACAGGGACAGTTTAAGGCCTGATATAATTTATACAGAGAAGTTGTTACTTATATATTACGATGACTTATTTTTATGTGGTTCACCTCTTACACTGTGAACTTCTTAAGGGCACCCAACATCTAGTAAAAACCTGGCACATAAACCCTCACACATTTACTAAATAAATGATAAAGATAGGAGTTCACACAATGAAAAACTGCTTTAACAGATTACCTGAGGGGCAGGAAGTACTAGTTTGCTTCTCTTTTTAGTAAATTCAGAAACACCACTAGTCTGAAGAATGGCTGATGGTAAATCAGATTCTTTTTTCCTTTTCAAATGTTGCTTATCTTTTTTTCTGTCTCTTCCTTCTTTTTCACTATCATGAATCAAAGTAGATAAGAGATTTTGTAAAGTTATATATAATCAATAACAGTAAAAGCCATATAAATACTCATACACTTATTGAACAAATTATTGAACAAAATAATCCCATTCCTAAGAAAATTACAGATAAAGACAAAATCCAAATACATTAAGTTGTGCCCTACGCCATCACTTACCCACTATATCCAAGAGGAGTGCGACTTAGAATAGAAACAGAATTATTAAGAAAATAAAATATAGTACTAAGTAACTTATGTACCAAACATTAAACCTATATAAAGACTATGATGATAAAATGTTATGTATAATTTCAAAAGGAAAACAAAACTACTCCTACATCACGATAATACTCTTATAAAAGTATGTGTGTGTGCAAAAAAAATGAAGGTTACAAGCATACAAAATGAGAAATAATTATATGAACAGGATGGGATTAAAACACTGAATTTTTAAATTTCCCTTTAAAACTGTTCTTTAGGGCACCGGGGTGGTGCAGTCAGTTGAGCATCTGACTCTTGATTTCAGCTCAGGTCATGATTTCAGGTTTATAGGATAGAACCCTGTGTTGGGCTCCACACTCAGTGGGAAGTCTGCTTGTCCCTCTCCCTCGGTTCCTGTTCCCACTCTCTCTCCCGAATAAACAAAATCTTTACAAATCTGTTCTTCAATTGTTCATTATGATTCTTTTTAATTCACAAATTTTTTTAAAGGATATTTAAGGGCACACCTGGGTGGCTCAGTGGGTTAAAGCCTCTGCCTTCGGCTCAGGTCATGATCTCAGGGTCCTGGGATCAAGCCCCGCATCGGGCTCTCTGCTCAGCAGGGACCCTGCTTCCCCCTCTATCTCTCTGCCTGCCTCTCTGCCTACTTGTGATCTCTCTCTGTCAAATAAATAAATAAAATCTTAAAAATAAATAAATAAATAATAAATAAATAAATAAAGGATCTTTAAGTCCTGACAATTGGTTACAAACACCAGGCTGGGGGCGCCTGGGTGGCTCATTGGGTTAAAGCCTCTGCCTTCGGCTCAGGTCATGATCTCAGGGTCCTGGGATCGAGCCCCGCATCTGGCTCTCTGCTCACCAGGGAACCTGCTTACCCCTCTCTCTCTGCCAGCCTCTCTGCCTACTTGTGATCTCTCTCTAACTCTGTCAAATAAATAAATAAAATCTTTAAAAAAAAAACAAACAAAAAACAAAAACAAACACCAGGCTGGAGGCCACCTTTGAAAGCTCTAAGAATGCCCCCTCCGTCTGCATGGCGGCCTCTTCCCCCTCCTCCCATCTAGCCTGCCCCTCCAGATGATCTGCTCCCACTTCAACCTCTTCATTTGCACAGGCCACGTAAAACAAGGTCTTAATGTAAGAAATAAATATAATGGAGTACATCCAGAAAATCCTGTTTCACAGTACCTGACACCTGTCATTTAGTACCAATTCATGTCAACAAAAATGGACGGTCAGTGAGGGAGCAGAAAACTAAAACTCTTTGACAATAGAAAAGGTTCTCCCTACGATATTCACATGCAAGAATGGAGAAACCCTAAAAATCCCTAAAAATGGGCAAAATCCTCTGCACCCTTAGACAAACATTTAATAAATACACTTATCCCCATTAGTTAAAAAGATTTAGGTACACATCAATAACTTCTTTCTTTTAATTCTAAGAAAAACAAGATAGAATTTTCACTAGAAAAGACAAAAAGAACCAGACCAGATTTTGACAGATTCCTCAGGCCATTAGTAAAATAACTAGCCCGTTCACAAATGTACATAAACGTTAAGATGGTGACTCAGTGAGCAGACAGTACACTAAGAGCCAAGGGCTAACATTTCAAGAGACAAAGAGCCTTCTGTGCCAAAAACATGACAGCAAGGGTCACTGGTTTTCTCAGAAAGGTGAATCCAGTAAATAAATAAAAACACTATGTAGGTCACATTGTCTTGAACAATAAAAATCTGGCTCTGACAAGGATAATGCATGGCCCTCCATAAAATTCCTACTATACTTTTTCATTTTCAAAATCAGAAAGGCAGGGGCGCCTGGGTGGCTCAGTGGGTTAAAGCCTCTGCCTTCGGCTCAGGTCATGATCTCAGGGTCCTGGGGTCGAGCCCCGCATCGGGCTCTCTGCTCAGCGGGGAGCCTGCTTCCCCCTCTCTCTCTGCCTGCCTCTCTGCCTACTTGTGATCTCTCTCTGTGTGTCAAATAAATAAATAAAATCTTTAAAAAAAAAAATCAGAAAAGCAACTTACGATCTTAGTTCCCCATCAAGATCCTGTTGTCTTAATTTTCTGAAATCTGCGTCAAGAGCCTGGTAATTTTCCTCAGAAGTATCATAAAAACCAAGAGCAGGCTTTTTTTCAAATGGAATTTCAGCATTATAATCAACTCCTCTCTTCTTTTTTCTCTTCTTCTGAATTTCTATGCCAGCTGCTCGAAGTTCTCTTCTCTTCTGGAGGGCTGCAAGACGCCTAAAGAAAAAGAAGACAAGATCACTTTGAAAATCACATATCATGGGGAAGGGATAGATCATCCAATAGAGTTAAGAAAACTATTTGGTTATTTAGGAAAGAAATATTTATTTAAATCCTCATCTCACACCATTCACCAAAACACTGGAGATTGGAATTCCCCTTTTGATTTAAAGGTTACACACACAAACAAAAAGCAAACAGAAAAACCAGAAGGAACTACAAGTAAATGTTTGTCTGATCTCTGGATGGGAATGTATTCACCTGATATAAATTAGATAAAGGACAAAGGTAAAGATCAACAGCTTTGCATTTTTTTTAAGATTTTATTTTAAGTAATATCTACTCCCAGTGTGGGGCTTGAACTCACAACCCTGAGATCGAGTTGCATGCTCTACCAACTGAGCCAGGCAACTGCCCTAACAGCTTTGAATTTTAAGTTTTATAACTCTATAGCACTATTTTTTTTTAAATCATGGAACAAAATTAACAGGCAAATAACAGGAAAAAACATCTGCAATTAATATTGGCAATGGTTAGAGATAAAGAATCTATGCAGGTTTGTTTGTTTTTTCACTGTATCCTAAGGTGGAAAAAAAGCAGAAGGAAATAAATAGCTCACTAAGGAAAAAGATGCAAATAGCCAAAATGATAAAAGGTATACTTAGCTAAGAATCATAAATTAAGGGGCGCCTGGGTGGCTCAGTGGGTTAAAGCCTCTGCCTTCGGCTCAAGTCATGATCTCAGGGTCCTGGGATTGAGCCCCACACCGGACTCTCGGCTCGGCGGTGAGCCTGCTTCCCCCTCTCTCTCTGTCTGCCTCTCTGCCTACTTGTGATCTCTCTCTCTCTGTCAAATAAATAAATAAAAATCTTTAAAAAAAAAAAAAAAGAATCATAAATTAAATCAAGTACCAATTCTGCATATCTCATTAATAGCGTTCAGTTTTTTGTTTTGTTTTAATGCCAAGCATGGAAAAAGTGGACAGTCACCCACACTGGTAATGGAAAGTAAACTGGTATAGCTTTCCCCAAAGAGTATTTGGAAATACACATTAAGACCCCTAAAGTTTCTCACCTTTTTTTTTTTTTTTAAGATTTTATTTATTTATTTGACACAGAGAGAGAGATCACAAGTAGGCAGAGAGGCAGGCAGAGAGAGAAGGGGAAGCAGGCTCCCTGCTGAACAGAGAGCCCGATTCGGGGCTTGATCCCAGGACCCTGAGATCATGACCTGAGCCGAAGGCAGAGGCTTTAACGCACTGAGCCACCCAGGCACCCCAGTTTCTCACCTTTTTTAACCCAACAATTTCACTCATCAGTTTTTAGCCTAAAGAAATAAATACCATGAACAAGGCCTCAGCTACTTCACCAAGCACTGTTTATTAGCTAATAACTGGACACAATCTAGACATCCAATAATAAGAAATTAGTTAAGAGCATTAATTGCATAGCTATGATAGGATATTATACAGACATCTATATAACCTTTAAAAAAACCTATAAATCTACTCTGCCACGAAAAGATGCTCAAGACATAATTGGTGTGTCACCAATGTTACCAAGTTCACATATTACAGAGCAACATGTAAAAATTACAGGCATATCTATCAGTGAACACATGCACATAAGATATGAAACATGTCCACCAAAATATTAACAGTAATAATCACTGAAGGTTGGAATTTCATTTCATCTTTACTTTTTTGTACTTTCCCATGATGCTATAATTTTAATGATTTAATGATGAGAACAGTTATTGACAATATTAATGGGGGAAATCAGTATTCAGAGCCTCATGCTGGAAGCTGCTCCTATATACTGACAAACATTAGAAAAAAAAAAGTTTAAAAGTCTCTGGAAAGGAATAAGTCTCTGGAAAGGATCCTAAGGAGATACAGCAAATGAAGAAACATTTATTCAAGAAAATCTAAAAGAGGATTTCAACTACCACCACGGTGTATCAGGCTGTACTTTCTAATTTCTAAGTTCTTCTTTCCAGCTTATCTCTGAACTCAGGAAAAGACCCTGGAGGCAAAGCAACCCCTGATGGGAACGGAAACTACCCCCTCAAGCAATAGGGACTGCCCTGAGCCACCAGACCCTGTGTAATTGACTCCAAGACAGTGATCGATGGGCCCTTTCCGCCCCACTTGCAGGTACCCACTGACCTTTGTCCCACATTTTCCTTATATAAACCTGGAAATATTTTTGGCACTTTGGAGATAGTCTTTGAGATGATAGTCCATGGTTTCCCCGGTGGTGGCCTCACTGAAATACATCCTTTCTTGTTTCATCACCACTTATCTCTCTGCATTTGGATTTTGCTGCAGCGAGTGGCCGAGTGGCCGAACTTAGTCTGTATGGGACCCCCGGGGCCGGGTGCTCTTGCACCCCTTCGCCCTGGCTACCAATCTAGTAAAATTCAGTTTAAAAAAGTGAGAGTCTGCGGTAGCTGAATTAAGACTCACTTTCTCTTCTCTTACCCCCTCTCAGCTCTGGGAAATAGAAACTCTACTCCACACTGATGCAGCCAAACGTGCAGGGTTCTCTCCCCTCTCCAGTTCCCAACAGGAGGGCTTTCATTCCAGGAGGGGCAAAATATCAGCAAGTCCCGTCCTCCCTCCAAAAATCTGTTGCAGAGGCTAAATTCCAACAAGAGTTGCCCAGAACAGAGCCTCTTCCCTCTTCTGCCCAGTCAGAGGCTCTACCTTGGGCACAATGCTAAGAATACTGGTGTTCCAGTAAGTACTCCTTTCCCCAGCTTGTGAGATGAAGCTTCCACAGGAGAAGCAAGCCATGGAGACCTGCAGCTGCTGCCCACACCAAGCACTCAGCTCCTATAGTGGGGATGTCACTGAGAGACAAATACACCAGAGCCCAGAGGTAGAACAGAGAACTCCAAATCTGCCCCAAATGAAACTGACTTCATGGGGCGCCTGAGTGGCTCAGTCAGCTAAGCATCTGCCTTCAGCTCAGGTCATGATTCCAGGGTCCTAGGATCCAGCCCCGCGTCGGGCTCCCTGCTCCATGGGGAGCCTGCTTCTCCCTCTCCCTCTGCCTGCTTGTATTTTCTCTCTCTGTCAAATAAATATATAAAATCTTTAAAAAAAAAAAAAAAAGAAAAGAAAAGAAACTGACTTCATTTGCCAGAGTATAGAGAAAATGTTCAAGCCTAAGCGCACTCTCAAAAACAGTGGAACTTTTGAGAGGTAACTGGGGAGAAACTGGTAGATTCACTGAAGGTACAGGCTAAACTACAGGCCAACTGGTTTGCCAGAGAGAACTAAGGAAAGAAAAAAACAGGGCCTTCCTGGGGTCAGAACAAATAGCAAACACTGACCTCTGAAACTATCCCTTCAAAGGAGCCCAAATTTAACTGGATCAGTTTGTGGGGAAATTTATGCCCCACGACATTGTTGAAAATACAGCAATCAGTGGGCGATTAGTAGATGTCAAAGAAAGCATGGTCAAAACATCATCCCAGGATGACTATGGGCATACCCAAGAGGGCACCCTCCATAAAAAGCAACATCAGAGGCTTTACATTTCTGAGCGGAGGGAAGGAAAGAGACTTCACTAAAATAAACCACAGTCACTAAACAAACAAGCAAATAATAATAAGTTAGGGGTGGGGAGAACATAGTACCCAAAATTGCTACAATATATCATCTAAAGTGTCCAGTTCCCAACAAAAAAATTTGAGACCTGCAAAGAATCAGGAAAGCATGACCCATACACCAGAAAAAAAGCTGGCAACAGAAACTGCCAGTGAGAACAACCAGATGTCAGATTTAGTAGACACACTTCAACAGGGCCATTTATGTTCAAAAAACAAAAGGAAACTGTGATGAAAAAAGCAAAAGAAGGAATGATGAAAATGTTGCATCAAATAGAGAAAATCAGTAAAGAGACAAAATTACTTAAAAGAACCAAAGTGTGGAGTGTTCACAGTAGGTGTGAACCAACAGAAGAATTAGCGAACTTAAGGAGAGATGGGTAAAGATTATACAATCCGGAAAAAAAGAGAAAAAGAAACAGAAACAGAGCCTCACAGAAATATGGAGCATCATTAAGTGCACCAACATATGCACAACAAGAATACCAAAAGAGAGAGAGAAAAAGAGTAAAATATTCAAAGACATAATGGCTGAAAATTCCCCATATTTACTGAACCTACACATCCAGAACGATCAACGAACTCCAACTCAGACAAACATAAGGGACCGCAAACAGAAACATCATGCTAAAAGTGCTAAAAGCCAAAGACAAGGAGTAAATCTTGAAAGCAGCAAGAGAAAGATGATTTCATGGCTTACAAAGAACTCCAATAAGATTAACAGCTAACTTATCATCAAAACAGCATATATAACATGATCCGATTTTATACAAATGTTACTGCATGTGTATGTACACATAAATGTAGCTCTGTATTGAAAAAAAGGTCTGCAAGGACACATTTACAAAGTAATTTTATTCTTTAAATAAAGGAAATATAGACTTCAAATGACATCAGAAAACCTTTACGATATAACGCTAAGTGAATAAAACCAACCTATACAGCATCATATCCACCACTCCCCAGAGAGAAAAGAGTACAACGTGGGAGAAAAAGTGTATTACTTTTATAATCAATAAAAAGCTTTAAAACAGATCTGTAATTTAGCATTAAAGGAAACAGGCCTACAATGTATTTTGCATACAAATCAATCTAATCTATTGTAAGATACATGTAAAACGCAAGTTATTAAGATGTATAGATTCTACAAAAAGTCTATGAGACAGTACAGAATAAATTTAAATCTGCAAAACAGTATTTAAAGCAAGTAATACCAGTTATACTCAGAGAGAAGCATCCTTAGACCGATCTACATGGTTAAAAGGCTCTAAATATTCAGTCTCCAAACACCAATGGACAAAAATGAAAAAGTGAATTTTTTTCAACCCTACTCACATTATTTAACCTTAAATAGTGTATAAAAGAGAAAAATGACTGAAACTGGGCAGAAAATTGCGCATCTCCTCTTGGTTTGTTTACTGTTCCAGGCCATTCATACCCCCACCCCATCCCTAAGTAACTATTTTGGTCTAGTGACTCGCCAGCTATGTCAACAAGCATCCTCAGGCATGAAAGAATCCTCCATCCCAGGATCTGGTACCTCAAAGTCATTACTGGGGAAACCATCAACACAATGCTAGTCATCAAGTCAGGAAGCACTTCCCAGTGTGGGGACCAAAAAAGGCAGCTGTGTAGGCTGAGAAGGTTATGCCAATGCCTGAATTCCAAAAGCTAATAAGCTTTTTTATGACTCAGATTTTCCCTTTATCCACTTCATCCTGGTTTCTGGGCCATTAGAAATTATGTCAATCATAGATCTAACCAAAAGGAAAAAAGAAGGGGAAAGTGGAGAAAACCTTGAACAGACGGCAATACTTAATTCCACTCATTTTTTAAATGAAAATTTCTATGAAAGCCTGAAATTTGGTTCAAGGCTCATTAACTCCTTCTACATTCAGCCAAGTTTCCTATTTCACAGCCAGTGCCTGCACAATACTAATCAGGAAGATTAAGTGGCAGTCATGCAAGAGTCACATAGCCTTGTGCGTCCTCTAGCCATCTGACTCCAGGATGGCTGTAACAAATGAAGCTCTCCTACGGTAACAGAACAAATTAACAGATCAAGTGACTATCTGGGCATTACCTCTGCCAACATCTTTTACTTCTTACAACATCTTTTTATATATTTTTTTCCCTATATCTATTCTGCAATAGTTAAGGGGGAAACTAAGACTTTTCCAAAAGACAGGGGTGCCTGGGTGGCTCAGTCGGAGGAGCATACAACTCTTGATCTTGGGGTTGTGGGTTCAAGCCCCACACTGGGTTTACTAAAAATATAAACTTCAAAAAAATAAACTTCAAAAAACTTTTAATTACTAAAAAAATCACTAAAAAAATAAACTTCAAAAAACTTTTCCAAAGTATAAAGGAATTAGATAATATTACCGAAACTGGAATTAGACAATTCTAATTATTACTTATGCAATGGAGTTGATAAATCAGTGTTTTACTGGGCCTAAAAATACACAGACTAATTATTCAACTATAGACGGAAACAACCATACCTTGCTTCTTCCAATTGTTTTTCTCTTGCTTTCCGCTTGGCTTTCTTTCCCTGAGTATTTGCCAGGCGGGCTCTAGCTTCAGAAAGCATCTCAAGTTCATCTGCAAAAATAAAGAGAAGAAAAACTAAGTTCTCCAACAGAAGCAAGGTATCTGAGAGACACACTGTACTGCTTAAGAGAAAAACCACAAACATAATCACTATATGGCATAGCATAATGGAAATAGCTTGGGTTTTGAAGTCAGAAAAAACGAAGTTAAAAACTAGGCCCACCACTTGCTAGCTATGTGACCCTGGATAATTTATTTACCCTCCTTGAGCATGTTTATCATCTATAAAAAGAGAATAACAAGTCCTATTTCACAGGAATGTTGAGAAGAACTAAGTAAAATATAAACACGTAAAGCACCTTTATCATATAATTATATCCTTCATTATCATCAACTAACTGGCACAGCACAAATCATGAAAAACTGTTAACAACTACTGCTTAATTATAAAGAAATTGATAATCTCCATTAGATACACCTTTTTTCCCTTTAGTTCTCTCTCCCAATACACTCCCATGGCTCCCACAGTAAAACAGATTTCATTACTGATGCCTTAGAGCAATTCCTATATAAGGCTGTCCAGTGGACTCACAAAGGAACTTTTAAAAAAACTCAGATTCCAGAATTACCCCCTCCGCACTCCAGCTTACTGACTCAGATCTCCCAGGGAGGCCCTCATACCTATGTTTTTAAAAGTTCGCCAAATGACAAAGATGTAGGTGGAAACCACTACCTTTAAACTTTTAAATTTTAAAATCTCAACAAATATTCACTGAATGCTTCACGACAACCCAGTGGAATAAGATAACTATTATTCTCTATCTGGCAGGAAAGAGAATCAAATCTCAGAAAGAGTATATGACTTGCCTAAGGTCAAATAGCTAGTAAGTGGCAGATGTTGAGTTTAAAATCCAGTTCCTCTGATTCTTGATCCAATGTCTGAAGAAGAGATCATGAGTCGGCCTCATAGTACTGCAGTGCTGCCTTTTCACAAAGATTAAATTACCTGCCTGAAGTTAAAGTAGTTAACAGGACTGGAACCCCAAATCCTGTCTTGTTGTCGCCGCCTCTCTTCATGGAATGGGAATGAGAAAACAGAATCCTCAAGGGCTTACCACTAGCCTTTAGGAAAGCTGTCTAGTAGTATTACGCTGCTTCATTTATTACATGAATTGAAAAATCAAAAGCTAAAGACACACTGTCCAGAAAGAGCAATTAACTCTGCCACAGAAGAATGGACACATTTAGAAAGAGAATAAAAAACAGACAGAACTAGGGTTTTAAAAAGTCAGAGGAGCTTAGAAAGAAACTCTAAGCGTTAAAAAGAGACTGGAGGAATCTATTGTTACTGAAAGAAATAAATTCCTCAGAAGCATACACTCACCCTCATCCATATCGATTGGATCAGGCCTTGCTGGTTTTGTTTCTGGATTTGGATCTATTTCTCCAGGTTTAAGTTTTCGTGGATCATCTGTTGTTTCCTCTTCATTATCTCTCTGTGCAGCTTTATCCCTAGAAAAAGGCCCAGAGAAGTTAGTCACGCTATCATACCAGTCTTAGAAATACCGGGTTTCCTAGCACTGGTACTCTTTTCTTTCAAAAACCCAACAGATGGGCATTCACAAAATAAAGTGATTCTACTATTGCTTCACCTGAAAGAGATGGTATTAAAATTCTAATTTCAACGAGTGTTTCCATTCACTATGAAATACAATTCAAGCAGCTCCTAAATCACAAATGCAAGGAAGCCATACAAATAAAGAAACTTTTAATGAAGAACTAAGATGTCCTGGTTAACTCTCAGCAATGTGATTATGGGTGATTATTTGCTTTTTTACTACTTTATCCCTGATTTTCTAGAATAAATACATACGATTTGTCTAACATGTTTAAATTATTCTTTTAAAATATATATAACAAGTATGTAATATTAATCAATCATATGAAACTTAAGAGTATATAATTCAATAGCCTTAACTCCTTTGGCTTTACTCAGATCTGCAACTAAATGTTTAAAGACAGAACATGCTAAAAGTTTATTCAGCCTCATTCAAGAGATAGACATCATTTTAATACTGTTTTTGGAAACTGACTTACAAAAGAAACTCATAATGTTCCAAGCACTGGGCAGCCGTTCTTCCGATGATTGGCGCAATGGTCCTCCACTGAGTTGGCATCAACTTAGCCAAGTGTAAGAGTTTTTCTTCTTCTTCTCTGGACCATTCTGTTTTCTTAATGCTTGGATCCAGCCACTCGTACCTATTAGATACCATGTTACACATTAATTGGTCACCTAATGTGAATATCCTATTTATACATTAGATATACTAACCTCTAGTGTCCGAAAAACACAAGCTCTCAGTCCTCAATTATGAAAGCTGTTCTTTGTTCACAACAGAATGTTCACTATTTGGTTAACTTTACCCCGTTCAATATTCTCTAAGTCACCAAATTCTACTGTATTTTAATTATGCAAGATTAGGGGGCGCCTGGGTGGCTCAGTCGTTAAGCATCTGCCTTTGGCTAAGGTCATGATCCCAGGGTCCTGGGATCGAGCCCCACATCGGGCTCCCTGCTCAACAGGAAGCCTGCTTCTCCCTCTCCCACTCCCTTGCTTGTATTCCCTCTCTCACTGTGTCTGTCAAATAAATAAAATCTTTAAAAAAAAATTATGCAATATTAGTAATGCTTAAAAAAGGTAACCTAACTGAAACATGATCATATGCCTTCTTTTTCATCAATTGTTTTCATTCATTTTACATTTTATTAGAGATTTTGAAATTATCTGAAATAAGACAATAACACCTCACGTTTTTAGTGTTTCTAGTTTTCAAAACACTGTCTTATACTTTGACTCATTTTCCACAACACCTTGGCTTACTTCGAGTATCTGACCTACACTCACTAAATGCTTTCCAACACCATATGCTTTATTTGTAGTTTTTAAATTTTGTAAAACTACTATGCCATCCTCCATCTTTCCTATCGCACCACCCAACCCACCTTTTCCATCCAGTCTACTTAGCTGGCAAACAGGATACAAGCCTTACTAAATATTAGGGCAGGAGCTTAGCGCCACTAACAGAAGTAGAAATCAAAACTTCAGGCTGAGAACCATCTTCCTCTTTGGGATCCAATCTCTACATTCTGATCCTTTCTCCCACCCAGGTGCCTAGGAAATTAAGTCACTCTTGCACAATCCAAAATATGATCCTAGTACCACATGGGTCAAGGCTGGGGCCAGATCACTCATTTCAAGAGCTTAATGTGTCCACTACCCAGTGACTTAAGAGGGGACACCACAGGTACGATGGTGGGTTAAGCTATATTCTGAGGTAACAAATATACAATATTTCAACTGTTATTAGGGCACCTGGGTGGCTCAGTCAGTTGAGCGTCTGCCTTCAGCTCAGGACCCTTGATCCCAGAGTCCTGGGACCAAGCCTCGAATTGGGCTCCCTGCTCAGCAGAGTCTGCCCGTCCCCCTGCTCATGCTTGCACACGCTTCCTCTCTCTCTCTGAAATAAATAAATAAAATCTTTAAAAAAACAATATTTCAACTATATTAATAAGGAAACTCAACTAACTGTGAGCTAGCCTAGAAAATTAACCATTACTTATCAATAACTTCTTCGGCAAAGTAAGTTCTAAATCAACTTATAAACTTTTGGAACGCAATCCACTTACAAGCCAGGGCCCATGTCTACTAAAAGTAAATTTATTATATGCTTCACAAAACACTTTCAAGGACATTAACTTGTTTGACCCTCATATCTCCATCAGTTAAGGCCAAGTATTTTATCCCGATTGGGAGAAAACAGGGACAGAAAAGCGGGGATAGAAAAATGGCTTGCCTAAGATCCCACAGGAAGCAAGTGACAGCTAAGGCTTAAATCTAAATTCCCATCTCCCGCTCCGTACTTTCTGTTCTATCACACTGCCTGCTTTCTTTGGCAAGGTTCAAAGAACTGACATTTTCCTCATCATAATTAAGGTCGCTTTCTGCTTTCCACTCATTAAGTGGTACATACCATCTGGCTTTGCACTGCTTTGCTGATTTTCTGTGCAGCAGTGAGGCAATCCTAGACCACTGGTTTTTTCCATATTTCATTACCGCTGCTTTCAGAATTTCATCCTAAAAAAATTGTCGGAGAAAAACAATATATTCAATCACAAAATTCCAAGTGAGAAAAGACAAAATTTAAATGAACTCTGACAGGATTCCTAGGGAGAAAGAGAAAGTCATTAACACATATACACACACACATACACACCCTAGGTAAGAGGGGAAAAAAGTACAAAAACTTCATTTACTATAATAAATGACAAACCAGAATTGGCAAAATGCAAAAAAATCAAGAAGAAACCCTCAGAAGGACAGCCTATACTTCCTTATACACAAACCCTCCCCCACCTCAATAAACTGGGAGTACAGCCCAATCTAGGAAACCCTACTTGGCAGTGATTAACAAAAAGTACTCTCCAAGGTTTGGCTGTCATCCTCCTCAAAAGGATACAGCTCAACCATCTATTCATTCATTCAAAAAATATTTCCTGAACACCTACCTGGTACCAGGTCTTGCATACTTAGGAAAAGAGAATGAAATAGGCCTCATCCAGGCCTCGAGAAGCAAGTCAAGACCTGGTGAATCCATTCTCCATTCCAGCTTACAAATATCATTATTTCCCCAGTCCCATAATCCCTGCTCTGACCCAAAAATCCACATATCAGATCTAACCTAAGAATTAAGTATTTCTTCCCTATCGCACCAGTCAGTTCATCCTCCAGGCTTTAGTTACTGTTTCACCAGGGGACCCGTTCTGATATAGAATTCACGAATTCCAGGGGAGTCCAGAAAGGTAAGCCACAGACCCCAAGGATAATAGAGCAATAGACGAATGCACTTGGGGCATTTTACTTTTAGACTTTTTTCCACACTGAACTTGAGATACATGCCTCATACATGAGCCATTCCACCCCATTCCATGTCCCCACAGCACCTCCCCCCCCCCAATCATCAGAGATTTAAAAAGACTGCAGGGTTTTGGCCACTACACAGGAATCCTGCTGTTGCTTGATTTTGTTCATCTGTCTCTCCCCCAGAAGTCATCTCTTCTCAAATTTAAACAGCCTATTTCCCTCTGTGCAAGCTGTGAGACAAGGTTGTCAGGGATTTTATGTGTAACTTTGTTGCAATACTGCTAAACTTAGACACATCTTCAACTAAGTACATATAGCAATTATCCACCCTACTAGATTCATTCTGCAAACATTTGCCAAACAACCTATTTCATGTGTTTCCTATTTCATTACTGTCCTAGGTTCTAAGAATTCCAAGACCTGGTCCTCTTTCAGTGCTGTCTGCTGGGAAAAGCAGTATCAACTAGCACTTACTGAAAGACTCCTGTGTGCCAGATTCTGTTCTAAATGTTGACTCATTTAGTGCTCAAAAGAAGAAGATGATGATGATGATGATGATGATGATGATTCCCATTAGAAAACTGAGGCTTGCAGAAATTAAGAAATTTACCAGCATCACACAGGAGAATGTGATGCTTGCAAAAGGGTAAAGCAAGAGGTGCCATGGGACCACTGGAAGTGTAAATTATTTTTACAGAGTGATTGGGCAAAAATTCCACGGTTTCTTTTTTGAAGGATGGTCAGAAAGATGTCAAGCAGTAGGGGGAGAACATTCCAAGAACGCACAAGAAGTAAAAAGACACTGCGTAAAAAGATACAATGTGCTCAGGAAACTGACAAATTCAGTGCACTCTGAACACAAAGTGCACCAAAATCTTATTTGTATTTTACTCCTTCACCCCTGCCCTTCAGCCAGCCATTGGCATCATCCATTGCATTTCGGGAAGCAGAGAGACTACCGTAGATAGTTTGTCCTATCTAGCTTCTATCCTAGCCGAGGCGGAGTGACAGGAAGAGACAGGCCTTGGATCTGTGGTGACGACAGACAAATTACGCCTTGATAACAAGAGGGCTGCGGGCATAAACGGGCTCTGAACTTGGCACTCCAGCTGCTTTCCCTCTGCAAGGAAGTCAACAAAGAAACAAAGTTGTGGCCATAGCACTTCTCTATATTTGAGTTATCAGAGAGGCACCGTGCCCGGGCTGAGAGAAGGGGGTGTAACAGATTACCAACTCTCACTGATGTCCTGCCCCGCCCCCTCTACACTGCGAGTTCCTCCAGGGCGGGGGCGCGTCCTCAGCCCAACAAATATTCACTAAGGGCCTAACAAGTGCCTCGCACGTCGTCAAGTGGTTAAATCACAGTGCCTGTCCTAGGAGTGCTCAGATAACGCAGGGCGGGACACCATATTAGGACCCCGAGGGTCCGCCCCGCGGTGCGCCCCCATGCAGACCCCGCAAGGCATCCTCCTGGCCTCCCCGACCTCCGCGCGCGTGCGCATAACCTGCCGAAGGGGGCGGAGGGCAGCGGACGGCGGGAAAAGGGGACTTACCTCGGTATTCCTCCACACGCCCCCCTTGATCATAATTCGAGGCATCTTGGCTGCGGAGTGTCTCGGCAAGCGGCCGAGAGGAGCTTCACAAAAGTAGTAACGGCGCTGCGGCCACGGGACCTAATGCCGCCACTTCCTCCAAGCGCGACCTTCTGGTTTGAAGAGATCTGCGCAGGCGCAAGGCTGGGGTGGGGGTGGGGGAAAGCAGAGTAGCAAGTCTCGCGAGAACCCGTTTGCTGAAAGGAGTAAGCGCCTCGTTGTTAAAGCTCTAGTCTAGGAAAACTGACAGAAAACCATCAAACACCTCTGGCTAAAGCGCCCTACGCCGCGCGCATGCCCAAAAGAGGTTGGAGGAAACCACGGCTCTCGCGAGGTGTCGCCGGCGGCTCCTAGTCGGGAAGGTCGCGGTGGAACTGATCGTGATGTCACCTAGTGGCGAAGAAAGGGAACATCACGTGGGCGAGATTGGCGCCGCTTCTTAGAGAAGAGCTTTGTTAATTTTTTAATTTAACACTTTATTAGGCATTTAACTAATAGGAATTTGTTCGCAGAATACTCAGCAAAAGGGAAAATCTTATTTAAGCCTAATTTTTTTAATCTCTAAAATAGAGGTAATAGTACAGCAACCTCATAGGGTTGTCCTAAGGCTTAAATGGGATCATAAACCTAGCCCAGTATCGGATACATAATAACTGCGCCCAAAGGTGGCAGATGTTGTTATAAGAAGGACAACCCCGGATGATCGGTGATTGTCCCAGAAACCTGCAAAAATATCTTGTCAGGGTTTGTCATACATCGCTATTCAGTCTATGTGAATTGATAAAGAATTATCATTGATAGGCACTCGTATTAGACAAACTCTGGTTGGATTGAAATCTTGGCTCTCCCATCAGCTTGGGTAATAACCTTGCTGAGTCTCAGTATCCTCATCTGAGAAGTGGAGTTAAAGCCTACCTCTGGGCGCCTAGGTGGCTCAGTGGGTTAAAGCCTCTGCCTTTGGCTCAGGTCATGATCTCAGGGTCCTGGGATCGAGCCTCACATCGGGCTCTCTGCTCAGCAGGGAGCCTGCTTCCCCCTCTCTCTCTGCCTGCCTCTCTGCCTACTTGTGGTGTCTCTCTCTCTCTCTCTCTCTGTCAAATAAATAATTTTTTTAAAAAAGCCTACCTCATAAATTTGGGGGGCAAATTGAGACATACCTAAAACCCAATGAAGTAGAGATTGTGAAACTGCCATTCTACCTCCCAAGCACTCAGTGTCCTTTGCCATTTCAAAACATCCCGTTAGTGCCAGCCCTGGAAAGTATGAAAATATTTAGTGGACTAGGAAACATCTGAGTATTTATATAATGCCTTTCTCTTTGTATTTCTTCATTTTCCTCTTCTGGAAAAGCTACAGAATCTTCTGATTACATTTTTGTTAAATTTTTTTTTGCCTTGAAATGGGAAGTTGGACCAATAAAATCACTACTTTGTTGGGAGAAAGCAATGTCGGCTTGTGAAGGACACACAGACTTGTCCATGTAATATCTCGGTCCACTCTTATCTCTGCTATCAACTGTCTGTGTGACCGGTAACAAGCCATTTTCTGTCTCTGGACCTCTGTTTGCAATGCTCCTCTGTAGGATGTGTGACCATTACCTCCTGCCCACCCCAGGTCCCATCATCCACTCAGTTACTGTGGTTACAGTGTCTCACTCTTTCTCACTCTCTCCTCTTTCTCTCTCTCCATCTCTCTCTCTCTCTCTCTCTCTCTCTCTCTCACACACACACACACACACACACACACACCCCACACTGGCCGTTTGATTGATCTTAAGATATCAAAGCTGAACCAATTAAGTCTTCTCCCCAGGAATTTTAACAGAGGAACCGAGAAGAGGCCAGTCTCTCTGCTGGCCAATGAATCTCTAACATGTGACACCCAGGAATTGTCTGTATGGACAGGAATTCTGTATGATGTAGACTAAGAAGAGAAGAAAGCAAGTTCCAGATGCATTGAGAGAAGCAGAGAGGACAGTATAAAACAACAGAGGTAGGTCCTGACTATGCCAGAGTCCCTGGATCCAGTATGTTCCTCGGTCTTAGGTGCATCCCTGTTCTTGAATTATGATTAGTTCCCTTTCTGGCTTTAGCTAGTTGGAGTTGGGTTTCTATTATTTATAAGCAAGATTCCTGACAAATTAGAGTTGGGCCAGTCCTCTCTCAAGAGCCATTTCAGATCTAACATTTTAAGTGTCCATAATGATGGCTTCTCCTTCTCACTCAGGACCACCTTTATCCTATATGTAAACCTCTATACGAACTAGAAAAAGGTGATTCTTCTTCAAGGCACCTTATTAACACCTGCTGGAAAATTGTCACAAAATACTGATGTTTTGGAAACAAGAGATACAGTATGGGAAAGTGAGATCGACCATGTCTACAACATAAATCGTGCCCCCTAGGAGCGTGCATTGTACAACCTGCCCACTGGGACTGTACAGCCCTGACAAATGTCCACCAAGGCACCCTTGAACATGCAGACTGCATGTCTCACTTAAGGATTCACAAAATGCAACATCATGACAGTTCCAGGATGTCTAAAACCAGACTGCATAGCCATGAACACAAAAAGCTGTTCTCCGACATGGCATAGATTGGCCAGCACCCGCACTATGTCACCCCAACCTCATCAGCCAGGACTCAGGACCCCTACAAAGAGGCCATTGCCACCCCAGGGGCTGCCAAGGATCTCTGGCATGGCAGCCATAACGAGCAGCCATCATCGAGCAACCAGACTATACAGTCCCTGTGATCTTTAGGAAAGCAAGTGGTCAGTTCTAGACAGAGGCTTAATGAGAAAGACACTCCACTTCCTTCTCACTCACCCACATGTGTTCCTCAGAGCACTGGCTGCATGGGGTCACTCCATTAAAAATAAATTTTTTATAATTATTTGAATTTGAAAAAAGCAGCATGCTCTGTCCACTCCCTTTTACACAGTTGCCAAAATCGAAGCCAGTATAGATGTTTCAAGATGAAGAAATCTGTCTCTCCCTGTCGAAGGTTAAATTGTGCACCCCAAACAAATATGTTCCAAGTTCTAATCCGTGGTACCTGTAAACATGACCTTAACATTTGGAAATTGTAGATGTAATCAAGTTAAGATGAGGTCATACTGGAGTAGGGTGGACCTTAATCCAATGACTGATGTCCTTAGAAGAAGACAAGAGATGTAGACACACAGGGAGAACCCTATATGAAGAAGAAGGCAGGGCACTTGGGTGGCTCAGTTCGTTAAGCGACTGCCTTCGGCTCAGGTCACGATCCTGGAGTCCCAGGGTCCGGTCCCCGCGTTGGGGCTTGCTGCTCAGCAGGAATTCTGCTTCTCCCTCTGAATCTCCCCCCCTCATACTCTCTCTCTCATTCTCTCTCAAATAAATAAAATCTTTTTTTAAAAAATGAGGAAGGCAGAGGTTGGAATGAATGATGCATCTGCAAGCCAAGGAAAGCCAAAGATGGCCAGCAACACGGGAACTAGGAGAGAGGCATGGAGTATCTTCTCCCTTTGCGCACCCAAGGATGAACCAACCTCGCTAACACCTTTAATTTTGGAATTCCAGCCTCCTGAACAGTGAGAGAATAAATTTCTCTTATTGTAAGCCACCCACACTTTGTGGTTCTTTGTTACAGCACCCCTAGGAAACGAATACACTCCCTTTTTTTTCCCTTAAGATTTTATTGATTTGTCAGAGAGGGGGAGAGAGAGAGAGAGCGAGAGAGAGCACAAGCAGGGGAAGCGGCAGGCAGAGGGAGAAGCAGGCTCCTCGCCAAGCAAGGACCCTGGGATCATGCCCTGAGCCGAAGACAGACACTTAACCGAGCCACCCAGGCGTCCCTACACTCCCTTTTTAATATAGCATTTCCAAACTAATTTAACCCTGGAAATCTTTCTTCTTAGAATAGCTATTGATATTTAGGAAACACAAGTGGGGAAACTCTGGCCCAGGAAAAGGAAGCTAGAGGTCCAGCCAGTTACAAAGGAGTAGATGTTAGGAGGAGGGTTTGTATCTTGTATTGTCCCCCTTTTTCCCCACCTCTCATTCCTTCCTGAAGAGCCAGCTCTGACTGGGCCAACTTTGCTTAGCCAAGAAAACAATCAAAATTCTAGTTGCCTTCATGTTTTTACCATCAAACTGTGCAGGAAAGGGCTGAAGTTGGGGTCAGAAGCCTGTGACAATACCAAGGCATTAGGGGCTGGGGATAGCCACCCTCAAAATCTTCATTATCTCCCCAAATAAACAGACAGAATTTCAGTAGAAACACTGTGCTACTTTGTAAATAAAATTTCAAGACAAAACCTCTAGCCCTGCCCTGTCTACCAGATTGCTACCCCTAAGCCTCTCTCTTCTATTTAGAAGCTCCTCGGCTAAGGTAGGAAGAGGTTAATGTCTGGGTAGAAATGGTATTTCATGCACTCTGAATGCTAGTAATTGACACCATATTGCTAAATTGGCTTGGATTTCACCTACTGACACATGGATCCAGTTGTAGTTTGTAATTTTTTTTTTCCCCTCAGGTGCTCATATTCATTATTTCTAGGGAGTCCCCTGTGTCCTGAGGTGGCAAAGTTTTCCCGAAGAGATTTTGTTTTTTTTCTCGGGCCACAGAGGCTCAACAGTCTTTTTGAGCTTATTTCTCGGTTTAAGATCAATATTCTGATCAGGTAGTTCATATCTAGACCCTGCATCCACATGGCACAGACTTAGGATTTCTATTTCTCACAAGAGACTTTTCTATGTTCATGTACCAGACCCCAGACCCATATACCCAACTACATCCCAAACAGTTCCACTTGGGTGTGTCACATCTTCCTCAAATTCAACTTCCCAAAATTGAGCTCCTCCATAAAGCCTATACTTCTCCAGCATTCCTTATTTCAGTAAATAGTACCGGGCTGCCATGTACAGTGGTATAAGTAGTTCACTGCACAAGGGAAAAAAGGGGGCTGGAATCCAGCTTGCATGCTGCTTATCAGGCAATGCATCCACAGGACAGTGTCCACCAAGAGGGCATCTTTCTCTAAGTGTATAAAGATACCACATGGGCTGGACACCACATTTCACCCTGGCAAGAGCGCTACCATCCACTTTGTGGCCACTTGTCCCTTTCCCATATCTCCCCCCATATCCAAGTCATCTCAGAGTCTTGCACTTTTACCTCCCGGTTAGACCTCAAATCCATCTCCTTTGTGCCACTTCTGTACGTTGCCAGATTTACCAAATAAAAATGCAGAACTCCCAGTTAAACCTGAATTTCAATTTTTTTAAAAAAACATAATTTTTAGCATAATTATGCCTCATGTGCCCATTCTGTCCCCCCTTTCTAAAAGGACCCCGATTTTTACTCTGACCCACACTGCACCCAAACAAAAGAACACATTCCTAACCAGATGATCAGAGCCACGTGCACACCATCACCCCTGAAAGCTGTCCCCACACTATTCCCCTATTTGGTGGAGACCAACACATTTCCTCAGAAGACAAGTCATTGGGATATTTGGCTTCTTACTTAATATGAGGCTGGGTCCCTCCATGCACATTAAGAAATGTTCATTTCTCACAGATGTATTTCTTACAAAGCCCGGGTTTGGGAGCCTCAGCGTTGGCTCAAGTCGGTCACATCCCCAGGATAGGCTCGGCACCATAATCCTTCCTAGAGTCCCTCAGCATTGGAAGGACACCAAATGGGCTCCCGTGTCCTTTCCCAGAGCCCACTGGGAACGTGGCCAGTGGACCCCCTAAGAGGTACACCATCCCACATCAAGCCCATTGCTTAGTCTCAAGTCAAGGCATCGCTCTGTCCTGATTTTCCAGTCTCTCAGTCACTGGTATAATTTGGAGGAATTCCAGCTCTAACATACTTCAGCAAATCAAATCCTATAAACAAGGCTTTTATCTGCCCAGTTTTTGAGGGCCAAATGCCTAAGAGCAAAAGGAAACCGTCTAATCAAACTGGATACTCATACTGGAAACAAAGACAATGATTGGAATTGTACAGAATATTCATAAATCATGTGTGCAATTGTAAAAGTTTAACATCCTAATATCTTAATATTTTGACAACTGAGAGTGTGCAGACTGTAGAAACAGTCTTGGAATGGTCTTCAATTAGCTTATTTGGACTTCGGGGCCACTAGCACTAAATCGAATATTCCCTCCAGGCCACAGGAGCCAGTTTTCATTTTTCCCAAGATCCAAAGTTAGAATACCTTGTGTACAACGTCGAGTTGTTACTCTAATGCATTCACTTGGAAATGTCACATACGGGTTGTTTCTATTAAGCCTGCAAGCTGCAGTTATTTAAAGAAATTAACACACGCACACACCCACGTCCACACCTGCACACACATGTTATTTACCAAGGAAGGTAAAGTGAGGTGAAGGGGATCTTTACACCTTAAAAGGTCCAACGTTTTTGAGCCTAGAAAGAAGGACTGGAACAGCTAGGACACCCACATATTTTTCCCATTTGGCCATTGGGTGTATGCCTTAGTCTCCCCGAAAAGATGCACACACATGAATTTATGTCCTGCCCAAAGTTAGCCATGGAACTCCACACCTGCCGGCGGTTGGCAATGCCAAGGAGTAAGAAAGACCTGGCCACTGAGATGTGCCCACAGAGCACCCCAAATCCACTGAAAATTGCCCTGATTTCCATCCAGGAGATGGAATGTGGCCCCGCAACTCCAGGAGGTCAATTTTTCAATAGCTTTCTTTTTTAATCCTATCTACTTTGGTTTAGAGCCGTGTGTAGGAATTATATAGACCTCTTTGAAATCTAGAGGCTGATATAAATCTTCTGAAACTGTCCTTTGGTCGTTTTTCTTAATACCTTTACTGTGTAGGACTTCTTCCCTCCAAAACAACAGAGCAGAGCGGTTTTCCCGTTCCGCTTAGATAATCCCATCTGGAAATTCCTGCAGAATCACTTTTTCCATTTCTATTGTGTTCTCCATTATCCACCCACATGGGTGGTCATGACTGACTTTTTTATATTTTAACTCACAGAAGCACAAAAAAAGAGTTTTTTCAGGAGTGGATGTATTTGAGAAAATCTGTTGGCAACCTCGTTTTTCTTTCCTTTTCTAAATTGTTTGGTTTTGTTTTCTTTTCTGGATTTCGTTGGGGACAGGGATGAGCTTTGTGTCCCAGGAGCAAGAGAATCAGCACAGAGGCATGTTGATGCTAACCCAAAGTGTGGTCAGACACAGTCGCTGGTGGTATGACCACCATGTTGGTCCAAAGGCCAGTATGAGGAGAGCGTGGATGTACTGGGTCCTGCCTGAATCTGCTTCCTTTACTTCGGCTACGTCTAAAGACAACAATTTGCCAGGGAAAGAAATCATATCTCGTGTCTTGGGCATTTTGAGTGTCAGTCTGGGCCCCAATTCTCTCTTTCCACTTTAAGGTTTGGGCAGACCAGACCTGCAACCCTCATTAGCCAACCAACGGGGTCTCCTTAGTAGAGCAGATTGGCTACGAAGATGCTGAGTCACTGGCTTGACTGCAGAGGGAGACAGCCTGACTGTACACAGTTGGCTTTCGTTCCCATCTTTTTCTCCAAATATTTGCTTCTTGCCTTATTGATGAAAGGCCCTAAGACTCAGGACTGGTCCTCATGGAGCTCTCGTCCTGCGTGGCCATGTGGACAAACGCTACAGAAGTGGGGAATGGAGTTGCAGGAAAATGGTATGAATGACCCGTGGAGATCCAGCCTTCACGTTTTTCTGACACGTACCAACCAAATAGTAGAGAAAATCTCAAACAGCGTTAATAAAATGAGAACAATTTTACCAAATTAATGAAGGCTCCATGCCTGCACTTTACCATTGATTTGAGAGCATCCTTCAAAAACTAAATTTAACTGAATAAAACTGAAGGTGGGCTATCTACCTGTAGAATTGCATCAGTGTTAAGTTCCCTGAATTCAATATTTGTATGCCAACCATTGGAGAAGATCCTTGACCTTCGGAGATACATATTGAAGTATATAGTACGTAGGAGTAAAGGGTTATGATGTCAGCCGCTCATTCTCAAATAATTCCACAAAACAGGAAAAGTAACAAAAGAGATTGAGAGAGAGAGAGAATACACAAAGTTTGACAAATGTTAACAATTGTAGATTCTGGATGAAGGACATGTAGGGATTTGTTCATTGTATGAGTCTCACGACTTTTCTGTAAGTTGGAAAGTTTTCAAAATATAAAGTTAAAAAGAGCAAAGCACGGTGATTACTCAGCAAAGTCAAACGTTTGCTTTAGAGCAGTCCCACTGACAGAAGCGATCAGTTGGAAAAGGCTCTCCAGACTACAGTTAGTACTTGCTCTATGGGCCTGTTTCTGTTCAGGACTGTCTTGAGGAATCCAAAGAACCTGTGGATAGAGGCACGGAGTTAAAGGCTGTGCTCCATTACAAGACTACCAGTGCTCAACCAACACACTCAACCAGCGATGCGTGGCCGTGACATCAGCCCAAGGGACCACGTTGGGGCAAAGGACACCATCCACTCCGGGAGAGGCTTTGCCTTCTCGCCTCTCCATCGCGAAGCCTCTCAAAGGCCAGCTCTTCTGGGCTTGCCTCCAGTTTTTATACTATTCTTTGAAGGTTCTTTAACCCACCAGGAGGGTGTAAACCGTGCATCAAAGGGGACGCCGGTTGCCAACTGTCAAGCTCCTCAACCTCTCTTATCTCATGCTTCAGCCTGTTGGCCTTCTCCTTCACCCAGAAAGGCAAGCTGTGGAAAGAAAACAACCCCTGAGTTGGAGTTTGTCTGCTGCAAAATGGACAAACACCTTCAGGGGATCAGGTACGGCATCCTCCAAAGCAAGAAGGCCTCCCATTTAGGAGACCAGTGACGAAACAAAACACCATGTTAGTTGTTCGGCATTTCCTTCTCCCCCAAACTCAGCTCTCTTTTCTGCCCTTCTCTGCCCAGATGGCTGATCCCTGCAACTTGCATCACCTTGACCCCACCGTATGCCCCACCTTTGAGCCGGGCTTGGCTAACGCTTTGGAAGCACCAGCAGGAGACCAGAAAGCAAGCAAAGGTTGGGGTATTTCTCATCCAGCTCCTCTACTCCTGCTCATCTCCTGAGGTACCCCAGTTCTGGCTGCAGCTACACTATCCACTGCCACAGCCCCTTCCGGACAGCCCTTCTCCATCTCCCACCAAGCTGGGCAACAAGGCCCCTGGGAGTGGTGACAGCCACCCAATGGAGAGAGCCTCAGGGGGCTCCGCCCTTGCATGCAATTTCCCTCCACCTGTTTACCCATCCGTAAACAGTCTTTTCATTAAGCTCTCTTGAGAATCCCGCCTGAGTGTGCCTTCTCTTGTTTTGCTGTGACCTTGGCTAAGGCAGACACGGGCATCCTCCCAAGTCTGCAGAGATTTGAAAGGACATAAGCTGGCCTACACGGTTATGTTCCAAGAGTACCAGGAATTGGGACTTCTGGGATGAGTCAGGGAAAAGAGATGAAGAATCTTTTCATCTTTTGGCAGCTGCGATTTTCATACATTTAGGGAGAAATGCACCATGATTGGGGAAAAAATGCCCTGATAAATCTGCTAGGGATGGGAAAGTCCCTGCAGGAAAGAAGTGGGATTACCACAGAGGTAATAGGTGGGAGTCAAGGATATCATGTGAAGCTGACAAACCAATACTAGAAGCCCAAACAAGACGAGCGGGATCTTATTTGGGCAATATAGAAAGATACCAGCATAAAGAATCACTAGAACAAAACCACAAGCATTCCTTAACATCAAACAAAATAATTTTTTTAACTTTTGTTGAAGCAATCAAAGAAAACAGACTCATGATAAAAATAATATAATACACATAATAAATGTAAAAAATATTATGATAGAATTGAAATCAAAGCTGTCAAATTGGGGCACCTGGGTGGCTCAGTTCTTAAGCGTCTGCCTTCGGCTCAGGTCACGATCCCAGGGTCCTGGGATCGAGCCCCGCATTGGGCTCCCTGCTCAGCAGGGAGTCTGATTCTCCCTCACCCTCTGCCCCTCGTCCCTGCTTGTGCATGTTCTCCCTCTCTCTCTCTCTCAAATAAATGAAATCTTTAAAATAATTTTTTTAAAAGCTCTTACTTTCATTGATCTTTTCTATTGCCTTTTTAGTCTCTATTTCATTTATTTCCTCTCTGTTTTTTGTTATTGCCTTCCTTCTACTAACTTTGGGCTTAGTTTGTTCTCCTTTTTCTAGTTCCTTGAGGTGTAAAGTTAGGCTGTTCATTTGATATCTTTCTTTTTTCTTAATATAGGCACTTACTACTATAAACTTCTCTTTTAGACCTGCTTTTGCTGCATACCATAAGTTTTGGTATGTTGTATTTCCACTTTCATTTGTCTGAAAGTATTTTTTTATCCCTCTTTTTATTTCTTCTTTGACCCATTGCTTGCTCAGGAACATGTTGTTTAGTCTTCATATATTTGTGATTTTTCCAGTTCTCCTCTTGTAAATGGTTTCTATTTTCACAACATCATGGCCACAAAAGATACTTAATATGATTTCAGTCTTAAATGTATAAGGACTTATTTTGTGCCCTCGCAATTACTTTTATTTTAAATATTCTAGAAGAGTGTTTACAAAAAGTGCACGGTACAGACATGAGAGGCCCTAATTATGTGCCTCAAGTAATAATACAGTATCATGAAGGTATTAAAGCTCCCAAATTTGGAATAAAAGTCTTTTATTTCCACTGAGCTCCAGGGTTTCGTCTCCCAGCTGGACTCTGGTGGGTCAGACTGTGGGTCACTTGCCCATTCTAGCCATACTTATGTGAGAGTGTTTATATTAGAAAGTGAAATTTTGGGGGCGCCTGGGTGGCTCAGTCGGTTAGGCGGTTAGGCGTCTGCCTTCAGCTCAGGTCATGATCTCCAGGTCCTCAGATGGAGCCCTGCATTGGGCTCCCTGCTCAGCGGGGAGCCTGCTTCTCCCTCTCACTCTGCCCCTCCCCCAACCCATGCGCACGCAGGTGCGTGCGCGCGCGCGCTCTCTCTCAAATAAATAAAAATTTTTAAGTGAAATTACTTTAAGATTTATTTATTTATTTAGGAGAGAGAGCGCGCACACACACAAGCAGGGGAGGGGCAAAGGGAAGGGCAGAGGAAGACAAGCAGACTCCCACAGAGCAGGGAGCCCAACACAGGCTCAATCCCAGGACCCTGAGGTCATCACCCAAGTCAAAATCAAGAGTCGGTCGCCTAATGGACTGAGCCACCAGGGCGCCCCTGGAAAGTGAAATTCTTTATACTGACACATATCATTTTCTAGGTCTAAACCCTACTTGGGCAAATAAATGAGGTTCAGAATGAAGGTGAACTTAAAATATGAGATCAGAAGAATGATATTTCCCTCAAACACGAGCTTTTCCTCGGCCTTTTCAAACTCTAACCATCCTCCCTGGCTGCACTCATTTAAGCATGGGTCTTTCTTTTCCAACAACTCTTGGGTTTTGGGAACCAGGGACTCTTTTTGCTCCATACAAACCCCCCATAGTGCTTACCTAGCACAACACAGGGCCTCTGGCAGACTATCCATCTTACGGGCTGATTGTGGGCACTCCAGCTGCCAGACCCCACAGCACTTGCCCTCCAAGTGTCTCACCAAAAACCCTCCATACAAACTGCCCCATGTGCCAGGAGGCCAAAGGTCCCTCTGTGTTGGGGGTCTATGAGCTCCTCCACAGGAGAAAATTATAAATAACTAATAACTTCATAAAGATTGGATAATATGAAAACAGTGAGAGAACTCACGTAGGAATTTGTGGAAGAGGCTCAAGTGGAATAAATGTATCATATTTCTTTTCATAAGGCACTCTGAAAAACAGAACAGATAACCATCAAACTGGTATGGCTTCTATAGCAGGGGGATGGATACATCATCGTGTTAAAAAAATGTCTCATTTTCTGGTTTTAATGGCCACCTATGGGCTTCACAACTGTAAAGGTCATGCATAATTCTTATTATAATTTGGACTAAACATCATTAAAGCAAATGTGATCCATTTTTTAAAATATTAATGTAACTCCCTCTCTCACTGTGTTTCTCTCTGTCAAATAAATAAAATCTTTAAATATACATATATATATTAATGTAACATATCTACTATTTTTCTTTTAACTCAATGAACCTCCCTTTCTCTTCAGTCACTTCCGTCGAAGTTTAGTTCCAAGTGCACATCAATCCAAACAGTAGGGGCACCTGGGTGGTTCAGTGGGTTAAAGCCTCTGCCTTCAGCTCAGGTCAGATCCCAGGGTCCTGGGATCGAGCCCCGCATCGGGCTCTCTGCTCAGCGGGGAGCCTGCTTCCCCCTCTCTCTCTGCCTGCCTCTCTGCCTGCTTCTGATCTCTCTCTCTCTGTCAAATAAATAAATAAAATCTAAAAAAAAAAAAAAAATCCAAACAGTGGTCACTAATAAACAATCTGATTCGGTATGAAACTGAAAAGTCTTCAGACTTGTGGTAACAACAATAGGGACAAAATTAACAACCACGTTTTTGGAGTCAAGAACCTGTGTATAATTTCAATTAAGCACACGCATATGTGCAGACACTAAGGAACGAGAGAGGAACTTTTCTAGGAATTGTGGGCAACCGTGCTTTGTAGGAATCTACTCCTTATGAAATATAACATATATAGTACAGAGAGACACAATTACTTTAAAATTAACAGAAGAACCCTACTATTCACATACACTTACAGGGAGAAATTCACGGGTGGGAGAGTTGATCCCGCTTTGTGGAAGTCTTTACTCTGTTCTGGGTACATATATGGATTATCTCCTGGAGTTAACTTTGGTATTCCATTCCTAGGATCAATATCTGTGAATGATATTTATTTTATTTTATTTTTTTTAAGATTTTATTTATTTATTTGACAGAGAGAGAGATCACAAGTAGGCAGAGAGGCAGGCAGAGGGAGAGGGGGAAGCAGGCTCCCTGCTGAACAGAGAGCCCGATGCGGGGCTCGATCCCAGGACCCCGGGATCATGACCTGAGCCGAAGGCAGAGGCTTTAACCCACTGAGCCACCCAGGCGCCCCTATGAATGATATTTAAAAACACAGGTGTGTCTGGGTGGCTCAGTCGTTAAGCATCTGCCTTCAGCTCATGATCCCAGGGTCCTGGGATCGAGCCCCCCATTCGGGTTCCGTACTCGGCGGGGAGCCTGCTTCTCCCTCTCCCTCTGCCTGCTGCTCCCCCTACTTGTGCTGGCGTGCTCTCTCTCTGTCAAATAAATGAATAAAATCTTAAAAAAAAAATTTAAAAACATGATCATAAAAAGGACTAAAGGTAATCCAAAGATAGGCTCTATTGCTACGACAATGGAAACAAGATATGTTCGTGTTTTATTATGAGGCACATATTATTATGTTTGTAATAGTTCTGCCTTGAGATGAAGAGTGTGCTTGAAAAACACTGTGTTTAGGAGATTTTCCAGAAAGTGTCATGATTACCCCACCATGGGAAAGAAGAATCGCTTAGGTTCAGATGGGATATTTTGGTTTAAAGTGAGTGGTGAATCAAAGGTATCTGCAAAGGGTAAGCAAGAAGTCTGCTTAAAATCTGAGTGTTGGTGCACTTTGAATCCCTGTTGCCTATAAAGCTTAAGAAGCAACCATAACTGGACTCTGTCTCTCTGGCTGGATCTCAGAAGGAAATTAGCTAATGAGGAAGAGCTACAGGAGAGAAAAATTGTATTTTCAGGTCAATTTCCCTACAACTTATAACCACAGACAACATTTTCTTCTTCCTTCTATGAAAACAAATTAGGCCTTTAAGGAACTCCATCAATGGCCTGATCATAGCTAATGGGTTAGAGTCAACCATTAATGAAACATATTTTGATGGGTTTTTTTTCCTATAATAAAGGTGTTGAATTTCATAATGGAAGCTGACTGGCAGTCATGACACTCTCTCTCCATCTTATCCAAGAAATAACAAGAGAAAAGAGAATGTCACGTAAGAAGAAATGTCCGGTGTCAAGCTTAACAGTATCAAGCACTGCAAGAGATTGAGGAAGAGGAAAAAAATGGGAAAAGACCATTGTATTCTGGATTTAAAGAAGTCATTGCACATCATCTAAGAAGTAATCACACCTAAAATGAATCAAGCCTATAGGTCCTACTATCAGTTTACAAGAAATACATAGGACAGAGAAACCTGTTAAATGGTACCAAGGGGTGTAATCAGCAAAATCCTGACTGGTAAACTCTACGAGATACATGATCTCGTTTCTTTTTGGTTTTTTTTTTTAAGATATTATTTCTTTATTTGAGAGAGAGAGAGAGAATGAGTGAGAGAGCACACACAGGGGGAGCAGCAGAGGGTGAAGGAGAAGCAGGCTCTCCACTGAACCAGGACCCCAACGCAGGTCTCGATCCCAAGACCCTGAGATCATGACCTGAGCCGAAGGCAGACGCCCAGCTGAATGAGCCACCCAGGTACCTATGACATAGTTTCTACACCAAAAAAACTGCAAGGAAAAAGAGGGGGAGGACCTATATTAAAAAGAGACTTGAGGGACGCCTGGGTGGCTCAATCCACTGGGCGTCTACCTTTGGCTCAGATCATGATTCTGGGGTCCTGCGATCCGGCCCCACATTGGGCTCTTTGCTCAGTGGAGAGCCTGTTTCTCCCTCTTCCTCTGCCTGCAGCTACCTCTGCTTGTGCTCTCTCACTATCTCTCTCTCTCTCTCTCAATAAATAAAATATTTTTGAAAAAGAAAGGAACTTCAAATATAAAGACAATACTCCATTTTTTAAATGGAATAAGAAGCATGAAAGTGATTGTGATACTTTACATATTCAATAAATATTTCATATGTGTATCTTTGCATTTATTCAGTATACATAAAGACCATAAAAGGAAGGAAGGAGGGAACAAATGAATGAAGGAAGGATGAAAGGGAAATAATAATACACATAATTCAGGATAATGTTTACTTTGAGTTAGGAGGGAAGTGATGGGTTAGGATTAGAATTTGAGTCCATCGTGATAATCTCACGTTGTTTTTTTTAAAGATTTTATTTATTTATTTGACAGAGAGAGAGAGATCACAAGTAGGCACAGAGGCAGGCAGAGGGCGGGGGGGAAGCGGGCTCCCTGCCGAGCAGAGAGCCCGATGTGGGGCTCGATCCCAGGACCCTGAGATCGTGACCTGAGCCGAAGGCAGAGGCTTTAACCCACTGAGCCACCCAGGTGCCCCAATCCCATTTTTTTAAATAAATACTTGCCACTAACCCAGTTCTAGGCAGTGAGACAGGGGTGGAAGGAACTCTCCTAAGGACCATTTGAGAAAATTTTCCCTTCGTTCTAAAAGGGAAAGGCAACAAGAGAGGTTCCTCTTTTTCATGTTTTGAAATATAGATGCGATGCTTGGAACTGCAACAGTTCTCTTGTGACCATAAGATGACAAGTGTGAAGACAAAAATCCAACACAATCTGAGAATAGCAGCACAGAAAGACAAAATGAACCTGTATCTTTGATGACATCACTAGGCAACCAATCCATATAGGCCACCTAGATTTCAAACCTTCTTGTTAAATATATAATAAATAACTTTTTTAAAAAAGCATATAATATCTGGGGCACCTGGGTGGCTCAGATGGTTAAGCATCTGCCTTCGGCTCAGGTCATGATCTCTGGGTCCTGGGATCCAGCCCTACATCGGGCTCCCTCCTCAGCGGGGAGTCTGCTTCTCCCTCTCCCCTGCCTCTCCCCCTGCTTGTTCTCTCTCTCTCAAATGAATATATAAAATCTTTTTTTTAAAAAGCATATAAGATCTTATGATTTAAGCCTCTGACAGTTTGGTTTTTGCCCTACTATGGCCAAGAGCATTCCTAAGTACTATATAGCTAAACTTAGTCCCTTCCTGGTTTTTCTCCGTTGTCTCATATTTAAATAAATCTTTCCCATTCTACCCAATGGCTGCATCTCAGTTGGGAGTGAGAAGTCGGGGTGTGCACAACAGGCCGACATGATATCAGGGCTCTGGGGGGAAGGCTTTGGGTCCTGGGTCACGGACTGCAAACCACACCGGTATCTGATACTCACCTTATCTCTGCTACTCTCTGAAGGCTGCCATTTATTTCTGTTGTCTGCTAAAACGTGTCATCTAGTCTGATCCTCAGGAAGCCAGCCCCCTCCACAATGCATCAGGTGAAGCATCAGTTTATTCTCCTATGATCCCTGGCTTGATGGTCCCCCGCCCCTCTTACAGTGGTCTCCCAGCATTTCAGTCACGAGACCTGGGCAGTCCTCCTGGCTGGCCCTCTGCTTCATTCTTCCTCTGTGTCCCAACCTCCGCAGTCTTCGCGAGGCATGAAAATGCAGCTATCGCTCTGCATCTCCTGGGTGGGTGAGACCCTGAGGCTGGCTTTCTGCCCAGACATTGCCCACAGCAATCACTACCCTGCTGCTCAGCCAGAGCACATAACCACCTGACTCTGAGGCTCGAGGTCTTGCCCCAGCCACGCTCGGAGGCAGAAACCCCAGCTAGATGCACATCTGACCACTTGCTAGGTTTGGGTGTCGGGAATCCAGCGGGATCCGGGACTCCTCGAGGCTCTCCCTCTTCCTCTAGCATGGCTTCCTGTGTATCCTCTAGCTAAACAAAAGACTTGATCTTCAAAACTATTGGTCTCTGCTCTGAGTTTAAAAGCCTATTTTGAGGGACGCCTGGGTGGCTCAGTTGGTTAACTGGCAGCCTTTGGCTCAGGTCATGATCCCAGGGTCCTGGGATCGAGTCCCATATCGGGCTCCTTGCCCAGCAGGGAGCCTGCTTCTCCCTCTGCCTCTGCCTGCCACTCTGCCTGCTTGTGCTCTCTCTCCTCTATGACAAATAAATAAATAAGATCTTAAAAAAACAAATTTAAAAATAAAAGCCTATTTTGAAACTCAAAAATGAGAACTTTCTATTTCTTTCTCTCTGTATTCCTGTGACCACAATCCATGAAGCAATGGCTGCCTCCTATATCAGTGTTTCCAGAGAAGAATGTGCAACCATGGTCCTTTAGTACTCAACCCTAGGATCTTTCCATAAATCTATTATGGGTAGGGTGGGACAGAGAACTCACCATGTTCCAAACTCATTCTCTCTCTCCCTCTCTCTCTGTCTCTCTCTCTCTATATATATATATATATACTCATCTCAATTACCTTTATTTAAGTAAGCTATGAAATAACAGCATGCACTGCAGGCTAAGATTTATGGGAATATTTTCCCTTTGAAGAATATAATGTACAATTTAAATACATATGATGGGCAGCAGCTAACTGAAACCTAAATTATTTTCTGCAAACTTGAATGAAGGTTTCTATTAATAAGTATCTGAGAGAACTTATCTGAGGACTTAAATGTCACATTAGCATTTTATGAAATTCAGAGAAAAACAAAAATGTGGATCGGCATATGTTGTGAGTTCTTTGCCAGAAAATGCAGTCTGCCAACCATCCCCTTCACTTTCCCATCTTCCTGGCTGCGCTAGAGTGACATGGTGACCCCAGAGGGCGGATGCCAGCCATGGGATGTTGGGCCTGCAGAACCACAACTCAGGGGGTATTTTTAGGCATGGCACAGGCAAGGTCCAGAAGGAAAATATTACCGTATTTCTTCCTCCCAAAGCGCTTGTCCACCATTCTCTCTGACAGAGACCTCCTGTTGCCGAGGAAGACCCCATTAAAGAAACATTGCTTTCCAACATGGTAGGTGTGGATATTGCTGCTAAATCTTGGGTAAAATGTCCACTCCGGACGCTGCCCATCTTCTGCAAGACATCAGAAATCCATCAGCATCGCTCCCAGCCTCACATAATGCAATTAAATCACAGGAAAGTTGTCCCAGGCATTCTCTGACTGGCCTGTATCAACGTGTGTAATCCCTTGGTTCTACTTCAGGGGCAATGTGAACCTCTGGGGGACTAGGCCTGAAAGGAAGGGAAATGCGGAGAAAGGGATCTAAGAGGACTCTTTTTTTTTTCCTTTTTTACCCTCTCGTCCAAAAATGAAGCCAATTTTTTAGTTGGAAGTGATGTATGGAATGGAAAGCTCCGAGACACTTTTACAAGCACCTACGATCCAGCCTTCACCCTGATAAGCCTTCACCCTGATAAGAATGCCCATCAGGCAGGGAAGGGCCGGGCAACCATCGCCACTGAGCCGGATGGCCCGCGGTGTTGGCAGCAACAATGGCAGGCGCATGCGCAAGAGTGACACTGGAAAATGTCTCCACGCAACCCGGGCAAAGGAGAAAGGCCCCTGCGGGACCTCAGGCAGGTTGCTGGACCTGTCCGTATCTTTGTTTCCTCATTCAGTACTTTTCCTATAAACCACTACAGCGATTTTAAACAGTGAGAGATCCCCTAACAGCACTAAGGTTGCTTGAGAAGCCCTTGCGCTCCGTGGTGGCCAAGAAAGCGCACAGGCGCTGGAGGCTGGCAAGTTGCGATTCTAATCCCACCCCCCTACTTCCTAGCTGGGTGTTCTCCTAAGAGTGACTAAGTCTCTCCAAGCCTCAGTGCCTTCTGTGTAAAATGTGTAGGTCTCTATTAGCCACCTAGATTTCTATGTATGACACAGAAAGAGGCCCATGATCTATTTGCCTTGAGTGAAAATAGTTTGTATCTTATTTTCCACGAGTGCAAATATGATCGTATATATACTATAACCCATATACGCCTGAGTACATGCCTGCATGCACATACATGTTTCAGAATTCCTCACAGATACAGGGCATAATGGAGATACTGTTGGAAAACACTGGGAAGGGGTTTCTATACTCTAAATACTCCTTTGTTATTTTCATGCTTTCCTATGGTACTTTTATGGTTTTTATATAAATCATTTTAGTATTGGAAAATATAGGATATTTTCATATCCTATGTTTTATGTGATATATAAATGTATTGAAATATGTTATATTTTATATATATTCCATATTCGAAAATATATTTCATATATTCAGCAGAGTCACTGTGAGAATTAGAGATGATGCGTGTCCAACCCCTGACACTTCCTGAGTGAACAGTGCTCAACAGTATGGCAGAGTTCTGGAAAGCCCTAGGCGTGGAGGCACGCAGGGGAGGGTCTGTGACGCACTCACTTGTCTGCACTTTAAGCAGGCTAAACTCCTCGAGATATTTATCCTTTGGCAGTTCAGGCAATGAGGTTTCAGAGGAGTGATCAGAATGTGAGGAGGAGGATTTCAGACCCAAATCTGCAGCCAGGCTGAAAAGGAAGAGGAAGGATTAGATTCCTCCATGCGCTTAAATTGGTAGTCAGAACCTGATGTTACGTATCTTACGCTAGAATTACTCTCCCTTACGACAACTAGGCCTGGCCTTCCATAAATGTCCAGGACATATCATTTATTTACTCACAATTTGAAGGGACTGACACATAGTCAAAAGATGAATCCTTAAAAATATTGTGGTGGTTCCTCGAAAAGTTAAATAGAGAATTACCATATAACCCAGCAATTTCACTCCTGGCCATATACCCCCAAAGAATTGAAAACAGAGACTCTGATACTTGTAAAGGAATGTTCTTTGCAGCATTAATCACATTAGCCACTCAGTGGAGACCACCCAAATGCTCACTGACGGATGCATGGATAAGTAAAAGGTGGTGTAGACGTACAATCGAATATTATTCAGCCATAAAAAGGAATGGAGTTCTGATACATGCTACAACATGAATGAAACTTGAAACATTGTGTTAAGTGAAATAAGCCAAACACAAAAAGACGAACATTTTAAGACTCCATTTTTTTTAAGACTCCATTTTTATATGAAATATCTTAATAGGCAAATTCAGAGAGACAGAAAGTAGATCAGGTTAGTAGATTAGGGTAGATTAGAGTACCAGCATCTGCGGAGAGGAGAGAATGGGGAATTATTGCTTAATGGGCACAGCACTTCTTCTTGGACTGGTGAAAATGTTTTAAAAGTAACAATGATGGAGGCACCTGGGTGGCTCGGTCATTAAGCATCTGCCTTTGGCTCAGGTCATGATATTGGGGTCCTGGGACTGAGCCCTGCATCGGGTTTCCTGCTCAGCAGGGAGCCTGCTTCTCCCTCTCCCTCTGCCACCCTTCCTGCTTGTGCTTGCTCTCTCCCTCTCACTCTCTGTGTCAAATAAATAAATAAATAAAATCTTTAAAAAGAAAATAGCAGTGATGGTTGAAAGGTAATTAATGCCAATGGAGAAAAATGGATAAAATGGCAAATGTTATGTTATATATAATTTACCCCAATTTTTTTTTAAAAAAGAATGATGTACTGATACATGTTGCAACATAGATGAACCTTGAAAACGAAACACTGAATGAAGGAAGTCAGACACCAAAGACCTCATATTTCATTTATAGGAAATGTCCAGAATAGGCAAGTCTATAGAGACAAGAAGTCCATCAGCAGTTGTCTAGGGCCAGGGGGTTAGGGGACATAGTGGGAGTGACTGCTCAAGAGGACGGGCTTCGGGGGGCACCTGGGTGGCTCAGTTGGTTAAGCAACTGGTTTTGGCTCAGGTCATGATCCCAGGATCCTGGGATTGAGCCCCACATCAGGCTCCCTGCTCAGTGGGAAGCCTGTTTCTCCCTCTCTCACTCCCCCTGCTTATGTTCCCTCTCTCACTGTGTGTCTCTGTCAAACAAATGAATAAAATCTTTAAATAAATAAATAACACGTTAATATTGATTCTCTAAGAGGTGGAACTACCATGATTTTTATTTTTAATATTGTTTTTATACTATCAAAATTTCTACAGTGTACTTACTTTCTTTATTAACAAAAGCCATTAGAAAAAAAAGATTCCAAAAAGAAAAAAAAAAGGCTCCAAACCTTTTACCGTAAAGAAATCTAAACAAAGTACTCACGACAAATAGTTTTACAAATAATTATAAAGCCAGCCCTCCCCTCCCACTCTTCCCCCCACCCACTGCTCACCAGAAACCATTTGTGTGTCCCCATCCCTGAGAATTAATGACTATCCTGACTCTGACTCTTATGGTAATCATGGCTTTGCTCTTCTTTAAGATTTACCTCCTAAGTATGCATTCCAAAAAATATAGCTTAGTTTCACTTGCTTTTGAACTTCATAATGACAAGCATGCCTACAACACATATTGTGTGTCATGGAGTCTTCCAATCCCTTTCCATGTACTAACTCATTTAAACCTCAAAACAACTGTATGAAGTATTATCTCCATTTTACAGATGCAAAAACTGAGGCCCAGGAAGGTAAAGTCATTTTCCCAAGTTCACACAGATGAACTTGGCAGAGCTGTGGTTTGAACCTAGACAGTCTAGCTCCAGAATCCACGCTCTTGCCAAACATGGCATGCTACCTCCTAGAATACTGGCTTCCTGGTCAGAATTTACCCCAATAGTTATGGTCTTTATTGCACCCTTACTTACTCTAGGTGAACAGACGCTTTGCAGAGGCCTGGAGGCTCACTCACACTAAGACATGTTTCAACAGAAGATGAGGGACTGGCCCTTCTGCCAGAGGATGTTGTGTTGGCAAAGCATCCCTTCGATTCCAGAAAATCGCTGTGTTTAGTACCTGCAACACACCACCATCGGATTTCATTAATGAAATGAAATACCTATCCCTCCACCTTCTTCCCTAGATTATATAAATTATTTTTTCAAAACTAACATTTATTGAGCATGTATTGTGTATTGGGGATTATGTCAACATTTTACACGCATTATCCCACTTAATTCCCATAACACCCACAGACATAAGTATCACTTCTCCTTCCATTTCACTGAAGAGGGAACTAAGGCACAGATGGTTAAGCAACTTGCCCAAGCTCACACAGAAAATAAACACCTAGGTCCAGATTTGATCGCAGCTCTTGTGACACTAAAGTCAAAAATCCTAACCATATGCTAGACTACTTGACCCTCCAGAGTTTACCTACTTGGAATTAAATAGAAGAGATAACATCTGAATCAAGCTATATATCTACACTGTATTGAGCATCTCAAGACAACCTTCCAAAAGATTATTCATGGAAAGACTGATGAAAAATCCAAAGAATTGCCATCAGAAACTTCCATGGGTCCCCCCACACTGGAGCGCTGTCATTAACTTACATACACGTCTTCCCCTCCAGACTCATTACTATGTCTTACTCATCTTCGCAGTACCCAGAACAGTGCCTGACACAAAGTAGATGCACAAACAAATATTTGAGCAAATAAGTGAAAAAGAATTATAACTCCCCAAATTCCCCAAGGAAGGGAGTCCTGAAACCAGGGATAATGAAAGCCATTATCTTCACTCTGCTATACAATTACTGAGTCGTGAAAGTCAGTCTGTTCTCTCATCATTTTATAGAGCTGTGTGCCTGCCCAGTCACTTAAAAAAAAAAGTCAGAGGAATGGATATTGCATTTCTTTATGCATAACATTATAGTGCATAGAAGCTCAATAGACATAATGTAACCTCTGGTTATAAGAAAATTACAAAAAATAGGAGTCAGATTTCTGTGACTCTTGAGTACACTCCCCTCCCCTCCCGGGATCCCTATTCTTGGGTTTCTCAGGGTATGGCATAAGGACTGCCTGTGTCAAAATTACCCGAGAACCCTGTTAAAATAACAGATTCTTTTTTTTTTTTTTTTTTTAGAGATTTTATTTATTTGACAGAGAGAGAGATCACAAGTAGGCAGAGAGGCAGGCAGAGGGAGAGGGGGAAGCAGGCTACCCGGTGAGCAGAGAGCCCGATGCGGGGCTCAATCCCAGGACCCTGAGATCATGACCTGAGCCAAAGGCAGAGGCTTTAACCCACTGAGCCACCCAGGCGCCCCAAAATAACAGATTCTTAAATCCCATCACAGACCCACTGAATTAGAATCTCTCTATGTGAGGCCTGGGAAGCCGCATTCTGAGCAAGACCTCCTTCCCCTGCAGCAGTTACGCTCACATTCTGCAGTGACATTCCTCCTCTTCAAGTCTAGCTCTGCCACTGCGTTCAATCCCATCCCACTTCCTGATCCCCAACTGCACAGTTTCTCGAATTTGCTTGGTCACAGGGGCACTTGGTTCAACACTTGGATCCCAGGGCTCTCACCCAGCCCTGCAGGGGAAGACCTGGGTGTCGGGATGGTTAAGAAGCACCTCAGGTGATTCTCAGAGCCAGCCGAGCACGGGAAGGGCTGTTCTGGAATATGCCAGGGCACCTAGAGCAACCCCTGGTAAAGGACGGACCAACTAACTGGTTGCTTGAGGCATGAGTAGCTGGGTGGAGTGAGCCCAGGGAAGGGCCGAGAAAGACACGGAGCTATGAAGGGGAAAGCACAGTTTCCCAGTAGCCAAAAAGCAGCATCAACAAACGTAGCGTAGACCACACTCTCTGACCACAATGCAACACGATTAGAAATCAATAATTAAAAAACAGCCAAAAACATCCGTAAGCTTGGAAACTCAAACCACGCTTCTAAATATTTCATATAAAAGAAGACATCACGTTGGAATTCATGAGGTGCTTAATGGTCAATGACATAAGGACTATAAATCAGCACCTGTGGTTATCCAAGTAAAGCAGTAAGTAGAAACTAGAGCCTGAAATGCATTTACTGTATATCCTGTATTTCCCTGAATTGAGGCTCTAGCATATTAGTATTTTATGTACCCAAAGAACGAAGCCTGCCGATTAAACTGTGACAGAATGCTTTACCACTTAAGAGTTTTTATTATATATTTATTGAAGCACTCTTTCAAACTTACTTAGATGTAGATTTTAAGCACCTGTCATTCATGTGCATGTTTAAAAAAGGAAAATATAAGCAAAACAAATTGGTTAAGCCATTCTGAAACCTTGCATTCAAAAGTGTGATTACTGAACCCCTTTTCAATGCAATCGCTGATGTCCACATTTTCCACCTCAGTTGACCTCAGTGCAACAAGCACATGGGTGATGCAGCACTTCTTAAGTGAGTGCTCCTCAACTGCTCTGGAATGTTCTTCTAAGACACAGACATACCTTTTGCATTATTCAGTGCTCATTCAGCAAAGTTTCTAACAACTATTTCACACCTGCTGCTGGGCCTGCTGCACTAGGAAGACCAGTCCAACCTCAGCGATGCAAACTCTGAAAAATATCCACCTTATAATTGACAGATTATAGTATTAAAAAAAAAAAAAAAAAGATTCCAGGGGCGCCTGGGTGCCACAGTCAGTTAAACATCTGACACTTGGTTTCAGCTCAGGTCGTGATCTCAGGGTCATGAGCTCAAGCCCCTCATTGGGCTCCATGCTCAGCACGGAGTCTGCTTGAGATTCTCTCTCCCTCTCCCTCTACCCCTCCCGCTGGTCCTCTCTCTCTCTCTAAAACAAATAAATCTTTAAAAACAAACAAAAAAACAAAGATTCCAGGACACCTGGATGGCTCAGTTGGTTAAGTGGCTGCCTTTGGCTCAGGTCATGATCCCAGGGTCCTGGGATCAAGTCCCACAGGGGGCTCCTTGCTCAGCGGGGAGCCTTTGCTGCTCCCCCTGCTTGGGCCCACTCTTTCTCTCTGACAAATAGATAAATAAAATCTTTTTAAAAAATTGCAAAATTAATGAGCTAAACTTGCAATGCAAGAAATAAGGAAAAAAAAGAATAAACCCCCCAAAATGATAAAAAAAAAGATATCATAAAATAAAAACAGAAATGAAATAAAAGTTATTAGAATTATGGTTTCATGGGAAAAACGAATAATGTAGATAAACAAAGTTCAAGAAAAACCAATTTTTAAGAAAAGTAAACAGTATTAGCAATGAACTACCATAATTGCAAATAAAATAGAAATAACTTTACACATAAAGAAATCAAGTGTCGAAAATGTCCAATTACTTGTTCGAGGTTACAGAGCTATAGGGTATAATTTATAAAATGTATCTTTATGTTACAATAGTCAAGATGGTACTGACACTAACCCTAACAGATAAATCAAGAGAACAAAATAGGGGAGCCTGGGTGGCTCAGTTGTTAATCGTCTGCCTTCGGCTCAGGTCATGATTCCGAGGTTCTGGGATCCAGCCCCATGTTGGGCTCCCTGCTCAGCGGGGAGCCTGCTTAAAAAAAAAAATTTTTTTTTAATTTAAAAATTTAAAAAAAAGAGACAAAATAGAAAATGTAGATAGAATAAAATTTTATGAAATAATGGCATTTCACGTCCATGAGGAAAAAATGGATTATTCAAAAATATTGCTGAAACAATGAATTAACAATTTGCAATGAAAATAAAATGAATTAATTAATTAATTACTTAATTAATTGCAGATAAATTCCAGATGAATTATAGATTTGAATATAAAACTTAAAATAGGGACGCCTGGGTGGCTCAGTCTGTTAAGCCACTGCCTTCGGCTCAGGTCATGATCCCAGAGTCCTGGGATCAAACCCCACATCGGGCTCCCCACATCGGGCTTCTCCCCTGCCTGCCATTCCCCCTGCTTATGCTTGCTCTCTGTCTCTCTCTCTCTCCCCCTCACTCCCTCTGTGTCAAATAAATAAATAAAATCTTAAAGAAAAAAGAGCATTTACTTATAATTATTTTTGCCCATAGTTTTTAGCAGTTTTAACAGTGGTTGCCTTTTTTTAAGATTTATTTATTCATTTTAGAAGAGGAGGAGAGAGCACATTGGGGGTGGGGGCAGAGGGAGGGGGGAGAGGGAATTTTTTTTTTTAAGATTTTATTTATTTGACAGAGAGAGAGCAAGAGAGCACAAGCAGGGGAGCAGCAGAGAGAGAGGGAGAAGCAGGCTCACCGCTGAGCAGAGAGCCTGACATGGGGCTCGATCCCAGGACCCTGGAATCATGACCTGGGCCAAAGGCAGTCATTTAACGGCCTAAACACCCAGGCATCCCAGAGAGAGAGAATCTTAAGCATCTTAAGTAGGCTCCACACCCAGCCCAGAGCCCAAAGTGAGGCTCAATCCCAGAACCCTGAGGTCATGACCTGAGCCGAAGTCAAGAGTTGGATGCTTAACCTACTGAGCTATCTAGGCGCCCCAATGGTTGCCTTTTCATAGCATGTAAACATTCTAGTTGTGTATTTGTCACTAAAGGACTTGAGAGTTCACCAAAGCAAGAACTGGTTGCTATGGATGGCATCACAAGTTTCTAGGTTTGTTTTTTTTAATTTTAGGGGCAAAATTCAAATATATTACATAACCCTGAGCTGCAAACAGTGAAATCGCTGTCTACATATTTAGCATATTTCCTTGTATGCTTAAGAAGTTTTGTGTTGGCGGGACGCCTGGATGGCTCAGTCGATTAAGCGTCTGCCTTTGGGTTGGGTCATGATCTGGGACACTAGGATTGAGCTCTGCACCAGGCTCTCTGCTCAGCAGGGAGTCTGCTTCTCCCTCTGCCTGCTGCTCCCGCTGCTTGTGCTATTTCTCTGACAATTAAATAAAAAAATTTTTAAAGATTTTATTTATTCATTTAACAGAGAGAGAGAGAGAGAGCAAGGAAGCAGAAGCGGGGGGAGCGGCAGAGGGAGAGGGAGCAGACTCCCCATCGAGCAGGGAGCCCGATGCGGGGCTCGATCCCAGGACCCTGGGATCATGACCCGAGCCAAAGGCAGACGCTTAACCAACTGAGCCATGCAGGCGCCCCAAATAAATAAATAAAATCTTAAAAAAAAAAAGAAGAAGAAGAAGAAGTTTTGTGTTTGCAAGGGGCTAGAAGGTGGCTGCTGTAACAGGGAAGGCTTGTCTGACAGGCAAGGGTAGGAAGAGCAGTATCTCTGCTGAACAGGCAGAGAGCACATCCTTCAAATCGAGCTGAATACAGGATCTTCCTAGAAGTAACTTAGCCTCAAACAAAACCCGGAGACACTTAAACAAGGCTTCTGGGGCTTCTGGCTGCCTCTCCACCTCTCCTCAGGTCAAGAGAGCCGAAATTGCAAGTCTGACCCCTTCCGTTCAGACAGTGACGCTCCCATGGTGTAAAGTAACCTCCAGTCATTCTAGCAGGTCAATTACCTCTCCAGCCCAGCTCCCCACACCTGCCCCATCTCTCCAGCTCTGCAGGCGGTGGTGATGCAGCGAAGCTAAGCCACATCCTTCTGGAAAAGGTCATCACCTTGCATGATAATTGTTATTCAAATTAAATGTCCCGTCAGCCAAACGATAGGAAACTCAAACAAGTTTGCTAAAACGCTATGAGACAAGATGATTCAACTGAAAGGACGGAGAGAAAGATCTCGCAACTAGAAAGGAATTCAGGGGGAAATGGGGAGTTAAGAAGAAAGTCTGTTTCTTGGGTACCATCTGTGGAATTCACGCTAATTATTTCCATGTCTTTAGGCAGGAATAACACCTTACATAACCAAGGAACTTTCACACACTTGTCATCTCAGCTCATTTACACAATAGCATGGCCTGGAAGCAGAAAATAATACATCAAGCCAAGTTAGCTTAATGTGGATACCTTTTGAACAAACACTCCAGTTCTCTCCACTGCTTATTGACTCAACAAACAACCTAAGGGTCCAGGACAGTGGCTTTTTAACCCTTTTTTGGATCACAGACTCCCCTGAGGAGTCATGAAAGCAACGGGCCCTCCTTACTGGAAAAATGCATATACACCCCCCAGTTTTGCATTCATCCCCAACAGGCTCGTGGAGCCCCTTCCCGAAACCCATGGACTCCAGGTTAAGCTGAGCTCAGATGTGGTCTCCGGAACATACCTACAGAGCAGAACAGGAAGTCATGGATCTTTGGGGATCTCAGGTTCTGGTGCCTTGCCAGTACCCCTAACTCAAAAACACGGAGCCCTCCTTCTCCACCTTTAAAACAGCAGCTTCCCTCCTTCCTCCCTTCCAGCAGCTCAACCTGGAAACTGTGGAAAAGTCTGGAGCTTAACGTTAGAATCCCAAAGCCTTTTTCTCCTTGCTAACCTAGCCACACTGGACCATTCATGGTTCTAACTCCTTCTGCTCTTCTGGTCCCCACGTACAGGTGGGTATGGGGGGGTCACACCTCCCTTGTGAAGGAGAATGAGGAGATGGGAGATCTGTAATACAATGACTGAGGACCAAGCTACGAGCTGATGGGGCAGAGACAGAACATTCTACAATGTTCCCTTTTAGCCACATGCAGGCCACTCGCTTACAAATGCCAATCTAGCCATATACTCACTCCGAGGTTTCCTGAGAGACTGCGGCTGTTCTGCCCCATAGTGGGCCCCCACATATCCTTCTCAGCCTTCAGAACCAATTACGGAGCCACCGTCCATTATTTAATTTAAACCTTTCCTTAAAGGGGTCATACTTTCCACCTGAGGTCTCCCATCCAATAAACAGTGCCACAAATCTACTAATGTCTGAGCAAATTAAAAAAAAAAATGAAAAGGCACAGGTTTGGGGGACCGGAAGACTATGGTCAAATCTCAGCTTCACCGTTCATTGACTGAAGCCTTGGGCAGGTCAAACATCTGGCTCTCTTTATTCATTAGTAATATACTCTGGAGCTGTGGCCAGATCCAAGGAGGTAATTTGTGAGAACCTCTGCTTTGAGCTACTATCTGCCTCATCCCATCTTGGGTTAAGGGGCAACCCTCTTGGGTCCCTCCCTTTTCAGGAGCTTTGTCCTATCAATAAACTCGGCTTTAAAAAAAGGGGGGGGGGCGCCTGGGTGGCTCAGTGGGTTAAAGCCTCTGCCTTCGGCTCAGGTCATGATATCAGGGTCCTGGGATGGAGCCCGCATTGGGCTTTCTGCTCAGCAGGGAGCCTGCTTCCCCCCTCTCTCTGCCTGCCTCTCTGCCTGCTTGTGATCTCTCTCCTCTCTGTCAAATACATAAATAAATAAATAATCTTAAAAAAAAAAAAAAGATCTTGGGTTAACACAGACATAGGCTACTATTTAAGGAATTCTTTTTATATGCCCGCAAACTGGCCTCCCTTTAAACTTTAAGTGGTTTGAACTTCCCGGCCTTGGTACACTTGGATCTGGCAACCAAATTCACACCCAGCCCTCCCAACTTCTTCAACTCAACTGTATCTCTTCTCCATCGTGGTCATGTCGGAGTCTCCTTTCTCTTGAACCTTCTCCAGCTCTCTGCTGCAGGGCGCTCTGCAGATGGACGGGAGAGGACAGTCCCGTGGACCGTTTCCAGGGTACATGGCCTCATCTACACGTGTGTTGATTTTAAGTATTAAAAGCAACCCGGAGACCAGGAAAAGACCTTTTTAAGAAAGGCATCAATCAAAGCAAAAAAGAGGAAGTCCACAAGCCATTGAAAAGTCCAGAGGACAGGGTTGGCGTCTTAATCAAAGCTTCCCTCCCGCCTCCCTCTCCCCGGGCTTTTCTCGGTCGGGACGTCCCCGGAGTTCCAGCGGGTTCTCTCCGCCGCCCAGACTCACTGCCCCGCCGGCGCCAGGCGCTCCTTCCCTTCCCACCTCGCGGGCTTGCACCCGTTCCCCCAGCGGAGACTTCCACCGAGGATGAGGCCAGATCAACACACCAACCGGCGGCAGAACTGCCGGCGCCGCCCGCTTCCCGCGCGGAGCCGCGTTCCGGGGTTGCCAGGACACCAGTCCGGCGCGCCCCCGCCCTCCGCGGGCGCCGGGGTCCCGGGAAGAGCCGCGCTACCCACCCCCAGCCAGCTAGGCCGGAACCGCTGCGAGAGCTGCTCAGTGTTGCTGGACTTTTTTTTTTTAAGAGCTGTGGTTTTTCTCCAGGCAGATTTCATTATTGGAACTGTAGCCTCGGGTGGCAGTGAAGGATGGGCCTGCACAGAGCTCGCAGATGCCTTCATAATTGGCATTGATGAGGCAGGATCACCTACCACTTTTCTGGGCCAGGCGCCCTGCTGGATGTTATCTTCCCTAAGCAGCCAGCTGCATTTTTTCAAAATAGAAAGCTGAATTTGAGCAAGGACTTGCTCAAGGTCACCCAAAAAAACTAAGATTCATTTCCAAGTTTCTTCACTCCAAATCGACCACTCTTTCCATCAACTTGAATGTGTCTCTAATGCTTTCCAGCATCTAATTAATCTTGCATGGAAAATTTTCCCCCAAGCCTGGTTTAAGTCCCTCAATTCAAATTCAGACCTAATTTCTCCCTTGGTGAAGTGGGAAAAAATTAGACTGTATTTTTCTTCTTCCTTTTTTTTTTTTTTTTTTTTAAGATTTTATTTATTGATGTGAGAGAGAGCAGGAGCAGGGTGAGGGGCAGAGGGAGAGGGAGAAGCAGACTCTCCGGTGATGGGGAGCCCCAGGCAGGGCTGGATCCCAGGACCCAGAGGTCATGACCCCAGCCGACGTCAGCCGCTCAACCGCTCAAGCCACTGAGCCACCCAAGTGCCCCTGTGTTTTTATTCTCAATTTTCTAATCAATTATAAAAGAAATAAATGGTCACTGCTAAAATCTTGGAAAATGTAGAAAAGCAGTGTTGATACCCAGAATCCCACAATCCTAATAAACCACTTTTTCTGGATATCTGTGGTCATATAACAAGTCATCCCCAAACTCTGGGGCTTTAAACAACTATCATTTTTCTCTCCTGATTCTGGGGGTTGGCTAGGCTAAGCTAGGCTGTTCCTGCTTGGGGGGTCTCTCATGAGGTTGCAGTCAGAAGGTGCCCGGACCTTCCTCTTTCGTGTCTGGTGACTTGTGTTGGCCATCAGCTGGGAACTCAGCTGGGGCTTTGACATACACTTCTAGCAGGTTCCACAGCGAGGGGGAGGTGGCCTGGTCTTTAGCCCCCAGTTTCCCACTCTGACGTGCAGGACCCTATTTCGTGTTCATGGACCCGGACCAGGATCAACTCTGAGAAGGGACAACAGACAGAAGGCTGGGTGGTGTAAGCAGGTGGATGAGGCAGGTGGCTGCAAGCCCCAGCTAGGGAGGGTCCATTCCCATTCTCGCTTGGCTCCGATGCCTCCTGTGACCCCAGACCCTTGAAGGCAGCTGGGAAAGCTCTAAGAATTAGGTGCCCAGGGACTTAGAAGAAACTAGATAGCAGATGGGGAATAGTATCAGATAAATTCTACCCCATTCCTTTTGGCCAAGGCCAAACCCAAAGTGCCTGAGAAATTTGAGCCTAGAAAGATGGCATTATCTGATGGCCAGAGTGGTTGGGGACATTGGTAAAAAGCCTCTTGTGTTTGGTAAGTCTCAGGAGTTGCAAGCTAAATTGGGGAGGGGGTCTTACACACTACCTCTCCCCACAAGAGCATTGCAAACAGCCCCTATAGGGCAGCCTCTCTTCTCCAATGTCAAGAAAAAGTCACCGCAAACCTTCATTTAACATGCTCATCCCTCAAACACCCGGCAGGGGGCAGTGTAAGCCAGGCCACGGGAAATACAAGGGGCCCGGAGAGTTCGCTGTTGCCTTCAGGCTGAGGCATCACAGGGCCTCAGACAAAGAGGGCGCTGGGGAAATGGGGGCAGAGTGGATTACCGACACACAATCACCTTCGAAGACCTTCGGGGGTAGGCAAGGGGGCTCGGCAGAGACGAGGGAGAGGGAGCATTAATTACCTCAGAACCCACTAACACTACCGGCACCCAAATCCTCAAAGGACCTCACCATCCCAAGAACCTGCTCCGTGCCAGGCCTTGTGCTGGGGGCAGGGATTCAAAGGTGAGTAAAGCCCAGCCCCTTCCCCAGGGGAGTGCCTCTGATATGCCAATCTGTTTACCTTCATGATCTCAGTTAATCCTTACAATAGGAACGTGCAGTAAGAGCCATCCCCATTTTACAGATGAGGAGAGACAGACTCCAGGGGGTGAAGTTCTCGTCCAATGAATACGTGACAACGTTGGAGTGTAAACCCGGTCTCTCTAGATTCAGAGCCGGGAGTCTCACCACTCCACGAGAGCCTTCTTAGTATGTGCCCTGAGCAGGGAGAGGTCCATTTGCCATCTCCCTACCGGCCAGGCTATTCCCATCCTAGGCTGCCAGACTGCCTAGGAGATGCCCGGGGTGATGCCTGTCCCCACATGCACAAAAATCTCTGTGGCCCGGGTATCAGAGTAACATAAACAAATAAGATTTTAAAATATATATGACATATACAATATATAAAACAGACCCCCAGAGTAAGGATACCAACAAATGGAGTGCGAGGCCTGTTCTCTAGAGATTCGGAGGGGGGAAGGCTGAGTTTGATGGGGTCGTTGTGAAATTCCTTGAATACCAGGTTTGACCCAATAGGAAATGGTCCCTGCAGATGCCTCAGTGGAAGAAGGCGAAAGTGGCCTGTGCTCTGTACCCTCGTGCCCTCCTTTGCCCCTCCAGGTCCACTCCCCACTGTCCCCACCCTCTTCTGTGCCCAGAGGCTGACTTGTACGGAATGCATTCCCCAGCAACCTTGGAGGCAATGGAGAGAAGGAAGAGGGGAAACGAAGAGGGGAAACGGAGGGGCAAGCTACTCAGCATCTGTGAGACTCAGTTTCCTCATCTCTAAAGGGGGATAATGGTAGTACCCACTCTGAAAGGTAATTGAGAGGCTTAATGAATAAACACACATAAAGCACTTAGAATGACATGCACATGGTAAGAAGCCAGCAAGCGTGCACTTCTGTTAAGAGCATTTCCTGCTAGGACTGATTTCTATAATGAAGTACAAACTCAAATCTGATGCAAGAGGAACTGAGCAGCATTTGGCCTGTTCTCTTGGGGAAGGAGAGAGGAGAGAAAACAGTAGGAGCAATTTTCATTGTCGCAAGTTGTTGAAGAGTCAGAGGCCTTTGGGGAGGGAGGAAGGTCATCCCCCTCACCCTGCTCACCACATGCTCTATGAAGAGAGCTGCTAAATCCCCTTGTGTCCCCAACTCAGGTATTGAACAGGACCAAAGACAAAGAGCCTCCGGAAGGACTGACTTTTGGAAGCAAACGCCTTCTGGGGCAGATGGGCTCCTCTACACAGACTCGAAGGAAAAAATCTAAAAATGGCTGGGCAGGGAGCCTACTGATCTGGGAAATTCTTCCCCTGGAAAAGGAGAGCCCAAGACAGAACTAGAGCAATCATATATGGTAGATTAGGAAACTAAACACAAGTTAGTGTTTAGAGAACAGTCTAGCTAAAAATACTCCAGCTGAAGTTGTGATAAAGGTCATCTGATCCTTTTCATACAGCAGAGGTGCGGCAGAGGGGTTACCCAGCTCGTGGGAGAAGAACCATCTAGAAAATAATGCTGCTCACAGCCCAAGCCGGTGGTCAGGTGGGACATCTACTGAGCTCTGCTGTCTGCTTGTTCAGGTCCGACTCCACCTTGCTGTCCCTTACAAGCTTCAGAATAAACAGACTTCCCTGAGGAAAAGGGCAGAGGGACAACAAAAGCCAGTGGCTTTGGGCTGATGTGGACTGAAGAAGAAAGTAATAAGTGGCGGGAGAACTGCTTTCTGCTCAGAGGACGCCAGTGAGAGTCCAGGACTTGGTCACGTGCTACAATCCACTGGGCGTGACTCCTGTCTTTATGAAATATCTAGGCTCAAAAAAACAAGATGTGTCCATTCCTTACCAAACACTGGATATCAGTTCTTGTCACAAAATGGCAGCACGGCCATTGGTGTTAATCCATAGAGGGCCTCACTCTGTGCCAGGCGTTGTGGCGGGGGCTCAAAGCCTCTCATACCTCAGGACAAGCCTGTGCAATAGGTACAATGACTATTTCCGTTCTCTAGATCTCTGTCAGAAGAGATGAAGTAACTTCCCCAAGGTCACAAGACGTTATAGACCCCAGCTCACACCAGGCCTATGAGCTTCAGAGGGCCCATCCCAGGAGCACCTGGCTGGCTGAGTCGGGAAAGGGTGCGACTATGGATCTCGAGGTCATGAGTTTGAGCCCCACGTTGGGTGTAGAGATTACTTAAAAAAAAAAACCAAAACATTTTGGGTGCCTGGGTGGCTCAGTTGGTTAAGTGACTGCCTTCAGTTTTGGTCATGATCTTGGATCCCAGGATGAAGTCCCACATCAGGCTCTCTGCTCAGCGGGGAGTCTGCTTCTCCCTCTGACCCTCCCCCCCACCCCCACCCCCGCTCGTGCTCTCTCTCATTCTCTCTCAAATAAATAAATAAATAAAAATCTTAAAAAAAAATTTCGGCAACTGGGTGATGGATATTAAGGAGGGCACATGACGGAATGAGCACTGGGTGTTATATAAGACTGATGAATCACCAACCTCTACCTCTAATAATACACTATATGTTAATTAACTGAATTTAAATTAAAAAAAAAACAACATTTCAGTGGTGCTAATACGCAGTCAGCAGAGTTCTGTCCTTAGATCTCACATGCCCCACCTCTCCATTATTGCTCCATCCATATATTGCAGCCACGAGCCCAGGTAGACCCTAAAACTGGGAGTCTACACCTTCCTGGGAATCCAACACTGACTCCCTCCCTGGAAACCTCTCAGAGAACACTGAACACTGACGCCAAAAGCTCAGTGCTGATCAAAGGCATAGAGGGGCTAGGTCATGTGTGTGTGTGTGTGTGTGTGTGTGTGTGTGTGTGTGTGTGTGTGTGTGTGTTGCCCCGATGCCACTGCCCATCCCAACATCTGAAGTTGCTGCAGCGGTTCTGATATTCCTTGCCTCTCATCCTCGCCTTATTCTTCTTGGAAGCCCTTCCCTACTTGCTCTTTGTTCAGATCCCACCATCACTTCCTTCCTTCCCTGGGCGTCAGCCATCTGCTTCACTTAACCTTTTATTCTCTGCTTCTGCATCTTGGTCTTTGCATTAGTCACGCATTGCCATAATACTGCTCTGTAACAAACTTCCCCCAAACTTGGTGGCCTATAACCAGCGTATATTTAATCACTCGTGAATTTAGAGGCCAACGAGGTCAATATACTTTAGGCTGCGGGTCAGCCTGGCTCCAAGGTGCAGCTCCGATTCAGTTTTGCTCCCTGAGACTGGGTCTCATTCTCCTGGGATCAGCAGCTCCCCAAGGCAGGCTCTTCTCACGTCAAATGGCATCAGCACAGGGGGGCTGAGTGAAACGGCATGCTCTCACTTTTGCTCATATTCTGTTGGCCGAAGTAAGTTACATGGGAAAGCCTAAAACCACTGAAGGAAGGACAGATACTCCATCCATACCAGTGGGGGGAAATGACACAAAATCACGTGGCACAGGGCGTGGCTGTGTACTTAGAATACAGGGAGGGCGCTGTGAGTGGAGAACCATAATTTGATCCAATGAAACTTCATCCAACCTCAGTAGTTCCTCCAAAACATCAGGGGGTTAGAGGTTGTTGGTCCTTGTTACTTTATTATTATTTTTTTAATATTTTATTTGTTTATTTGAGACCCAAAGGCAGACACTTGACTGACTGAGCCACCCAGGCGCCCTGGTCCTCGTTACTTTAAAGTAGAGGGAAATACACCTTCTCTTCTATCTACTCCTACTCCTGTGACAAAATTGTCATCCACTTTTCTGACTCCTGGACCGCTCACTGGGTTGGCTCTACAGAGCTTTGGAGAGAGTAAGACCTCCCTTGCAGGACTGCCCGCTTCCACCAAACCAAATGTCCTCACGATTCTCATGCTCTGGAATGTGGCATGGACATGTTCTCCCAAAACACTCCCATCTTCTCAAATTCCGATTCTGCTCTTTTCATTTTCCAGAAACCCTCTAGACCAGATGTGCCTTTCCCCCGGATGAAACAGGTCTTTAAAAGTTCCAGATGTTCCTGGCTCAGCGACACAGGATTCCGATTTAGGGAAGGAATTGGGGCAGGACCGAGGCAGAACTGCATATTTGACACATTTTTCTTCGAGGCAGAGACGCTTGAATACAAAATCTTCGTATTTAGGGAGCAAGCCTTTCAGCGCAGATGAAGAAGAAAAATTCAGAAATCATCACTATTGGAAGCAGTATCCTTCCAACGTGGCTTCCATTTATTCTAAGAGATGGCATTCAAACCACCACTGAGCACCTAACTGAACCCACTTAAAGGGAAGGAATCCACTGATGACTGTGACAGGCAGGAGCGGTTCACTGGGAAGACGGCAGCTGCTGTTTCTCATCCCGGAGACCATGGTCTGACACTGAAACATGAACGGCAGAGCAGTTTCTCCTGGCGATGACAGGAAATGAGAGAAAAATCTATGAGAACAGTCTTCAAGGCACCCGTGCTGGCTGGGGACTGTCAGCGCACAGCCGGACATTAATGAATGTACACCAGTAAAAAGAAATGAGAGGCACGTTGTGTCTGGTCTCAGGGCCACGGGCAGTCACTTCATACCAGAAGCCCATGGCCCTGCAGGAGGTCCCCAGAGGCGTCAAATGCATAGAGACAGTAGAATGCTGGTTCCCGGCGCTGGGGAGGGGCGGAGGGGGCTGGTGCTGCCTGGGGACAGAGTTTCAGTTGAGATGGGCGAAAACGTTCTGGAGTTGGGTGGTGGTGATGGTGGCACTGCAGTGCCACTGTCTTGAATGCCACCAAATTGTACACTTAAAACAGAATGGTAAGGATGTCATGTAGATTTCACAATAAAAATAAATTTCCTAAGCCCATGATGATTGGAAAATCCATCCAGCAGTTCACCTAAATGCACTTGTCTGCACCTATATTATATTTCAATGACAAGGTTTAAAATGGTGGAGGGGCGCCGGGGTGGCTCAGTCATTGAAGCCTCTGCCTTCTATTCGGGCCATGATCCCAGGGTTGTGGGATCGAGTCCCGCCTGGGTCTCCCTGCTCAACGGGGAGTTTGCTTCTCCCTCTCTCTCTGCCCCCCCACTCATGTTCTTTCTCAAATAAATAAATTTTTTTTTTAAATGTGGGGAAATAAATGTGAAGATGAGAGACACAAAAAAGTCCTGTGAAGAAAGTGAAACCGGGGACAGGGATGGAAAACGCGAAGGGCAGGCAGGACTCGGAACACAGGGCTTGCTAGCCTAGGCTGCAGATTTCACTCTCTCCTAAGAATATCAGGCAGCAATTTTATACTTTTTTTTTTTTTTTTGCAGGGAGCAATTAAATTAAAATTCAAGTACTTAGCACAATGTGCCAAAGAGTTACTGCTCAATGTATTTATCTATTATATCAAAGAAGACAATGTTCATTCCAAGTAAATAGAAGCCTTCTTATTTATAATTGAAATTTCATTTCAGCAAAATTCAAGGGCTTTTTTGTTTTGATACTTTATTTATTTCTTTTTAGGATCTTTTTTATCTGGCACAGTTTTGCATGAAAAACAAATGTGGTAAGTGTTCCTCCTTAAAAGTCAAAGAAAAACATTTTTTTAATTTAAAAGATTTTATTTATTTATTTATTTGAGAAGGAGAGACTGCAGAAGAAGGGGGAGGGGCAGAGAGAGAGGGAGAAGCAGACCCCCCCCACTGAGCAAGGAACCCCAGAGGTGGGGCTCGATCCCAGGACCCTGGGATCATGACCTGGGCTGAAGGCAGATGCTTAATCGACTGGGCCACCCAGGCACCCCAAAGAAAAACATTTATATGTATATGTATATATGCATATACATATATGTGTACATATATATATACACACACATATATGTATGTGTGTGTGCACAGATGTGGGGGAGGGACATGTTTCCTTAAAATAAAATTTAAGCAATTTTCTTAAAAACCCATGACAAGCCTGGGTGGCTCAGTGGGTTAAACATCTGACTTCAGCTCAGGTGATGATCTCAGGGTCCTGGAATTGAGCTCCCCCACCCCAGTGATGGCAGGCTCCAGGCTCCACGATCAGCGAGGAGTCTGCTAGTCCCTCTCCCTCTCCCCCCTCCCCCCCAGCTTGTGCTCTCTCTCTCTCTCTCTCAAATAAATAAATAAAATCTTAAAAAAAAAAAATCCATGACCATATACTGCTAAATTTTGGCTATGACTTAGGGCTCAGCTAAAATCAGACCCAAGGGCGCCTGGGTGGCTTAGTGGGTTAAAGCCTCTGCCTTCGGCTCAGGTCATGACCTCAGGGTCCTGGGATCGACCCCTGCATCAGGCTCTCTGCTCTGCAGGGAGCCTGCTTCCCCCTCTCTCTCTGCCTGCCTCTCTGCCTACTTGTGATCTCTCTCTCTCTCCGTCAAATAAATAAATAAAATCTTTAAAAAATAATAAAATAAAATAAAATAAAATCAGACCCAAGTCCTAACACTGGGGACTAAAGAGGTAAGGAGAAAGTCTGGGGTGAGATCCCAAGGAAGCTAGCCTCAAACCCCAGTTCAGGGAAAGACAGCCCTCCTGACTGCTCTGCTCTGTCTTTCCTAGCTTCTCCTCCTAGCTTCTCCTCTGTGTTCTGCAGCTCACCCCTCTACCCCAACTACCACATTCTGGATGCTTCCCCTGAGTTCATGCTGTCTGGGGAAAAGAAAATGTCAAGTGTCTTTCAGGCATCGATAACTCGCAAGACTGCTCCAAAGTCATTAATTACTGCCTTTCTCTCTCAGGCTGCCAAGTGCCATCTAATACCTTCGATTTATCATTCCCTACAGTCCCCTGCTCCGGTGGGGGTGACATCGTCATCCACAGAATTGACAACCGGAGTTAAAGCACTTGCCCGTTATCTACCAGCCAGTCGTTGAGGGCGAGAGAGTGAGCCAACTGGTGCTGTCGTGAGCACAGATTTAATTTCTGAGGCTCCCGGCCACTCCTTCGGCTCTTACTGCTACTTACGATGGAAGAACAGACACTATGAAATAAAGACCCTTCTGATTGCTGGATGACATATCCTAGGTAATGTCTGCTTACCCACATCCTACCCTCAAGTTTGCTGGAATCTGTCCCACGCGTGGGAAGATCTTGGAAGAAGGAGGAAAGCAGAAAGAGGGACACCGAAGATACACATATTCATTTCATCGGTTACATTTCTCAAGGCAGAGAAGCCTCTGAGAGGGCCGTTCACCCCAGCTTCCATGACACACAGTTACCCCTCTCTTCATGGAAAGTGTAACACTGCCAGGAGCTAGAACAATGGCCATCAAAGCTTCCACTCAGCCTTAGGACTCTGCTTGCACGTCCCCCCCAGAGAGCCTCGCCCAATGCCCCAAGTCGGGGTTGGGCGTGTGCCCACCAATGCCGATCAATTTTTATATTCACGTGCTCAGCTCTCAGTGTCCCTGCACACCCCCCACTTGACCACAAGCTCCCCGAGGGCAAGGACTCTGTTGGCACGTAGCAGCCGTTCCGTAAGTATTTCTGGGACCGAACCGAATTGACGTCCTCTGCATGTTACATCAAGCAAATGGAGTATACTCCTTTTTCTGCCTGCATTTAGAAAGTTTCTGGGGATGTTTCCAAACAAGTAAAGTTGCCCCTATTAGGCCTCAAACACTGTTACTGAACTCTTTCTAAAATGCTTTGAATATTTCCTCGATTTGTTAACAAAACACAGCAAACATAATGTAACCTTCCCTTGACGTCCTGGGTGTATTCATTGGCTTGTGAGTTTGGCTGCTCTAAGGGACAGATTTAAGATGGCTTAAACGAGAAAGCTTGTTCTCTTGCCCGGGACAACACAGGACTCCACAGGATCAAGGTGAAGCTGTTTTCATCCCTTGCTGTTATCCCTGGGGGTTTCCCTTCTCACGACCCTGGCCCCTAAGACCACATCCCAGCCCGTGGAGAGGAAGAGGCAGAGGGCAGAGCTTGTGAGACCAGGCACATCTCACTTCTCCTAGTCCAGGGGACAAAATTTAGCCACTTGGCCATGCTTAGCAGTAAGAGAGATCCAGCAGGGGCAGTCCATGGGAAATTTGGGGAGTTCTAGCACTAAGAGAGAGAAGGGGACATTGAACATTGGGGACAGCTTATAGTGTCTGCCAGAGCCGTCTTTTATACATTTTCATCATGGCTCTATCCTGAACCGTGCAGGGCTGACTCCTAGCAAGGATCCAGACTGATCAAGATTGTAGGTTCTTCTGCTCCATCACTATGAGGCCATCTTTTGGTATTATGAATATGCTTGCTTCTAGTGGCTTCACGATTTATGTGCGGAGAGCTGAAAACCCAACTAGCCAAGCTTTCTAGAATTACATGTTCTGGTTTTTATAAAGATTTTATTTGTTTATTTGACAGAGACACAGTGAGAAAGGGAACACAAGCAGGGGGAATGGGAGAGGGAGAAGCAGGCTTCCTGCCAAGCAGGGAGCCCAATGCGGGGCTCGATCCCAGGACCCTGGGATCCTGACCCGAGCTGAAGGCAGACGCTTAACAACTGAGCCACCCAGGCGTTTTAAACACGTGCACATGCACGAACGCATGCAAACACACGCTCAGCCGGGAAGTCAGGAGAGGTGGTTGATAAGCGAGGCTTGGGAGCCAAGCTGCCAGAGTTGAAATTCCTGCTCTATCACTCATTGTCTATATGCCCTCAAGCAAGTCATTTAACCTCTCTGTTTCTTCATCCATAAAATGGGAACGATAATAGCAATTTACCTCATTGCGTTGTGAGGATTAACTAAGTTATTCTCTATAAAGCACATAACCGGGCACAAAGTAAGTGCCCAATAAGGGAAAGCTATTAATACGAAATAAGTTACTGATTGCACAGGCCCTGAGTGAGGCTGGGAAAGACCCTCCTTTGAACTGAGCTTCTCGAGTGATCTCTCCTCGTTGCTTGCTGCTCGGGAGATCTTTTTCCTCACCCACATGCACTGGACTGGGTCCCTGATGGCTAAAGCTACTAGAAGCCAAAGGGCCAGAGCAGTGGAGTGTCAATGGAAATTGGAATCAATTTGAATTTTGATATGTTTTATCTCACGCACATCCTGCATGCATTTTTAATAGCGTCTCAGAGACAATGGAGTAAGCCGATAGCAAATGAAAATTGCATTAATGTTAGGATTCCTAATTCTGTGTTTGGATTTCCATTCTCCAGACATCCTCGCAGACAGACAGAGGCCCCATTTCAAGAAGGGATAATGGAAGTCTGTATTCTAATTTATTCAGTACATTTTGCAGAAGGGTTTCTCATCAGAAGTCTCTAGACGAAAGCCAGAGTGACTAGCTCTCCACCTCTAAAAGCTCAAGCGACAAGGAGGGAGGCGAAGGAAGTCAGAAACTCGGGCAAGTGAGCGGATCCGATTCCCGGGAACCACAAACATCCCACGATGCCTGCATCCCCCAAATCCCACAAAGGCTGGGGTCTGCCCAGATATCTTTGCGAAAGGGGAAACACGTGGGTGGGGAGCCTGCTTAAGATTCTCTCTCCCCCTCTGCCCTTCCCCCCTCAAAAAAAAAGGAAAAAAGACAATCTGTCCATCACACTATAGTGCTGGTCTTTACAACTGAAATTGTGATTAGTCAGGAAATACCAAAGCCCTAAAATTTCCCATTTTTACATGTTCCATACTTTAATTTTGAATAGGAATCCATGTACAAAGGTTGCAAAATCAAAAACTATAAAAAGATATACAAGGCAAGCCTTGCTCCCACCGCTTCCCCCATCCAGCCAGGCCCTCCCTCCACCCCATCCCAACAGAAGCCACCATTACTGCCTGTGAATGCCTTCCAGAGCCAGCCAAGCAAATACAAGTCTGTTTCTCTTCATCCTTCTGTGCACAGCACTAGCATACATTCACACTATTCTCTTCACTGTTGGAGGTATTTTTCATAGCACTACACGATTTTTTTATCAATTTTTTTAGGCAAACTCTACCCCTAATGTGGGGCTCGAACTCACAACCCGAGATCAAGAGTCACGTGTTCGGGACGTCTGGGTGGCTCAGTCAGTTAAGCATCTGCCTTTGGTTCAGGTCATGATCCCAGGGTCCTGGGATCAAGTCCGGCATCAGGCTCCCTCGAGCCTGCTTCTCCCTCTCCCTCTGCCACTCCCCCTGCTTGTGCTCTCTTGCTCTCTCTCTCTGTCAAATAAATAAATAAAATCTTAAAAAAAAAAAAGTGTCATGTGCTCTATCAACTGGGCCAGCCAGGTGACCCCAGAATTTCTTCCTTCCAGATTCTCTCAAGGAAACAAAAAACACTACACAGGACCCCTGTCATGGCCAACACAGGTAAGAGAATAGCTTCTTATTTGTGCAGCCCCTAAGAAAACTGCTCAGGAGCTTCCTCCAATGAGAATTATGGGCTGGTCAAACCCACCACTGAGCAACAGGCCAGGGCTCATGGACATGCTCTCTGTATATTGTTAAAATGAGGGGCACCTGGGTGGCTCAGTGGGTTAAAGCCTCTGCCTTTGGCTCGGGTCGTGATCTCGGGGTCCTGGGATCGAGCCCACATCGGGCTCTCTGCTCAGCAGGGAGCCCGCTTCCCCCTTTCCCTCTGCCTGCCTCTCTGCCTACTTGTGATCTCTCTCTCTCTCTGTCAAATAAATAAATAAAATCTTTAAAAAAAAAAAAAATGAAAACCACAGGCCCAAAATGGAGTCACTTAGGTTAAGGCTCCAAGTCAGTAAACCCAGACTTCATACCCAACTTAACTGCAGGCTCAACCCCCCAGAAATGTGACCCCTTTAGTTCCCCTTAGGAGGGCGACCTTGCCTAAAACAATGGATTCTTTGCTGATAACTTCCTTTTTTTTCTGCTCCCTCTCTATCTTTAAAAAGATTTCCTTTTCTGGAGCCCTTCGGAGCTCTCCTCTACTTGCTAGATGAGCTGCTGTCCGACTTATGAATCGATTAATAAAGCCAATTAAATCTTCCAAATTTCCACAGTTGAATGTTTGTTATTTAGCACCTTCCCCCCACTGCCAGCCCCTCCACCAGAGTATCTCAGACCCACAAGGGAAAGGTGGTTTCCCACCCAACACAACCTCATCATTCACGACCACACTTAAATGAAGCTACTCAGTCTTCAGCTTTCTTACAATACACATGCACTTCTTCTGAAATTAGAAAAAAGTTAATAAATACTACTTTTCACATACAAATCAGTAAGGGATGTTGTTCCATTAACACGTGGCCTACAAGCTCTATGTCTGCTTCCCCCACTGTCTAAAATGAAGATCTCCAAATTCAGCCGATTTCGGATGCATTTCACAAGCTGTTACAAGTATCAGAAGACTTTACCCCCTAAACAGTTCAGCATGCATGTCAGCGACTAGACTCAATATTGGTTCGGTGTGTGTTTTTTTTAATTACACACAATGAAATGTTTTGACACAAGGCTTGACAAACGCCTACAATACCTCGGTTAGCCAAGATCGTGACGATGCGCCATTTTCTATCTGCCAGTCAGGTAAAGTCTGCTCTTTTAGGAGCTGCAGCTGCGATGGTGAGAGAAAATCCCATCAGATTCAGCATTAGTGATAAGTGGATACTTGATTTAGCTCAAACCAAAGATGCACTGTAGGAATAGAATGTTACAGAAAAATGCCGCTTTCCAGAGCATTAAAAATGGTTCCATGCACCAGCTGGGAAGGATAAGTGGGAGGCACTGAAAACTCACAGGATTAAAATCCAAACAGAAGCCACAGAGACCATAAACTCTGAAAAGGGTCTGACTTCAGTAATCTGGGTACTCAACTATCAGTCTCTACAATCACCTTTCTTCTTAGTACCTCCCACCCCCCTAACCATGGGTTACTTTATGTACCTCTGACTCCTGCATGCTAAGGTGTGGTTAAAATGTCATGGAAAATACCCAGAGGATAACTGACTTCAGATGTCACAACCTAATCCATCGTGTCACATGAAGGAAAACAAAAATCTGTTAACAGAAGAAACGTGGTGTCTAGAAAGGAGAAGATCACGGGTCAAGAATCTGAGAATGTGTCTCCAGCTCTGTCCAGGGGAAAGTGTGCTAAGTCCGGCCAAGGCAAATATTCCAGGCCCGTATGCAACCAGCCTAAGACAGTGTCAGCCACTAACCCATCACCCCGCTCATTCCCCTCATTCCCCTTGCTATGTTGCTCTGCTCATTAAGGAGGCTTCTGAAGATATTTGTTTCTCAAGCCCACAGGAGAGAAAATGCAATGGCCATTTGCCCCAAGCATCTGATCAACTTGTCAGTTTCAGATCTCACCATTCTGGTTTGTTAGTAACCTCCTGTGAAATGGGCTAGCAGGATCTGGGCACACGTGGGGTGGGAGCGCTCAGATGTTTTCATTTCTGGATTTGCAATCCTGAGAACCTAACCCCGAGCCCTGGGACTATCTTGCCATTTGGAAATCCTGCCCGAGTGGCCAGATGAATTTCACTAGTTCACGTTGCTATCTCGGCTCTCTCGAATGTTAAGTGCCTAAGACAACAGGAAAACCAGTAAATAATATATGTAATCTCCTTGTCCGAGGACATTCAAAGGTAGATTCTAATTGCCCTCCTTCTCTTCTCACTCTCCATACCTGGTCCCCTTGATCCTTTTACTCTTTCCTGTCCCAGCCCAGCACCCATGTGCCTCCAAGGTCCTAGCTCCAGGCCAGTTGGTCCCCCACATTTTCCCCCTGAGGCCTCTGTATTGCTGGAGGGGTCCTCTCAGCCTCTCGGGGCCCCGTTCACTAAAGGACTCTCACTCCTTTGCAGCAAACCTTTCCCCAAATAAAATTTCTCCCAAGAAAAGATCATGAAAACTTCAAATACAAAGAGAAGTTGAAAGAATGATACAGTAAGCACTCATATACTCACCACTTAGATTCTACAGTTGTTAACATTTGTCTGTATATGCCATATGCCCATACCACACATCTGTCCCATCCATCAATGAATCCATTCTACTTCTGATGCTATTGAAAGTAAGTTGCAAATATCAGGACACTCCACTCCACTCCTACTAAACACTTCGGCAGGCTTATCATCAACTAGAGTCGATTTGTTTAGGGTTTTTTCTAAAGCCTTTTCTACCCTTTACTCTTGCAACAAAAATAGTTCATGGGGTGCCTGGGTGTCTCAGTCAGTTAAGCATCAGACTCCTGATTTCGGCTCAGGTCATGATCTCAGGGTCCTGAGATCGAGCCCCCCTCCCCCACCCGTATCGGATTCCACACCAAGTGTGGAACCTGCTTAAGATTCTCTCTCCCTCTCTCTCTGTCCGTCCCCCCAACCCCGGCTCTCTCTCTCTCTAAAAAAACTTAAATGATAAAAAAAATAAAGAGGGGCACCTGGGTGGCTCAGTGGGTTAGAGCCTCTGCCTTCGGTTCAGGTCATTATCTCGGGGTCGTGGGATCGAGCCCGACATCGGGCTCTCTGCTCAGCGGGGAACCTGCTTCCCCCTCTCTCTCTGCATGCCTCTCTGCCTACTTGTGATCTCTCTCTCTCTGTCAAATAAATAAATAAAATCTTAAAAAATAAATAAATAAAATAAAATAAAAAATAGAGTTCAACTCTTCTGGCATGTTTAGTGTTGTGTTTTTTTAATCATATACTGTGTGCTTGTTTTAGTAGCATATGTACTAAAACGATACAGAGATTAGCATGGCCCCTGCACAAGGATCACATGCAAATTTGTGAAGTATTCCATGTATTAAAAAAAATTACATATTGTGATAACACGCTACATCCATTAGGATGGCTACTATGAGAAAAATACAAAATAACGAGTTATGGGTATGGGGCCCCTGGTGTACCGTTGATAGGAATGTACACCAACCAGGGCGCCAGGGTGGCTCAGTGGTTGAGCATCTGCCTTCGGCTCAAGTCATGATCCCAAGCTCCTGGGATCAAGTCCCGCACTGGTCTCCCTGCTCAGCGGGGAGCCTGCTTCTACCTCTCTCACACCCCCTGCTTATATTCCCTCTCTCACCGTCTCTCTCTCTTTGTGTCAGATGAATGAATAAAATCTTTAAAAAAAAAAAAAAGGAATGTACAACAACCACTGTGGAAAACAGTATGGAAGCTGCTCAAAAAATTAGAAATAGAAATACCATATGATCCAACAATTTCACTTGTGGGTATGTACCCAAAAGAACTGAAGCAGGGCAACAAAGAGATATTTGCACACCCATGTTCATAGCAGCGTTATTCACAATGGCTAAAATGTTAAAGCAATTCCAGTGTCCAGTGGATAAAGAAAATGTGGGCTATACATACAGTGGAATATTATTCAGCCGTAAAAAGGGAGGAAATTCTGACACATGCTGCAACCTACATGAACCTTGAGGACATTATGCTAAGTGAAATAAGCTAAACACAAAGACAAGTTCTGTATGAGTCTACTTGTGTGGGACACTTGGAGTAGTCAAATTCATACAGGTAGCAAATGGAATGGTAGTTGCCAGGGGCTGGGGGAATGGGGAGTTACTGTTTAAATGGGAAAAGTTTTAGTTTTGTAAGATGAAGAATTCTGAAGATGAGTGGTTGCACAACATGAAGGTCCTTAACACCACTGACCACCACTAAAAATGGTTAAGATGGTACATTTTGGTATGTTTTTTCAATGCGTTAAAAAGTGGGAAAATATGGGGCGCCTGGGTGGTTCAGTGGGTTAAGCCTCTGCCTTCGGCTCAGGTCATGATCTCAGGGTCCTGGGTTCGAGCCCCGCATCGGGCTCTCTGCTCAGCAGGGCGCCTGCTTCCCCCTCTCTCTCTGCCTGCCTCTCTGCCTACTTGTGATCTCTGTCAAATAAATAAATAAAATATTTAAAAAAAAAAAGGTGGGAAAATAGCACATGAAAAGTTTTGAAATGAGTTTTGACAAAGACATAATAACAGTGTAACCCAACTCCTATGACGAAAGAACATTTCCTTCAAGCGCTCCCACTTTTTAAAAAATCAGATTTTAAAAATCAGATTTAAAAACAGATGCATTTAAAAAAAAAAAGAAAAAAAAAACAGTTGCATTTTAGGCACCTGGGTGGCTCAGTCGATTAAGCGTCTCATTCTTTTTTTTTTTTAAGACGTATGTATGTATGTATTTATTTATTTATTTTTTAAGATGTATTTATTTTTTTAAGAGGGAGAGACAAAGAGTGTGTGCAAACGCAGAGGCGAGGGGTGCAGAGAGAAGGAGAAGAAGACTCCCTGCTGAGCAGGGAGCTCCCTAGGGGGCTTGATCCCAAGACCATGAGATTATGACCTGAGCTGAAGGCAGACACTTTAGGACTGAGCCATGCAGGCACCCCTAAGCATCTGACTCTTGATCTCAGCTCAGGTCTCGATCTCAGGGTCCTGAGTTTGGGCCCTGTGTTGGGCTCCACTCTGGACGTGGAACCTACTTAAGAAAAAAAACCAGATGTGTTTCCCCTGTTCTAGAACTTTATAAAATTGGAATCATCAGTATGTATTCTTCTGGATAAAGCTTCGTTTACTCAGCATGGTTTTTTTTTAAACATTTTATTTATTTGACAGAGAGAGACACAGTGAGAGAGGGAACACAAGCAGGGGGAGTGAGAGAGGGAGAAGCAGGCTTCCTGCCGAACAGGGAGCCCGATGCGGGGTTCGATCCCAGGACCCCGAGATCATGACCTGAGCCGAAGGCAGACGCTTAACAACTAAGCCACCCAGGCGCCCCTGCTCGGTATGGTTTTGAGATTTGTCCGTATTGTATACATGGATATCCATCCATGTACATCAGTAGTTTGTTCTTCCACACAACTAAGATGCATTTCAACATATGTATATACCACAATTCTCCTGTTGGTGGACACTTGGACTGTTCCAAGTTTTTGGTTATTACAAATGAAGTTATAAACATCCATGCACAAGTGTTTTTGAAAATACATGTTTTCATTTCTTTTGGTTAAATACCTACAAGAGGAATTACTATATCTTAGGATGATGTCATTCTTGATGTGGCTGGATTTAGGTCCACAATTCCATTTGTTTTCTGTTTGTCCTGCATGTTTTTTGTTCCTCTAGCCCTCCTTTCCTGTCTTCTTTGGAGTGAACTACATTGTTATAATACCATTTTAACTTCTCTGTTGGCTTTTTTTTTTTTAAAGATTCTATTTATTTATTTGACAGAGAGGAGAGAGATCACAAGTAGGCAGAGGCAGGCAGAGAGAGAGGGAGAAGCAGGCTCCCTGCTGAGCAGAGAGCCCGATGTGGGGCTCGATCCCAGGACCCTGAGGTCATGACCTGAGCTGAAGGCAGAGGCTTTAACCCACTGAGCCACCCAGGCGCCCCCCTTTTTTTTTTTTTGATACCTTCTTTTCTTTTCTTTTTTTTTTTTTTAATTTTATTTATTTATTTGAGTGAGAGGGAGAGCAGGAGCAGAGGGGAGATAGAGAAGCAGGCTTCCCACTGAGCAGGGAGCCCAAAGCAGAACTCGATCCCAGGACCCAGGGATCATGACCTGAACCAAAGGGAGACACTTAACAGACTGAGCCACCCAGGTGCCCCTCCACTGGCTTTTTAACTATACTTTGTAACATTATTTTTTTTTTTTGTAATTGAAGTGAAATTTATATCACATAAAGTTAACCCATTTAAAATGTTCAATTCAGTGTCTTCACAGTGTTGTACAACCACCACTTCTATCCAGTTCTAAAACATTTCCATCTTCCCAAAATAAAACTCCATACCCATGAGGCTGTCACTCCCTATTCTCCCCTTCCTCAACACCTGGCCACCACCAGTCTGCATGGTCTCTCTAGATTTGCCTACCGTGAACATTGCATATAACATTATATGTTTTCCCTGTTCTAGAACTTCATAAAATTGGAATCATCAGGGGCGCCTGGGTGGCTCAGTGGGTTAAATTGGAATCATCAGTATGTATTCTTCTGGATAAAGCTTCGTTTACTCAGCATGTTTTTTTTTAAACATTTTATTTAGTTGACAGAGAGAGACACAGCGAGGGAGGGAACACAAGCAGGGGAGTGGGAGAGAGAAGCAGGCTCCCTGCGGAGCAGAGAGCCTGATGTGGGGCTCGATCCCAGGACCCTGGGATCATGACCTGAGCCGAAGGCAGACGCTTAACGACTGAGCCACTCAGGCACCCCGAACAGCATGTTTTTATGAAAAAAATATATTTTTAAAAATAGATTTTAAAAACTTAGAAGAGAGACACTGTTTTACATTTTTGCAAATCTCTTTAAGGTCTGACTTAATAAAAGACAGATGGAGACTCATATCGACGTCTGCATTCAATCGGTTGTGATAGGCTGTTTTGGTTGGCACACAGGAAGAAGAATACAGCCTTATAAACATACATGTTGGCAAAACAAGGAGCTCACAGCGTTCCTGAATGGGTTTCCAGGAGCCCCCAAAATCTTTGTATCACACTTAAAGAACTGTGGCTCTAAGGATTTCAAAATATACCCTTAACTTTTCAGGGTCCACCTTGGGTGAATATTATTCTGCTCCTTATACAATGTAAGAACTTTGCAACTGTATCATTCCACTAGCACGCCCATCCTTTATGTTATAACCACATATATGACATATATATTACATAACAATAAAGGATAGGAGCAATAAATGGAAAGTATTGGAAATACAATTATAAAATTGTTTTGCTTTAAATGGCTAAATGCTTTTTAAATAAATTGAAGAAAAAAATAGGCTTTCATATTTATCTATAGTTATCAATCCCAGTGTTCTTCCTTCACCTAAAGACTCAAATTCCCATCAGGGAATATTCCCCTTCAACCTGAAGAATTTCTTTGTGGTGCGGTCTAATGATAATAAGCTCTCTTAGTTTTTATCTGATATTATACTTTGTATTCGTTCTTCAAAGACAATATACTATCCGTTTAACAAACATAACTTTTAAATGTTACGGGCTGAGTCTCTTGCCCCTTTTCTCCACCTTAAAAAAACAAAGCTTCCAGGGATGCCTGGGTGACTCAGTCGGTTAGGCATCTGCCTTTGGCTCAGGTTATGGTCCCAGGGTTCTGGGATGGAGTCTCACATCCAGGTCCCTGCTCAGTGGAGAGCCTGCTTCTGCCTCTCCCCCTGCATATGTGTGTGTGTGTGTTCTCTCTCTCTCTCTCTCTCTCTCTCTCAAATAAGTAAATAAATAGAATCTTTAAAAAACAACAACAAAAACCCAAAGCTTCCAAAGGAAGAAGAGAGAGAGGAGTCACGTATCATATATATCATGTTTTTGTTTAAGGTTTGTGTTTCAGGATTGGGGAGATGATGCCAACTAAAGCTATTGGTTGAGATGAGAGCCTGTATGGATAGGGTTTAGAACTCGAATACTGGGGACGCCTGGGTGGGTCAGTTGGTTAAGCAGCTGCCTTCGGCTCGGGTCATGATCCCAGGGTCCTGGGATCGAGTCCCACATCGGGCTCCTTGCTCGGCGGGGAGCCTGCTTCTCCCTCTGCCTCTGCCTGCCTCTCTGCCTGCTTGTGCTTTCTCTCTGACAAATAAATAAATAAAATCTTAAAAAAAAAAAAAAAAAAAAAGAACTCGAATACTGAACAGAGTATAGGCCTTGAACCAGATCCCCGCAAACACCCTTACCTGTGCCTGCCCCCTCCCTCCATCACACTCAGATGGCAGAACCCGAGCCCTGAATACACCCAGTGATCCATCTGCTCTGTGCTTACACCTGAGCAGCTAAGCATAGTTTTGGAGAAAATCCCACTGTGTTGACCACTCTCAGTTTAAATCCATGGCCTCAAACCTTTCTTCTTCTTTTTTTTTTTAAAGATTTAATTATTTGTGAGAGAGAGCAGGTGCTCATGAGTGTGCCTGAGCGGAGCCCCATGCAGTGCTCAATCCCAGGACCCCGAAATCATGACCTGATCTGAAACCAAGAGCCGGACGCTCAGCTAATTGAGCCACCCAGGCGCCCCCAAGTCTTTCTGTTTTTATTAGAGTATAATTGACATACAACATTGTGTTAGTTTCAGGTGTACAACATAATGATTGCAATATTTGTATACATTGAGATATTTATACACATGATCACCACAATAAATCTAGTCACCATCTGTCACCCTATAGAGTCACAAAAAAAGTTATTTTTACCTCAAATCTTACATGAGCAGCCAACACTGTCAGCTAACCTACTAAACTTCTCTAAATCTCCTTCAAGGAGCTTTTCAAGGCAGGGGCACCTGGGTAGCTCAACAAGTTAAGCGTCTGCCTTCGGCTCAGGCCATGATCTCCGGGTTCTGGGATGGAGTCCCACATCGAGTCCCGCATCAAGCCCCGCTCTGACCCAACCCTTCCCCTCTCCGACCCTCGCCTCCCCTCTCCCTTCCGGCCCTCCCCTTCCCTGCCCTCTACCCCTGCTCCTGTGTGCTGTCTCTCTCTCTCTCAAATAAAATAAAATCTTTAAAAAAAAAAAAAATCAAATGCATCTTTTTTTTAAAGGGAGCTTTTCAAGGCAGCAATTTTGACTCTTCACCTTACTACCTGTTCACTAAGGACGTAGACGCAGGGGGATGAGTACTCACTTACTCTCCCACCCCTGCCTCCCCCGACCTACTAGCATGGGTTTCCAGACCTCCTTCCCTTACTATAATAGAAGGAGTGTCACAGTTCCTGGCTGTGGCCTAGCTCTCCCCTTTGTACTGAAGTTTTCAATCTCTTGAAATACTTAAAAACTTTGCCGCTGCAGTAATACCTGCACTCTCTGGCTTCATCGGTTTCTTCTCTGTTTTGGATCATACCTACCTGCACATAAGCAAGCCTCAGTGTGGCTGTTCTTAAAAAGAAACATGGTCTCTGGGGCGCCTGGGTGGCTCAGTGGGTTAAAGCCTCTGCCTTTGGCTCAGGTCATGATCTCAGGGTCCTGGGATTGAGCCCCGCATCGGGCTCTCTGCTCTGCAGGGAGCCTGCTTCCCCCTCTCTCTCTGCCTGCCTCTCTGCCTACTTGTGATCTCTCTCTCTGTCAAATAAATAAATAAAATCTTTAAAAAAAAAAGAAAAAGAAACATGGTCTCTGAGCCCACAGCCCCTTCCAGCCTCTACTATTTTTTTCCCCGCTTCTCTTCCCCGCCAGTTCCCTCCAGAGCTGCCTGTATTTCCTGGGTCGGCCTTCTCACCACCTTGGCCTTTCCTTTCCACCAGCCCACTGAAACTTCTCCCATCCCGCTCAGCCCGCTGGTCAGGTCTCCACTCTCCTCTTGCCCAACCCTCAGCAGCACTTGACACAACTGGCCACTCCCTCCTTCTCGAACACCATCTCCTCCTCTTGAGGCTTTGGTGTGACCATTCTCTTTCTAGTTTTCCTCCTGACCCCCAGAGTCTTCTCAAGCTTCCCTGCAGGACTCTCCTCTTCTGGTTCCCCAGGATGAAGCTGAGGACTAACCCTCTCTGCTTCTCCTTCATCGCGCTCTTCCGTTAGGTGATCTTATCTCATCCAGGACCACCGAGGTATTGGTGACTCCCAAATCTATAGCTGCAGCTCTGACCTGCGTCTACGCCCCAGACTTTTGTACCCATTGGGTGACATCTCCACTGATGTCTAAACTTAAACTTAATATGTCCTGGGGCGCCTGGGTGGCTCAGTTGGTTAAGCGGCTGCCTTCGGCTCAGGTCATGATCCTGGGGTCCTGGGATTGAGCCCCGCATCTGGGTCCCTGCTCGGCGGGGAGCCTCCTTCTCCCTCTGCCTCTGCCTGCAGCTCCCCCTGCTTGTGCATGTACTCTCTCTGTCAAATAAATAAATAAAATCTAAAAAAACAAAAAACTTAACATGTCCAAAGCATATTCTTGTTCTCCCTCTCACAGACCTGCTCCTTCTGCAAGCTTCCCAATGCCAGTGAATGGCACCACCATGTGCCCGGTTCCTCAGATCATAAATCTAGAAATGAGTCTCTTCCCTCCTTCCCTGCATCCCATCCATTAGCATACATAGCTGTCTCCACATATAGCCCAAATCTAAGCACTTCTTGTCTCTGCTGCTTCAGTCTTGTCCAGCACCTCTCTCCTGGACAATGACTTCCTAACAGGCATACCTGCTTCCCCCTCCTGCCCTCACAGTCCATCCGCTCACAGTGGAATGATCTTTCAAAAGCATAAATCAGATCGTGTCACTGCTTAAAACCTTCTAATAGAGGGGCGCCTGAGTGGCTCTTGATTTCGGTTCAGGTCATGATCTCAGGGTAAGATGCAGTCCTGCGTCAGGCTCCATGCTGGGTGAGGAGCCTGCTTCAGATTCTCTCTCTCCCTCTCCCTCTGCCCTTTCCCCCCACTCCCTGCTCACTCTTTCTCTCTCTCTCTCTCTTAAAAAAGAAAAGAAAAGAAAACCTCTAATGGAACATTTTATCTGTAAATAGGTATTCTTCCTATTTCTGTCCTCCATAAAAATCTAGAAACAATGACCAACCCAATAGCAATGAGCACCCCTAGCACCCAGTCCATAGTTTGGAAATATCGTTTCCCACTAAAAGTAACCAGGACTTTTGGAAATGGCAGTTTCCAAGTCTAAGGCAAGAAACGTACAATGGTGAGCCAGAAATATTTTGCCATAACAGAAAAGAAGAAACCTATCAATGACTACCAGGGTCATGACAAAAAGGCTTGGAAGTCAACCAAACAGGCTCCCACTGAGGAAGGATGGAACAATCTCAGTTTTAACAGAGATAATAATTGCAATGGATTGAAACCATCAAATATGCTACAGTTCATGAATTCATAATTATAGTGAAAAATATAATAATAGGTCATCTTTGAAGGGTGATAGGAAATAAATTCATTATTTTAAACACTGATGAACTCAAAGGGTAAAAATCAAGCTATCAAATCAAATCTATCCTGCCTTTTCTACATTAACTGTACCGCTGGTGAAAAAAAATAAGATCAGAGGAAGCATCTCTTTTTAGAAGGACGCCAATAAGTGGAAAAAAGATGATAATAAGTGGAAAAAAGATGATAGAGTGTGAACATCACCATGTTCAGTGAATAAACAGATACAGACATCCTGTACATGTCGCTGTGAAGATCATAGATAGATAACCAGACCTCCCATGAAAGAATATACCACGTAGAGTCTCGCCAAAGGGATCCAAACCTGTGTCTGATTACCGTTCTGGATCCACATGCTAATTTGACTGAAATAAGAGAGGGCAGAAGAACATATTAAATGAGTTGAACATTGACTATGCAGTCAGCAAAAACAGGCTGTGAAAAATCCTACACACTATAAGAAAAAGAAGGCAGGAGGGAATCCACAGATAAAAAGACTGAAAATGCATTTCAAGTAAGCTTTTTAAAATATATCTAAGGATGTGATACATCTAAGGGGTGATAAAACTATAAAGACACCCCAAATCGTGATTACTATGAGTCAGGGTAGCGGTCACCTTTGAAAAGAGTAAGGTGGTTGGGTAGGGGAAGTCCAGAGAGGGCTCCTGGGGTTGTTGCAAAGTTCTATTTTGCGATCTGGTTGGTGGATACAAAGATGTTTGCCTTCTAATAATTAAGTTATGCATTTGGTTCGGTTGACTTTTCTTTTTTTTTTTTTTTTTCGGTTGACTTTTCTATATCTGTGTTTTATTATGTGATTTAGGAAAATATATATATTAGAAAGAAAAACCACCTCTGACACAGGGGTTGGGCTTTTCTTCCCCATAGGGCCATATAGAAAATATTTCAGATTTTCCTGGCCAAGAGACAACTCGAGGACAGGTAGGTACTTATATATAACCATTTAAAATGTAATCATTTAAAAAATGCATTAATGACAAACGCGAGCATTGCGACACTGAAGGTCCACTATTCGCTGAATTCCCGATCTCAGGAGGCTCCCACCCATGCCATCCCATGCCATCTCTGGGTTCCCGCGGGGGCGGCTCGGCTCCCTTGCCCGGCCACCTCTCCCCTCAAACCCCTCGTCTCTTAGTAACAGGAGGATACAGACGCCACCCTCGCCTGGACCAGAGCGGGAGCCGGTGAGAGCGAGCACGCATGCGCAGGAGGAGCTCCTGGCTCCACCCACTCGCTCAGGGAGAAAGGGGAGAGCCCAGGAGCACCCAAGCCCTAGGACCCCGCCCCAAGCAAAAGTTTGTGCCCTGATTCTTCCCACGAGTCCTCTGCCACAGTCTTGTCACTCAAGGTGTGATCCAGTAGGCTAGGAGCAGCAACAGCATCACCTAGAAGCCTGCTAGATATATAGAATTTCGAGCTTTCCCAGACCTACTGAATCAGTGTCTGCATTTTTAACAAGATCCCAGGAGATCCCTATGCATACTAAAGCTTGACAAGCGTTACTTTCACAATCCAGATAAGGCAAAGCCATAAATAAATAAATAAGACTAGGAATACCTCTTATAGGTTGAACTTTTAACCTCGACACTGAAAGACAGCTTTTATGATGAGCAAGTTCCCAAAACTGAGTTCCCTATGCTCAGTAAGGGTAGAAATTCCCTTGTGTCTCCTCTGACCATCAGTCCAGGACAGAATGCATCACTGACCTCAGGTTCCTGCTCTCAAAGCCACTGGGGAAATCAGGAAGGACCGTTTCCATTCCCAGACTAAAGGCGTTGTTTCTCATGAATAAGGTGAAAAGAGGAGGCGCAAAAAATGCCTTGGCCTGCCAAGATAAGTCAGTCAAACAACACGAGGACAATCCGAGACCCAGGGAAGGCAGCACCCAAACCCAGCTCAACGGCTTCCAGGAAACAGACTCAATTTGCATTTTAAACCCCAAAATGAAATTCTTTTAAGATTTTTATTTATTTGAGAGAGAGAGAGAGAACAAGGAGGGGGAGGGACAGAAGGGAGGGGAGAAGCAGACTCCCCTCTAAGAAGAGAGCCTGAACTGGGGTTCGATCTCAGGACCCCAAGATCATGGCCTGAGCCAGAGGCAGACGCTTAACGACTGAGCCACCCAGGTGCCCCCCCAAAATGAAATTCTTACAAATACTAAGCCAGATGATAAGTACTACTGAGAGAAGTTCCCAGGTCAGTAACCTCCCAGTCTGGTGAGTTCTCTCCATGCTTATCTATCTTGAGAACTGCAGACCTTAAGCTTCACTTCCTCATCCAAGGACAGTGGCAAATCTGAACAGATATATCGCAATCCTAAAAGAACCACTTAGCTTCCCTGGGGGGAAAAAGGGACTGACTTACCAGAGAATATCACATTTAAAGAAAAGAAAATGATCATTTTTTAACGGCAGGGGCAAAATAGTAAGATGGAGGAAAAACCCTTCCTCAAACAGAGAACAACTCAAAAAATGCATTTCTAAAAATCCACAATATATGCTAGAACATGGACAAACCTTGAAAACATGCTAAGCCAGGTACAAATGACCATATATTGTGTGATTCCATTTTTTTTTTTTAATTAAAGCATAATGTATTATTTGCCCCAAGGTACATGTCTGTGGATCCTCAGGTTTACACATTTCACAGCACTTACCATAGCACATACCCTCCTCAATGTCCATAACCCAACCACCCTATCCCTACCCGCCCCTACTCCCCAGCCACCCTCGGTTTGTTTCATGAGTTTAGGAGTCTCTTATGGTTTGTCTCCTTCCTGATCCCCTCTTGTTTCATTTCCCTCTCCCACCCCCCACAACCCCTCACCCTGCCTCTCGAATTCTTCATAGTGTGATTCCATTTATATGAAATGTTCAGAATAGGCAAATCTACAGAGACAAAAAGTAGATTAGTAATTGCCTCAGGCTGAGAGGGCTGGGGCATGGTTTACAGCTAAAGGGTATGAGGTCTCTTTTGGGGTGATAAAAGTGTTGTGAAAGTGATTATGGTAACAGATAAGGACTCTGTGAAGGTCTTGAAAGTCACTGAATTATACTCGTTAAATGGGTGACTTGGGGGTATGTGAATTACATTTCAATAAAGCTGTTTGAAAAAAAAAGTCCACGGCTATAGATGTCCATAGATCTATGTTAGTCTAAAAACACAGGGCTCCTGGGGCATGTAGGTGGCCGTTGGTTAAATGTCCGACACTTGGTTTTGGCTCGGGTCATGATCTCAGGGTCATAAGATCAAGCCCTGATCAGGCTTCGAGGTCAGCATGGAGTCAGCTTAAGATTCTTTCCCACTCCCTCCCACTCTCCCTCTGCTTTTCCTCCCGACGTTGCTCGTGCTCTCTCTTTAAAATAAATAAACAAAATCTTTAAAAACACGGAGTTCCTACTATAATACAAAAAGTTTCTAGAAAAAAAATCTGAAAAAGAAAGTTGACATCAGTACTGGTTAGAGGCCCCAGCTAGATTTCTCTAGCAAAACACTCCCATCTCAGTTTAGGGAAGAATTTCACAGTCTTGTCTCAAGATCATCAATCTCACAGAAATCCCCATCTGGCTTTGGGTTCCTGTTCCAAAAACATTGGAAAAACCAAAACAGGCGAAACAGGCTTTCAAAACAACTCTTTTAATTTACGTGGGCAAGGAAAGAAACAGAGGATCATGGGATCGATGCTATGTGCTCTGTCAGAATACAAAGTTGACAATTCACCATTGCTATAGAAACTCAAGTCCAAAAAAGACTAAACATTTCCCAAGGAAACCATGTTTCAAAAGTCCCTAAATAACATAACTCATAAAGAATGACCAAAAGAGCCCACATGGATGGCTGAGGCCTTGTAGGTGAACACATTGATTTCAGCTCTGCTGCCTCTGTTGGGCTTTAACCTTGGCAATGTCTCTTCTTAACCTGCTTAATTTTCCAAACCAAGAGCAGAGGTTATCATGAGAAGCCCCATGAGGACCCTGGCTGTACCCACAAGGGCCTGTGTTGGCATCACCGTCACAGCTGTTGCCATGGAGAAAAAGACAAAAGCATGAGGTGGAACAGGCATCTCTCTTACCCTAATGCAAAGCACACAAAAGCCTAGGGCATTGGGAAGCTGAGAGAGAGAGAAATCTCTGCAGCTGCTGGTCAACAGCTTCGTCTTGCCCTGACAACCTGGATTCTCTCTAATCCCCAGGCAAATTAAAAGACCGAACGTTATTATGCAATTAATAATGGAGCAGATGCTGTTTGGCTTCAGTCTCCTCTAGACTCCTGTTCCAAAGGGTCTGCTTCAGGCCCTAACAACAAAATGGTCATTTCCAATGCCAAGGACAAAGGGCATTGCCAAGTGTCTAGAACAGTGCCTGGCACATAGTTGATAATCGATATATATATATTTTTTAAAGATGTTATTTACTTAAGAGAGAGAGAGAGAGGAAGCAGAGGGAGGGAGAGGGAGAAGCACGCTCCCTGCTGAGTAGGGAGCCATACACGGGAGTCAATCCCAGGACCCCAGGATCATGACCTGAGCCGAAGGCAGATGCTTAACCGACTGACCCACTCAGTCACCCCTCAATATATATTTATTGAATGCTTCTTGAATGAATGCTGATATTACCTCTCTTGGCACTCTGCCTTCTTCCCTCAGCCTGGAAACACAAACACACAGGCGCGCAGACACATGAAGTTGAATCCATGTCTGTTCACTGCAACTCCAACTGCAACCCTGCAAAATTAATAAACATAACAATTACTACTACAATATAGATTTCCGGAGAGCAAGGATTTTTGTTAAAGTGCTGACTAATATACCTTAAGGGCCTAAAAAAATGCCTAGCACTAGTAGACTCTAAATGAATATTTGTTTAATGACGAATGAATTAAGGGCCTACTACGTGCCAGGGAGCTGTGCTAGCTAGGCCTAATCTGGCTGAAGTCCCCTTCCCAATCACTCTACCTGGGCAGTAGAGGCTGCCTTGAGTCCTCCTACCGCCAGGGGCCGCTGTAAAATCCGCGCGGCTTCTTTCCAAGTCACCATCCGTCTCCGCGGTGCCCTTTGACCCCGTGAAGTCATTGCCCCGAGTTAAGATGGCGGTATCGATGGGAGCTGTCGCCGGGCGACTGAGGCGGGCCATTCGAAGGTCGCCCCTATGGGGGAGCCCCAGCCGTCGGCCGCTCTCATCCGAGCCCCCTCCAGCCCAGGCCACGGCCGTGCGGGACGCCTTCCTGAACTTCTTCCGGGACCGCCATGGCCACCGGCTGGTGCCGTCCGCTTCCGTGCGGCCACGCGGAGACCCCAGTTTGCTTTTCGTCAACGCCGGCATGAACCAGGTGGGGGCTGAGCCACCCTGCTCGGGGGCGGAGTTTGTGATTTTTTTCAGGGAGAAAGGCGCCGCGGGATTGGGCAAAAGAAGAGAGGGGCGGAGCTCATGTCTTTTGGGGACAGGGCAGTTCGTGGTTGGGCTAAGTGGTTGGGGACACTTGTTTGGACTTGGGGAAGGCTCCACTTGGGAACTTAAGGGTTTGGATTGAGTTTTAGGTCCAAGAGTGGAGGGTGTGGACTTTTATGGGGGCAGATTGGTGGGGGAAGTCCGGCTTCATTTATTCATGCTTTAAATAAAGATAACTAATTCATTAAATAAAGGTTTATTGACACTTAGTATGTGCTAGACTGTGTTCTCTAAGCATTTGACTTTAAGCACCACGTACCCTCTAAATTTGTCTTCATCTGTAAAGTGGGCGAGGAGGGGGAGTATGTTAACCTTAGAGGCTGTTCAAATGCTGACTTTGTGAGACATGCCCTGTGGTCTTGGTTTTATACCCTGAGGTTATTGAGTGTGGTTTGAAAAAGCAGAAATGGAGGATCAAGCTATTCAGTGCCCTGTTTTCAGCCTTCTTTAACCTCTCCTAGTTTACTAGCAGAGGGTCTCTGTTTCATGATTTATTTACCCCTTGTCTGCTCCACAAACAGCAGAGATGGGTGCCTCCAGGCTCCCAGATTGCCCCTGTTGGCCAAGACCACACTGCACTCTCAGGAGAAGTCAGCCTTCAGTCTGAACACCCCACTCCCCACCTCTTCTTTCTGGTGACGGAATCAGAACTGGGATCTTCATGTGTTTCCAGTTCAAGCCAATCTTCCTGGGCACTGTGAATCCACGAAGTGAGATGGCAGGCTTCCGACGTGTGGCAAACAGCCAGAAATGTGTGAGGGCTGGAGGACGCCACAGCGACCTGGAGGATGTGGGCCGGGACCTTTCCCATCATACCTTCTTCGAGATGCTTGGCAATTGGGCTTTTGGGGGTGAATATTTTAAGGTGAGTCTCCAGGAAGCCCTGGAGTTAGGAAAGGGTCAGTGGTGGTCAACCAAGAAGAGGCTGGAGATGAGTCCTGTTTCCATTCCTAGTGTCCGCTTAGACAGGACTCATACTGGACACAGAGGCGAAATGCTAAGTGCTAGGTGACCACATATGGTAGGAATGTGTTTCACTTCCCTAATTGGATTGTAAGTTCCTTGAGGGCCAGGACTGTGCTTCTTGCCTAACGGCTAATCAGTAATTGAATGAATAAATGGTCAGGCAGAAATACTAAAATGCAGGAGTTAGAAATCAGCCCAGCTTAAGGTGGAATGACAATTTCATGAAGAGGATGGGACTTGAAAGAAAGGATTTAGATGAGGAGGAGGAGCTTCCTAGGCAGGAAAAAAAAAGAAAACTCAACCAGAAATGGTCATGGTTTATTCTGGAAACAAGGTGGGCAGTGGAATTTTGTCTTAAGCTGAGGGCTGAAACTCATGTGGCTTGATTGGCACTTCTGTGGGGCCCTCTTCTCACCCATGTTCCTCCTCCCACCCCATGTGGGTTTCCCCTGCAGGAGGAGGCTTGCAGCATGGCCTGGGAGCTGCTGACTCAGGTCTATGGGATCCCTGAGGACAGGCTCTGGGTCTCCTACTTTGGTGGTGACCCCAAAGCAGGGTTGGACCCAGACCTGGAGAGCAGGGACATCTGGCTCAGCTTAGGGTAAGTCTGCCTCTGCCCATTACATCCACTTCTGGAGGACAAGAGGACTGGCAAATAGTACCAGCGTATTCTGAGATTCAGTCCTCAGAATCTCAGCGTATCCTAGGAGACTGGAGTCAGCCATGTTTGTCCTCTTGTTGAGCTTGATGGAGAGGCTCCCATGGCCGAGAGGGTTCTGGCTCTCAGGTTTGTCTGTCTCCCTACTACTCACCTGGCTTTCTTCTCAGGGTGCCTGCCAGCCATGTGCTTTCCTTTGGACCCCAAGAGAACTTCTGGGAGATGGGGGACACTGGCCCTTGTGGGCCCTGTACCGAGATCCACTATGACCTCGCTGGTAGGGTGGGAACCCCCCAGCTGGTGGAGCTCTGGAATCTGGTCTTCATTCAACACAACAGGTAATAGGGGCTGAAGCAAGAGGGAAATCCCTGGCCAGAGGTGGAAAAGGTAGCAATCAGGACACTTTGAGCCATTTCTTATTAAAAAAAACAAACCCAAATACTTAAATGGTGCTTACTGTGTGCCAGGCACATTTCTAAATACTTTTCAGATAATAACTGATTTAATCCTAGTCTATGCTCATAACAGTTTATATTTATTTATTTACTTAGACAGTGAGTGGGAGAGCACACAGGAGCGGGGAGCAGTGCAGAGGGAGAGAGAGAGAATCCCAAACAGGCTTCCTCCTCAGCACGGAAACCAATGCAGGGCCTGATCCCGCAACCCCAAGATCATGACCCAAGCCGAAATCAAGAGTCAGATGCCCAGGGACGCCTGGGTGGCTCAGTTGGTTAAGCAGCTACCTTTGGCTCGGGTCATGATCCCAGGGTCCTGGGATCGAGTCCCACATCGGGCTCCTTGCTCAGCAGAGAGCCTGCTGCTTCCTCTGCCTCTGCCTGCCTCTCTGCCTATTTGTGATCTCTCTCTCAGTCTCTCTCTGACAAATAAATTTAAAAAAAAAATTTTTTTTTTTATTTTTTTTTTAAAAAGAGTCAGATGCCCAAAGACTATGCTCATAATGGTTTAAACTAGTCACTGCTGCTCTCAGGCCTCTGCTTTTTTATCACATGATGAAGCTGAGCTTCATGATCCCTAAGATTTTCTTCTGGCCTTGACCTGTCTCTTTCTCAGGGCAAAGAATTCTGTCCCAGAAAGGGGATGTGTGGATCCAGGCAAGGGCCCAAGCAGGGGTGAGGGTAGAGATCACCCTTTACGAGAAAGTACATACAGGAACCAAGGCCATCACTGTCTGTGTTTGGTGGGGAGGGATGGATACTGCCTTCTGGTTCCTTCCATTGTCAGCCTCCTCCTCATTCCTCCACTGCACTTGGGCATCTGCCTCACCCCTCTCGTCCTGTGTGGGGCCTCACCTTGCACACCTTCCCTGGCCAGAGAGGCAGATGGAAGCCTGCAGCCCCTGCCCCAGCGGCACGTGGACACCGGAATGGGCCTGGAAAGGCTGGTGGCTGTGCTGCGAGGCACACGCTCCACCTACGACACTGACCTCTTTTCCCCGCTGCTCAATGCCATACACCAGGTGAGCCTGCCTCTTCCCTTCCCAAAACTACTGCTTTCCATCTTTATTGAAAACTCCGCATATTCCCGCATGTGGAAACAGTGACCAACCAAGGATACCAGGGTCAAATATGAGGCTGGGGTTCACGTTTATTACCTGATATTGCCTCTAACTCCTTCCTTCCTTCATTTATTTAAAAAATACGTGTGGAGTGCCTCCTGTGGGTGAAGTCCTTTGTGCTTGGTACAGGAGAATAGCAGTGAACAGAAAAGAGATCACAGAGATTACATTGTAGCCTAAGAGATAAATAATAATTAAATGTATTTAAGAACAAGATGGCAGGGGCGCCTGGGTGGCTCAGTGGGTTAAAGCCTCTGCCTTTGGCTCAGGTCATGATCTCAGGTCCTGGGATCGAGCCCCGCTTCGGGCTCTCTGCTCAGCAGGGAGCCTGCTTCTGCCTGCCTCTCTGCCTACTTGTGATCTCTCTCTCTGTCAAATAAATAAATAAAATCTTAAAAAAAAAAAAAAGAACAAGATGGCAGATTTGAACAAGATTGCAGATTGTGACGAGGCAGTAAACATGGGTATAGTAACTAGGAGGGGGGTGGGTACAGAGGGCTCTTCGACCAAGTGTTTGGGGAAGGCTCACCAAAGAGACGATCTCTGAGCTGGAACCTGAAAAAGGAGGAGCCAGCCACAGGACGCTTATTCCAGGTAGAGGGGACAGCAGGTACCAAGGCCCTGAGGCAGCAGAGGAACCCAAAAGTGGCCAGCTAACTAAAGAAGAATCACATGGAATGTAGCTGGAGAATGTGTCCCTGAGATTTTGCTGTGTAACAAACCACCTAACACTTTGTAGTTTAAAATAACAATCAGTTATCGCTTCTCGGCCTTTTGGCTAAGATCAAGTGTAAAATAACAATCAGTTATTTAGTGTATGAGCCTATGGGTTAGCAGTGTTGGCTGGGCTTTGTTGGGTCGTTCTTTTGGTTTCTTGAGTTCGTTCATACATCTGTAGTCAGCTGTGAGGCCGTTCTACTTCTGAGGATTGGCTGGCTGGCTGTTTGGGGCATCGTGGGTGGCCAGGCTGTGTCAAGCAGCAGGCTAGCTGGGGCTTGTTCACGTCACATCACAGCTCAGCAAGGTTCTAAGAAGAAGAGCAGAAGCACATGAGGCCTCTTGAGGCCCAGGCTCAGAGCAGTGTCCTCTTCACCTCATTCTGTTGGCTGAAGCAAGTGACAAGGCTAGCTCACATTCAAGGGGTGGAGAAATAGATTCCATCCCTGGATGGGAAGCAGCTGCAGTCACGCTGTAAAGTGGCATGCACACAGAAAAGGAAAGGATTGTGGCCATTTTTGCAAACAATCTACCATACAAAGGAAGGCGGGAGTCAAACCTTGGGGGGCCTTGAAGTCCAAAGCGGGGCTTTTGTTCTAAGTGTGGTGAGAAGTTCTGAGGTGGGCAGTGCCATTCTTGTTGCTGTGTGGAGGGTGGGCTGGAGGGAGAACTGAGAAGAGGCTAAGAAGCCAACTGGGCGGCTAGTTCATCATCCAGGGAAGAGACAATAGGGCAGGGCTTAGGCTGGTAGCGGTGGAAGTGGCAAAGAGTAATTGATCTGAAAGATCTCACAGACGTAGAAGCAAAAGGCCCCGGTGATGGATGGGATAGGGAGGGGGAATAAAAGTCAAGGCCTCCTTCGTAGTTTTTGACTTGAGCAGTGTGGTGAGTGGCAGGACTGTTCATGGGGGGGCAGAGGGGAAGCTTGGGGAAGAGATAGGTTTGGAGCTCTAGGTGTGGAGCTGGATGAACCAGGCATCTGATTCGGAGCACTTCCATGTAGGCACAGCTTACAACTTACACCCGCCCTGCTCCCCATAGAGGCTGAAGGAGTGGGTGTGGGCAGTGGGGAGCGCCTGGGGTCAGGCAGGCCAGACTCAGATCTCAGATCTGCTCCCATGCAATGCGATGCTTTGTGTGGCCTTGTGGCACTCAGCTAGCTCCTCTGAGCCTCTGTTTCCTCAAGTGAGACTAGTAATAGCTCCCAGAGCAGGATGTTTTGGATATTAGACAACGCGTCATTCAAGCTCCTGCCCGTTCAAGTAGCAGAAATTCAGTACGTGATCACAGCCGTGATCGTTGTTAGTGCTGAACGTGGCCCCAGGAGAGCAGGGAGTGGCTCCCTTTCATGTTGGAAGCTTCTCCATGTTCCAGACGTGATCGGCTTTAGGGGGGAGGCCAGATGCTCTGGGGCTGATGAAGAGCGCCCCACCTGGACCACGTCAGGCAGGGCCAGCAGCCACGTCTCCTTGTCTCCCACTTGCCAGGGTTGTGGGGCACCCCCTTACTTGGGCCGGGTAGGAGCAGCCGACGAGGGGCGCACAGACATGGCGTACCGCGTGGTGGCTGACCACATCCGCACACTCAGTGTCTGCATCGCCGATGGCGTCTACCCTGGGATGTCGGGCGCTCCGTGAGTCTGGAAGGGCTGCAGGGAGAGGCGGGTGCTGCTGGGGGTTGTAGGGGAGAGGAATGAAGGGGGTGGAGAGGTGGGTCGGGTTGGGATGGCAGGAGGAGTGGGGGAAGGGCGAGGGCTCCAGGTGGAGAGCACACACTCTGGACCTTGCCCTCCCTGCGCTCCACAGTGCTGACCAAGGGTGGCTGGGGGTTCATAGCTGGCCTCTGAACCCCTCTAGGCTGGTTCTCCGTCGGATCCTCCGTCGAGCTGTGCGCTTCGCTACAGAGGTGTTGCGGGCACCGCCTGGCCTCCTCGGCAGCCTGGTGCCCGTAGTGGTGGAGACACTGGTGAGGGCAGACCTTACCCTTCTGGGCCTCCCTTGGTGCTTGGGAAGCTTGCAGCTGAGCCCAGACAGTGCCCCCAGCCTAGGCTCCCCACCCTAAATGTCCAGCCCAGGTCCTGTGGGGCTGAGAAAGCTGGGATTGCATACAATAAGCGGGGAGCCCTCAGGAGGCCTCCTTGCTTGGGCGGCTGAGCCTTTGAGTTTGGGACCCCCTTCCTCCTGTATTCCCTATTTGGCTCCATTCCCCATCCTTTGGCCTGAGCCGAGCTCCCCAGGCAGGTGTCCGCAGGGAGGCCCGGGTTGGGGAGGGTACAGAGTGGGCCAGTTGCCTTTCACACCTTCTCAGCCCTCTACCTCCCTCAGGGGGACGCTTATCCAGAATTACAGAAGAACTCAGCTCAGGTACTGGCTTCTGACGGGGAGGGAGGGGCTGACGAGACTGGGGTGGAGAGCGGCTGTCCTTTGGAGGAGGCGTAGCTCCAGTCCCGCCCTGCCCCGGTTCAGATAGCCAGCCTGGTGTCAGAGGACGAGGCCGCCTTCCTGGCCTCCCTGCAGCGGGGTCGGCGGATCATCGACAGGACCCTGAGGCACCTGGGACCTTCCGAACTGTTCCCTGGTGAGCGGGGTGCCTGACCAAGGTGTGAGGGCCTCACGTAGGCGAGCCAGGGCAAGCAGAGGGGGAGCTCTGGGACGGGCCTGTGCCTGGCATCCACACCCCCTCTCCCCGCACTGTCTCCAACACCCAGAGCTCTCTGTGGCTGGACACCGCCCTGCTTCTCCCCGATGCCCCACTGCCCAGCTGGCCCTGCCTCCAGTCCCTGCTTCCCAAGGCTGGCTTCATGCCTGGAATGAGCTTGCCATCTCCTCTGAAGTGACAGAGGACAAAGGAGTACCCTGGGCTACCCCCAGCTCTGGCCTGACCCCTCTCTGGACCTAGCCAGCGTGGGCAGGGGACACTTGTGCTTGGCACCCAGTGGCTTCTGTGTGCTTAGAAAAGCCGTGGCCCTTACTGCTCCCTCATTCCTTCCCCTTTGGGCTATCCTGCCCCTCCCCCCCAAACACCCTTTGTCTTCCTTCTTCAAAGCTGAAGTGGCCTGGTCCTTGTCACTGTCTGGGAACCTCGGGCTCCCCCTGGACCTGCTAGAGGTGATGCTGGAGGAGAAAGGGGTGCAGCTGGACTCGGCTGGGCTGGCCCGGCTGGCCCAGGAGGAGGCCCAGGTATAGGCTGGGGCACCCCCGCCCAGGGTTCTGTTGGGACATCCCCTTCCCCAGCCCTGAATTCCTGGCGAGGAGCAGCAGCTCTCAAGGGCAGCAGGAGGCTGAGGTGGGGTCTGTCCCCTCACCTCGGGCCCTACCCACAGCCTGGCGAGAAGAACACTAGTGCAGTGGGCTAACCAGGAGCAGAAAGGGAGAGGCCAGCACAGCAGCCTAGAGAGGGGACCTCCAAGGGTAGCGGCAGGTGAGCGGTGGGAGGGAGGCCTGAGCCTGAGACCCTGCATGATGGCCCGTTCACCGGCCAGCCCAGGGTCTCTCGCAGCCAGCCAAGCCCTGCCGGCTTATTCCCGAGGAGGGCTGCAGGGTCCATGCACCTGTGTGGCAGGGACAGGGCTCCGGGCAGGCTCAGGGCCCGTTGCACCGTCCACGTGCCCCTTCCATACGCATCCGCCCATCCGGCAGCACCGGTCACGGCAGGCCGAGCCCGTTGAGGAGCAGGGACTGCAGCTGAGTGTCCATGCACTGGGGGAGCTGCAGCGCCGAGGAGTGCCCCCAACAGACGACAGTCCCAAGTACAGCTACTCCCTGCGACCCAGCGGGGGTTATGGTGAGAGGCTGGAAGGAGGCTGGTGGCCGCAGGTGTCCCTGGCGGTGATGGGGAGGGAGGGCAGCCCTGGTTGCTCCTGGCCCTACGCATTCCCAGGGGGAGCCCCCAGGGGTCGCTGTGGCACCTGAAAGTGCCCCGTCCTCGCCAGGCACTTACTTGCCTTTTGGCTTCAAGTAAGGTACAGACCCATGTCCCCTGTCCCACAGCCCTGCCTAGCACCGATAACCATTCTGCTCCCTGGCAGAGTTCAGCACCTGTGAGGCCCAGGTGCTCCAGCTGTATACAGAGGATGGGGCCGCCGTGGCCTCCGTGGGGGAAGGTCAGCGCTGCGGCCTGCTCTTAGACAAAACCAACTTCTACGCCGAACAGGGGGGTCAGGCTTCAGACCGAGGCTACCTGCTGCGGGTGGGCCAGGAGGTAAGACCCCCCCTCACACACAAGTGAATTTCTGCCCACGGCTGGACGAGCTGGGAAGGGAACCAAGGGGAGGGAAAAGCTACAAGCCATCACTGCAGTTCCGTGGCCCCTGCCCTTCTCCAGGATGTGCTGTTCCCAGTGGCCCGGGCCCAGGTCTGTGGGGGCTTCATCCTACATGAGACTGTGGCCCCTGAGGACCTGAAGGTGGGGGACCAGGTGCAGCTCCACGTGGATGAGGTAAGGACCCCACCGCGGATACTCGGGATATCCTGCCGCCTCTCAGCTCTCCCCATGCCCCAGGATCCCGGGTGACCAAAGTGTTTCAGGCCTGGCGTCTAGGCTGCATGAAGAAGCACACGGCCACCCACCTGCTCAGCTGGGCGCTGCGGCAGGCCCTGGGCCCTGGCACGGAGCAGCGAGGTTCCCATCTCAACCCCGAGCGCCTGCGCTTTGACGTGGCCACCCAGGTGAGTGGGCGCCGAAGGCCTTCGGGTGAGGGGCAGGCTTACAGGGAGGTGGTGGAGAGGCGGGGGGGCGATCGGCCAGCCCAAGGACCTGGGCCTCCCATGGCCCAGTCACTGTGAGGCCATGGGGGACGACTTGCCCTCAGACTCCAGGGAGGGCCCTGGCCACACGGTGTCCAGAGCCCTCCTTTCACCTCCAGCTCGCAGCTTCCTTGTTCCCGCTGTCACCCAAGACCTTCCTGCTCCAACTGAGCTGCCCTCCCTCCCCTGCCACCCTGTCTCCTTTCCCTCCTCACACATCAGGCTCTGTCCTTGCTCCCACATCCCCCCCATCCTGGGTTTCTCTTCCGCTGGGCTGCCCCTTGTTGGGCGCTCCCTCAGTACAGAAGAGCGTGTTCATTTCTTCATCAACCTTTAGTGCCCAACGAAAGGCCTGCAGTTGCCAGCAGGCCCCACTCCCAGGTAGCTTTCTGAGGAAAAGAACGGTCAGCTCCACGAAGGCCGAGTGAGCGCTGACTGCTTCCTGCCGCATCGGTTACCGGGTTCCAGCACAGAGCTGACTTCCTGTCAGTCTGTCCATTTTCCCCCCGCCCCACCAGGTTCCACTGACCCCAGAGCAGCTCCGGGCAGTGGAGAACACCGTGCGAGACGCCGTGGGGCAGGACGACCCCGTGTACGTGGAGGACGTGGCTCTGGCACGCACTGCCCATGTCCCGGGCCTGCGCTCTCTGGATGAGGTGAGCTGGGGAGTACCCCCCACCCGTGAAGATCACCTGCCCCTCACCCCCCCACACACAGGCTGGGTGACAGACTTGTCCCCTTCCGCCCTCAGGTGTACCCAGACCCTGTGCGGGTGGTGTCAGTGGGGGTGCCTGTGGCCCACGCGCTGGACCCGGGCTCCCGAGCTGCACTGCAGACCTCTGTGGAGCTGTGCTGTGGGACGTGAGTCACTCCTGCCCACCCTCACCTGGGAGCCACCAGCCCCTGCTTCGGCACTGAGGCTACTCTTTCCTGTGCCACCGTCCCCACCGACTTCCTTCTCCGTCCCTCTGCCCGTAGGCATCTGCTGCGCACGGGGGCCATTGGGGACCTGGTCATTGTTGGGGACCGCCAGCTCACCAGGGGCACTACCCGCCTGCTGGCCGTCACTGGGGAGCAGGCCCAGCAGGTCAGCATGCCAGCGGGGCCCGGGAGGCAGCTGGATGTCGGGGGGCGGCGGAGGGGGCCCACGCAGCTGACACTCTCAGGCTGGGGGATGCCGAGCAGCAGAAGCGGGTTCAGACCTGTGTGCTAATGGGGCCGGGCCAGCTGCTGGCAGCTGCCGTGATTGGCCGGTGCCTTGAGTGGTCCTGATGGTTAAATATTTCTCATTTGGCCCCGACTAGCAAGGGGTTGAGAGCCCTGCCCTGGGGAGGCGAGAGTAAGCCGAGCAGCCCCGAGCATTCTGTTCCGTCCCTGCAGGCCCGAGAGGTGGGCCAGAGCCTGGCTCAGGAGGTCGAAGCGGCCACAGAGCGGCTGAGTCAGGGCAGCAAGGATGTGGTGGCGGCTCAGAGACTCTCCAAGGACATGGGACGACTTACTGATGTGAGGGTCACCCCTACCGTGGAGCTGCTCCCCACCCTCTCCCAGCCCTCTTTCCTTCTCCATGCCTCCTCAGACCCTTCCCCTTGGCTCCCCAGCCTCCCTGTTGGACTCCAGCTGGCCTCTATGTTTGTCATTTGTCTGCAGGGTGGGGGGTGTGGGGCGTGTGATGTCTCCCCCCCCAACCCCACCTCTGAGTCTGTGGCTCAGGGAAGGGCCCGGCTGATGGGCTTCTGGCCGTAGGCCGTGGACACAGCCGTGATGCCTCAGTGGCAGCGGCGGGAGCTTCAGGCCACGCTGAAGGGGCTGCAGCGGCGCGCCAACACGGCCGTCCGGAAACTGGAGCTGCGGCAGGTAAGAGGAGGTTCAGCCGACACACTCAGCAAGGCTCAGAGATGCTGGAGCGGCACACTGAGAAGCCTCCAGGCCTGATGTGGGGGGCGGGGCGGGCAGCTCCTCCCTTTCCCGCCCACTGGGCACCATCACCAGGCCATCCCCCCACTTCCCTCTCTGCCAAACTGTACCTCTCCTTCAACTTCCAAGTCTGGCTCGGGCTCTCCTTCCAGGAAGCCGACTGACTTGATTAGGCCATTCAGCCCTCATTGCTTCTTCACTGTAGATCCGCCTTCCTCCCGCCCCCTTTCGTCCATCTGGGCTCCAGCCTTAGGCCTTGACCTTCAGTGGCCTCTTTGAGGGGGCCTGGAGCTGTGGCAAAAGGGCAGAGATGGGGGGGTGGAGAGGAAGGACACAGAGCCCTTGGCACCTCTGCTCAAAACCGAAGACCTTTGCTGGAGCCGGGGATTTCTGGACCGGGGCTCAGTGTGGAAGTGGGGGCCGGTTACCTTCCCTCCTGATGCCCATGCCATCCTTCCTGCCCCCCTCCCCCAGGCTGCACAGAAAACCCAGGAGCTGCTGCAGCGGCACTCACAGGGGCCCCTGATTGTGGACACAGTTGCCGCCGAGTCCCTCTCAGTGAGCGCTGGGGCCAGGGGGTGGCCCCGGGGTCCGGGAGGAGGAGAGTCCCGGGCGGGAGGCAGCTGGGAATCCAGAGAGTGGCGGGCTCACCGTCTCCCTCCCTTGCCCAGGTGCTGGTGAAGGTGGTACGGCAGCTGTGTGAGCGGGTGCCTGGTACCTCTGTGCTCCTCCTCAGCCCCCAGCCGCTGGGGCACGTGCTGTGTGCCTGTCAGGTGGCCCAGGTGAGGGACAGAGGAGAGGAATCCCCCCACCCCCTGCCCATCCCGGTTCAGCTTTCTGGTTCCACGCCTTTGATTCCTCCGAGGCAGGGTAGAAGGGATCTATGGGAACACCCCAGGACGGGGATACGGCCATCTCTCAGCCCTAACCACACCTCCTAACCAGAGAAGGCACCATGAGCTCCCCTAATTACCACCCCCCACCCCGCTCCAGGCCACACATCCCTTGCAAACAAATAACAGGCATTCATTATCTCCACCCACGTCCCCAGCCCGGTGCTCTCCCATCTCCTTACCTGACTCCCCTGCCATGCGCCCAGCTAGTCACCATGATGCCGTTCTCGAGGGGGAGATGGAGTGGATGGTGGTGGGCAGGGCTGCCCTATATCACCGCCCCCTCTGCTTGTGTCCCCAGAGTGCCGTGCCAGCCTTCACAGCGGAGGCCTGGGCCCTGGCGGTATGCAGCCACATGGGGGGCAAGGCCTGGGGCTCTCAAGTGGTGGCCCAGGGCACCGGAACCACTGCTGACCTGGAAGCGGCCCTCAGTACCGCACGAGCCTATGCCCTCGACCAGCTCTGACCCGGCTCACCCAGGGACTCACATAGACTAAACAGGCAGCAGACAGGCCCGTGCCAGGAGCCCCGAAGGAATCAGCAGGACCTCCCTGGAGGCTGAAGCAAAGGACTGAAGGCCGGAGGCCAAGCAGCTAAGCCCAGCAGGGCCACCTTGGGCCAGGCCCCGTGGAGACACAAGGCGATGGGGCTGTAGAAGGCAGAGTGGACCCAAAGACATACCCCCTCTCACTGGATGAGTGTGGAGCCGCGGACTGTCTTGGCTGTGATTGCCATTAAAAAATATTTCACCGACGGGCGCCTGGGTGGCTCAGTGGGTTAAAGCCTCTGCCTTCGGCTCAGGTCATGATCTCAGGGTCCTGGGATCGAGCCCCGCATCGGGCTCTCTGCTCAGCAGGGAGCCTGCAAAAAAAAAAAAAAAGTATTTCACTGAGGGGCGCTTGGGTGGCTCAGCCGGTTAAGCATCTGTCTTCGGCTCACGTCATGATCCCAGGGTCCTGGGATCGAGCCCTCATCAGGCTCCCTGCTCAGTCAGGAACGCTACTTCTTCCTCTCCCTCTGCCTCTGCCCCTTGTATTCTCTTTTTCTCTATGTCAAGTAAATAAATAAAATCTTTAAAGAGAAAAAAATATATTTCACCAAGGCTAGGAAGCTCCAGAAGGTCTTTTGCTTAAGAACAAGAGCAGCTTTCCCCACCCAGCATCCACATCAGAGCCATCCCCCTCGCCCCTGGTGCTCAATAGGCTTTCCATGCCAGACTGCTCTGGGCACCCACAAGGGTCTCCCTGGCCACCGAGACCCAGACCTGCCCTATGAAAGTCACGACAGCAGAGCAGATCCTCTCTGATGCCACTTGTTTCATTAACAGCGACTTCCCATTTTCATGAAGGGCCTGTGGATAAAATGAGCAGCAGGTACTGGTCAGTTGCTGAGACTGTGGTGAGAACCAAAGGCCTAAAGCCTAAAACTTGCTGCACTTGTAGAAGCTTGCTGCTAGTGGGGAAATGCGCAATAAAGAGAAGGAAGCAGATGTAAGGCAGTGATGACGTCTGCAGAGAAAGTGGGACAGGGATCAGGAGGGTGGGTGACTGTTGTTTCACTGGGAGGTGGCATCTGAGGGGAGAGTGTGAGCCAGGAGGGTATCTGAGGGAGGAGTGCCCCAGGCTGAGGGCACAGCCGGGGCAGGGGACATGCAGGGGAGGTGAGCAGGCACAGGAAGCTGGGAGAGTGGCAGGTGATGGGGTCTGGAGAGCGGAAGGGTCAGAGGCACGTGTCTCTTAAAGACAAGTTACACAGCACCTGCCCCAGCCCTGAGCTAAGCTGAAGCTGAGAAGTGGCCCTCAGAGCCCGAGGAAGCCCTCCTTCCCTAACAGAATGAATGCGCTCAGCACCCAGCCAGATTCGGGCTCCACCTCTGTTCCCAGATCTCTGTTGCTAGAGGAGGGAAAGGACCTCAGGGGACCCATCTCCAAGTCAAAGGCTCCCTGGTGACCAAGTTCTGGTTGTTTAGTTAAAATTATAAGCACAGAGCATGGCTTCTGGCATGATTTCTCATTCTAATTGCACCGGTGAAAGGGCTTGCAAGGGACCAGTCCCTGCCAGGATGGGATGCTGAGGATTCTGCCGGGCCGACTGCTTGCTCAGCCCTGTGGGCTTGCAAAGCTGTACTTCCGGACCTCCGCAACTGCCACAGTAGCCACATCTCAGTGGTGGAAGCCCAGCTCTTTACCATGGACACGAGGGGGAGGAGTTGCGGCACCCCTGTTTTATGATGAATTAACCCAGCTTCAAAGATGTTAACTTACCCATTTTGGTAACATGCTAGTAATTGGGAGAGCTGAAAGCAAAGCTTAACTACCCCCATGTGAAACGTCCCACCATCCGGGTCGCCTCTCCAGTCCTGAAGGACAATTTTTCTTCCTAGCCAATCCTCCCCCCACAAATTGGTCTTTCCTGCCCATCAGGAGCACCGCATCCTGTCGGGGCTGAGGTGGGGCAGGGGCGACATAACGCTTAGGGCTGTGTGAAGGAGCGCTGTGGAGACCTGGAACCTTCCCCACTGGTGCTTGACATCAGCCTTGTTTACATCCTGGAGAAAGGTGAAAGATGCCACTCTGCATGGATGCTGCAACCCACAGCTCTCCCTCAAGGCCCGGGGTCAACAGTAAGGCCTCGGAGGAGTTCCAGTAACCTCTGCAGGTGCCCTTCCACCTCCTCATCTTCCAGAAGACACTGCTGATGCTTTTCCTGGACGGTCTTTCCACTCGTCACCGCGCACCCTCGTTTCCACGCAAAAGGTACCAAGAAGGAACGGCACTCCAGTCCAGGAGCCCGGTCCCGGCACCCACTCCTCACATTCCCCCAGAAAAGCCCATCTATTCCTAAACATGTCCCCCAGAACCAGAAAGCACGTCCCCGCCCCACCCACCCCGAGTTCGCGGTACCCACACAGCGGCAGGCGGCGGAGACCCGGTGCACACGCGGGTACACTTGCGCACATGCGCACTGGCCCTCGGCCCCGCCCCCTGGCGACGCGGGGCGTCCCTAACGACCCGCTCGGCCGCGCGGGGGACCTGCAGGAAGGTGAGCGCCCAGACACCAAGAGTGGGTGAGGTGAACCCCGGAAAAGAGGACGCTCCACCCGGGGTCTCCCTAACTCCCCTTGCCCCCCACTCCCGCCCGGCTGAGGTTGGCTTGGCTCCGGGCGGGTCTGTCCCCTCAGAAGGCCCCCCACCCCCACGCATTTGAGGCGGAACTCTTGCCTTCTCCCCCTTTACGGTCACTGTCTGCATACTGGCCCAGAGGCTTAGGGTCTGCGAGTAAAGGGGCGCGGGGGTGAGAGGGCACCATGAGAAGGAGGAAGGGGAAAGGGCATCGGGTAGGCCAGCATCGGGTAAGCCGGCAAGCTTCTCAGAAAGGCTGACTCCCACCCCCAGCTTCTGGGGCTGCAGTCCTTCCTGCGGGTCCAGAGGCTTCGGCACCTCCCTTCTCCCTCCCTCCCTCCCCCGGCGTGGCCGGTTTCCCTTGGTTACCAAGGAAGAACAAGGGCCTCTGCACCCCAGGCAGGTTGGGGGAGGGACTTGCTGGCCTTTGGAGCTGAGCTTCCCAGCTGGTGTCTGAGCCCAAGGCGGGAGCGAAGGGTGGGGATCGAATACTCTGGAGTCCTTTTTAAGACAAGAGACCAAGTGGTCAGGAGTTGGGGAGGAGGGCCAGGCCCAGGGGTGTGATTAAGTGTGCTGTCTCCCTGGGGCCAATCACCAACCGTGCTGGGACTGGCTCAGTCAGAGAACTGTGTTGTCCTTCTTTGTGATTTCACAAACTGAGAGTTCCCAAATGGGAGTGATATGGCCTGAGGTAGAGTCTGATAGGGGCATGAAAGTGATCAGGGGAAGTCAGACAAATGCCCGGGTCCCCTGAGGACATGCCCAGGGAGGGTTCTCCTTGCGGATCCTAAGGTAAAGGAGAAACTGGCTGAAAAAGTAGAGGAAGCACAGTGGGATAAGTGGGTGGGGGGTGGAACCCAGCTAGCCCAGCCAGCCCGGGGGGTGGTGCCAGCGGCACAGAGGTGCTTCGGCTCCTCAGCTAAGAGGAAGGCAGAGGAGAACGAGGGCCAGAGATGTGATGAGCAGGAAGGGGAGAGTGTGCTCCCCCAGCCTCTTCAACTTTCCCCTTGGGGCAGGGGGAGAAGCCTCTGCCCACGGTGGTTAGATTTAACTGGGGACTTGAGAAGAGTAGAGAAGTCCAAGATGTCCAAGGGGAAAGAATATGCTGGAGATTCAGGCACTGAATCCCAGGTCTGTAAGGAACATCAAGGGCCCAATGTGAGCCATGGGGCAGGAGAGCACAGCTCTGCAGGACGTTCTCGGGTCCCCAGAAGGCTGAAGGATACAGGCGATGCCCCAGTTCTGTGGAAGGGCCCGGCGCCTGGCCGTGATTTAGGGCCTGAGGGAGCCTGAGCTGTTTAGGCCAGCATCAAAAGGGTTACCCAGAGATGGTGAGAGCTCCCGAGCTGGGGAAAGTGGGAGGCCCACTGGGAAAGTGCTGTGAACACCTGAGTCTGGACAATTTAGGAAGCAACCTCGACTGCTTGTTATTTGTCTATGCTTTTGTGCATGGAAGTAATGGACAGCTTTGGACAGATATCCTCTCAAACCCTAGCTTTCCCACTTACCAGCTATGTGATGCTTAGCAAGTTACTTATGCTTTCTAAGCCTGTTTCCTTATTTGTGCAACAGAGATAATAGTGTCGTAATAGCAATAATAGTCCTCATTAATAAATTTGAAATTTAATAAATATATGTAGGTGAGGCCTATAACATTTTCATCCCAATATCTATCACATATTTTGAATGCTGGCTCTGGGCCTAGGAGTCATGAAACGTCTCACACACATCAGCTCCTTTAATCTTCTGGATAATCTTTGGAAGTCAGTACTATTCATTTCCATCCGCATTTTACAGATACAGAAAGGGAGGCTTAGTGGGGCGAAATGACTTGCCCAAGGTGTCACAGATGCTGGGGGCCCAGGGCCGAGTGGAGATTGGCCCTAAGGCAATCCTGAGTCCTTGGCCAGCTGCCTCCTGGTGTGCAAACGCTTTGAGATCCTCACACTCCATAAATCACAGCTGTATATAGGCAAGGATATGATTCCCAGAACATGTCCAGCAGAGGCAAGGCATCAAAAACGAGGACAAGCTGGCCCTTTATATTACCTGTGCTTGGGCACATAGAGAGTGGACTTTAACACCTAGCCCTTTGAGTTAGGTCCTGAATGTGATTTCAGGACCCTGGACCCTGGTCCTAAGGACACAGAATGGGGACCTCGTTGAGGGGAGGACTGGCCTTTCTACACGGACTGCGGTCCTGTGTTGGGTTAGGTTGATGCTGGAGACACAGCATGTGAAGCCCAATAGGCCTATGAAACAGATGCCTGGAGAGGAAAGGTCACAGGCTATGTCCCCACTTTCCCCATCCTTGGTAAGTTGCACCCTTAGGGACACCAGGTGGTGGCACAAGAGGCAATCACTCCTCAGGGCCCCAACCTTCTCTCTGGAATGTCTGAAAAGATTTCCTGCCCCAGAAAAGGATCAGAGTGTTCAACACACTTCCAGTCTTCAAACTCTGGAATTCTCGGTCTGCCCCATAGTTTTCCTAGTGAGACAAAGCTCCAAGAAGGAAGGTGGTTGCCATTTCTGGGGCTGTCCTCTCTGGGCCCTTGGGAGCTGTCAGGGTGCCCCTGGGCCCCTGGCTCCCCCTCTCCATCCCTCAAGCTTCCAGGGAGCGTAGTACCACCTGCTGCCACCCTCAGCTGCAGACTGGTGATGCCTGGGCCAGACTGAGGCAGCCCCGTGAGTAGGGGGAGTCATCACAGCACACCCGCCCCCCGCCGACTTGTGGGCCCTCCACATTCAGTGGTGTATTCTCCTTGCCCCCTTCCTAACTTGGCTTTGGGATCTGAAATTCATTCACACTGAGGTGTGGATGACTGATAAGAAGTGAGATAGATGTGTATTTTATTTATTTAGATATATGTATATATGTTAGGGGCCTGGAATTTCCGTAGCAGAGTGCCAAGTTCTGGTTGCTCTCTGGGCCTGGGGAGGCCTTCCCTGATGGGTTCTCTTTGCATACAGATGGGACCCCAGCTTCCCAGGGAGCAGGGACATGCCTTCTTTCCTGGCAGAGGGTGGAAAAGTGTGGGGAGTGACTTGGAAGAGCAGGGTACTGCGGTGAGAGGGAAGTGACTGCCCTCGGGCCCTGGGCCCAGCCCTCCTAGATGTCCGAGGACCGGTCATTTCTCCATCCCTAGAATGGGGCTAAGCAGCCTGCCCGGCCTCCCCTGTAGAGTGAATGCTAAGCCCCAAATGACAGCAGAGCTCTGAAAGGAGCTTTAACTGCTACTTGCTGCATAGTTCAGGTTGCTGATACGTTCCATGGCTGAGAGGTGAGAGGGGAGGCTGGAGGCCCAGAGTGGTCAGGAGAGGAAGAGGCCCCCAAGTTAGAGGCCAGGCCCTGTGTATAATAAACCTGGGGGCCTCAGGTCCTCAGCCACCGCATTGAACTATTTCATCGACTGATTTAGGACTTTTTTCCATAATTCCATTCACCAAATTGTGAGCCTCCCCAAACGGTCAGGACCCTTTGGTCACAAAGGGTCAGAAACCCAACTCAGCTTCAGCAAAAGGGACCTATTAGAAGGCTGCCAAGTAGGTCTCAAAACCAGAGGCATTGTTGAGGAGCCAGGCAGTTCTGGGGGGCCTGGGGGCGTCAGACTGGGGAGCGAAGAAGGTACCGGGTGCTCTCTCTCTGTCCACCCCTCATTTCTGCTGGTCTCCCCCAGGCTTCATTCCCTCCTGCGGCAGACAGGGCTCCACGGGAAGGGAAACAGCCTCCAGCAGCAGGAGAGGAGTACCCTTGAAGGACATCCGCCCTTGTGCCTACCTCCACCTCCCAGGCTGCGCCAACAAATCCCAAGAACGGCCCTGATTGGCTGGCATCAGGCACCCCCTGAGCCAATCACCCTGACCAATATGGGACACTCCTATTGGCCGGAGTCTGTTCTCCGAAGGGGGCGGGGCAGCGCGGAACACCAGCTACCTCCCGTAAAGCAGACCTGACCTGGGCTGGATATTGGGGAGAAAAAGGAGTCCGAAACAGCCCGTGCACCTCAAGGAGCTCACAGTCTAGCGTGGGTGTGTGTGGAGAGTGGTCCATCAGATCACCGAAGGGACACCGGTACAGGAGTCTGTTAAAGGCCAAGGGTCAGGGGCACCGCCCACGCAGGGAGGGACCATGCCTTCTATCCTCTTTTTTCTTTTTAAGTTTTTCTTTAAATTCCTGTTAGTTAACAAACAATAGTTATTGGAGCGGAGGTGGGTGGGGGATGGGTTATATAGGTGGTGGGGAAAGGGAAAACTGTCAACTCTGACCTTATTATGAGGTTAATGGTTTCGACCTTTGCCTTACAAATGATACCAGATCTGGTGGTGTGGGGTTTCTGTAGATGCTGCAGGACGGCGGGGGCTCTTTTTGACACCCGTCATGTACCTGGAGCACAGGGAGGGACGCTCTGCCTCTTCCTTCTGAGGAGGGGGCTCAGGACCCCGGAGCCCACCCTGGCGTGGGTCCCGCGGTGTCAGGCCCAGAGGAGGCTGCAGGCTCCAAAGAGCAGCAAGAAAGATGAAGACCAGGCCTCAGGAAGAGATGTCGGGTCCTAAGACAATGAAACCCTAGATAGGGGAACCAGCGCCAGCCCGGTCCAGAGGGCAGCCCACCTGGCCCCCGTGGGGTTTCCCGACACGTGGCCTCTCAGGAGGAAGGAGAGGGAAGGGCCTACCTGGATGGATGGTGAGGCTGGGCAGCCTTGTGAGAAATACTTGGAGAGTGCGCTCCAGGGCAACTCCGGCCAGAAACCTGGGGCTCCTCCCCCCACCCCGGCCCAGGCTGGGTCCTGCTCCCTTGGGTGTGGCCCACAGCGTGTCTTGGGATACATCCGGGCCCAGAGGGAATACCAGAAATGTTTTCCGCCAGAACTCTGGAGGGAACTTTTGGCCAGAGCCCCAGGAGCCCAGAGGCAGAGCTGGCAGATGCAGGGCTGGTCCCTTGTCTTTCTCCTCCTTGTGCCCAGACTGCAGGCCCCTCCGTCCTAATCCAGCCCCAAACACCACCACTGCCACCTTGCCTGCCGCCTCCCCTCTGGAGATAGGGAAGGGCCTCACTCAAGGATACCACCTCAGGTCAGCACTCAGAGGTGGGGCTCCAAGGTATTCTCTCGCCAGCCCAAGACCCCTGTCCCCCAGCCTCCACACACACCCCCTACCCCTAGTACTGTTTCAGACATTATCTCAGAGGAATTTCCACAACCGCCTGCAGGAGGAAGGTATCATTATCCTGTTGTACAGATAAGGAAACTAAAGCTCAGATAGGTCAAGTAAATTGGCCAAGGTCACACAGCAAGTCATGGGCAAAGCCAGAAATGCAAAGTCATCTGGCACCTCCAAGCAGCATCCCCTCCCAGCCACACCCTCTGAGGGGCTATTAGTCAAATGCACCAGCTGGTTATTCCCCAAATCGGGACACAATCGGTTTGTGAATTTGCATTTGATTTGCATAAGGTTGTTACAAATACATAGATATCTTCCCTACACTGCCCCATGCCCCCCCATCCCCCCCACCCTCCGTATCTCTCTGTCCCCACCTCCCCCCCACACACACAGCCAGACTCTTCCTCCTTGAGATGCCTGGTGGACTGGGGAGTACCATCTGGTCCCCTCCATCTGCCAAGGACACCTTTGCTGGTTCGGAGTGTTCCTTCCCACCGGGCATTACACAGTGCACCGAGTCAGGGAGCAAATCGGAGGGGAAACTGCTGGGAGCTCCGTGCGGAGCGGCCCCATTTCAGCCTGCAGCCTCGGGGCAGGGCCCCTGCAGCAAGGAGGCACGAATGGACAAACGCGGAGGAGGGTCCCCAGCCCCAGATACAGCCTCTCTTCTGTCTCCAGCCCCAGATTTAGCTGCCTTTTCACCTCCCACGCCTTCCCGCTGCCGTCTGGAATGTCGGGAGGCTGGGAGAACTAGGAAAACTGGATCAGGAGATTGGGGGAGTGGGAGGGTGAAGAGCCAGAGCTCTCAGAGGGGAAGAGGGAAGGTGCTGACACCCTGGACAGAGCATGGGTCTGGTCCCCCACCCCACCTCCAGCTCCCCTACCCCCCATCTCCCCCTCTTCCTCTCTGCCTACACTATCCAAAACTAGCCACTAGCCACGCGTGACTATCTAGCCATCCGATTGCGAAGGCTTAGTATGAAAAAAATGTATGTAAAATATCTCATTAATTTTTATATTGATTATATATTCCAAGGATAATATTGTGGACATACTGGATTAAACATAAAATTAATTTCACCCATTTCTCTCTATTTTTTTAATGTGGATGCTAGAACATTTTAAATAGTATATGTGGCTTGATTTGACATGTGTTGCATTTCTGTTTGGACTGCTGTCCTCATCTCCATCCTCCTGGTTAGGCAGTTGCTGTTTTGTAAAATACTTAACCCCTGGGAGCTGTTTTGAACTCCTCTTTGTTACACTTTGGTCTTTTGGCAGTACACCCCTCACCCTTCACCCTCAGAGGGTCAGTACAATGTAGGGTTAAGAGTATGAACTTGAGGGGCGCCTGGCTGGCTCAGTCAGTAGAGCATGCAACTCTTGATGTTAGGATTGTGAGTTTGAGCCCCATGTTGGGTGTAGAGATTATTTAAAATCTTAAATTTAAAAAAAAGGTATGAACTTCATAGACTGAATTTAAATCCCTCCTTATTTATAAGCTGTGTGACATGGGGCAAGTCAATTAAGCTGTGTTTCAGGTTCACATCAGAAAAATGGGAAAAATATGAGTGCCCATCTCAAAAAGGCTTTTGTGAGGATTAAATGAGATAATATGCATAAAGAACTTTTTTAAAAAGTATCCACGGGCACCTGGGTGTCGCAGTGGGCTGAGCATCCGACTCTTGGTTTCAGGTCAGGTTGTGATCTCAGGGTCATGGGATCGAGCCCCATGTCAGGCTCCATGCTCGGTGGGAGGTCTGCTTGAAATTCTCTCTCCCTCTGCCCCTCCCCTGTTCATGCTTGCGCACTCTCCCTCTCTCTCAAATAAATAAATCTTTTTTTAAGTAAATAAATAAGTGTCCAACATGTATCAATTACTTATCATTGCTGTGTACGTATTATTATCCAAAATGTGGGCCTGCCCCTTGCTATTGTTGCACGCGTCACAGTATACTATGCCTCTTTGGAAGCGTTATTGTATTCACTCGTCCTGCTCCTCTTAGAGGTTACTGTCATCCTCATTTCACAGAGGAGGCACATGAAACTGTACGAGACTCAGTAACTTGCCCAAGGCCACACAGCTAGCTGGTGGGATTTGTGGCTGGATCTTCTCTACTCCAGAGATGGACCCTTGAGAACCACTCTGTGCTACCTCTCTTGCTAAACACCCACTGAGGCCCTCCAAAGTTAAGCCCTGCACCCCTCCTCTCCCTCCAGGTTCCCACAGGCATCAAGGACCTGCCAGTGTGAGACACTCCTGGTCACAAGGCCATCGCCAAGGGGCTACCTGCCCCGAGACTGCCAGTCCACAACATGCAGGAAACCCTAGTGACATCGACATTGTCGGCCCCCAGCCGATCCTCAGTCTCCATGCCGGAAAGATTCTCCACTGCAGGCCAGACTTCGAGCGCAGGCCCCCAGCTCTCAAGGCCCTCAATCATCCCACCCCCCAGCAAGCCCAAGGGCTGGAATTCTGGGACCAAAGTACGTCGGATGCGCAGGATCATAGCCGAGGATGCCGAGTGGACCCTGGCCATCGTTCCCCTCCTCACAGAGCTCTGCATTCAGCACATCGTCAAGAACTTCCACAGTGAGTCTGTCCTCGCCCCTGGACAGGAGGGAAAGGCCAGGGGTGGGGCAGGATGGGTGGGGACTGCCCAGAGGCTCGGCCTCAGACACTGGGTCCTGGGGCAGCCCCAGCCCTTCTCAACACTGCTTTTCCCCCTTGGGGCCAGAACGGTTTCTCCTGCTGCCCCCACTTCCAGGCCCCGCCAGATTCCCAGCCACACTGTGCCCTGCATCTCTCTGCCTCTCCTCACCTTCCCCACTCTCTCCAGCAAAACCCAGCGAAACCATGTTTTCCAAACACCTCCTCCAGTAAGCCCTCCCTGGTGGACCATCCTCCACTCCCTTGGAGCCTTCCCCAGTGTGTGTACGTTCTTGGTTCGTTCTGTACTGTGTGCTGTGCAAATGGTCATCCTTTCCAAAGATGAGCGGCCAGCCTCTCCTAGCAGACGGAGTGCTCTGAGGACAGGATCATTATTTTATCTACAACACCTACCGCCCCCTGACCTACAGTATATTCGCCTGACTGGTTTAGTGTCCGCCTTCTCTCCCAAGAGGGAGCGGCCCCCTCTGTCTCCTTCACTCTTATATCCACAGCCCTTAGAATGGCATCTGGTTTGCAGTAGGTGCTCGAGCATTTTCTTGCTTTGAGATGAATGAATCAAATCATTGGGAATCCTGGAACTCAGGATTATCTGCAGCATCAGACCAAGTCATCACTGAGGGCTAGACCTGGGATTCTTGCTCAGACTGGGAGCCCCGGGAAACCAGATACTAAGCTGTCCACCTTCCGGCAGGGAACACCCCCATAGCCTGGGGCTGCGTCTCCTCCTTCAGACTAGCCTCCCTGGGAGTAAAGGCTGTCTCCCCTCTCGGGCTAGGGCTCCCTGCGGGCAGGGGAGGGTCTTCCATTCCCTCCATGCTCCTAGGCAGGCCCCGCCCCGAGCACCCCGTGGAAGGGTCCCCAACACTGTGACTCCTGCTTTCCTCCCTGTTCCCAAAGACAACCCTATCCTGAAGCAGCTGCTTCCAGAGCACCAGCAGAAGGTGCTGAACCACTTGTCACCTGACCTGCCACTGGCCGTGACCGCCAACCTGATCGACGACGAGAACTACTGGCGCCGCTGCTGCGTGCAGCGCTGGCCCGTGTGCCACGTGGCCAGGCACGGCGGCAGCTGGAAGCGCCTGTTCTTCGAGCGGCACCTGGAGAACCTGATCAAGCACTTCATCCCGAGCACCACCGACCCCGCGGTGATCCTCGACCTGCTGCCGCTCTGCAGGAACTACGTGCGCCGGCTGCGCGTGGACCAGTTCCTTCCGCCGGTGCAGCTCCCGCCCCCGCCCCGGAGCGGGGAGCTGTCCGACTCCGGCAGTGAGGTGGAGATGGAGGATCCCGCCACCGACCACTACCAGCTGCGGGACCTGGTGGCTGGCCTGAGCCACCTGGAGGAGCTGGACCTGGTGTACGGGGTCAAGGACTGCGGCATGAACTTCGAGTGGAATCTCTTCCTCTTCACCTACCGGGACTGCCACTCGCTGGCGGCCACCATCAAGGCATGCCACACCCTCAAGGTACCAGCCGGCCTGGCCTTGCCCTAACCTCCCATTCTCAGCACCTCTCCGATTCCCTCTCTCCTCTTTCTCCTCCTCCAGCCCCATCTTCTCCCTCCCATTTCCTTCTCATTCACTGACCAAGTGTCCTTTAATGTACCGGGCACCAAGCTGGATTCTGGGGGTGCAGAGATGAACAGGGCACTGCCCGCCCAGTTCAGGAGCCATTTATTTACCCAAGGAACCTCTGCTCTCCAGGCCCTATCCTAGGTGCTGAAGATTCAACAAGGAGCGAAATTATACCGTTTGTGCCCTCTGGAGCTAACAGTCTGGTGGGATAAAAGGCACTCGTCAGCAATCATGTAAATGTGAAATTACAACTAGGATAGGCTTGCTAGATTTAGCAAATAAAAATACAAGACATCCAGTTAAATTTGAAACTCGAATACACAACGAATATTTTTTTTAGTAAAGTATGTCCCAAATATTCTGGTTGGAAGGGGGAAAGCCTGCCCAAAAATCAGAGAAAGAGGAAAAGGGGGACATGCCCCTGAGTCACAGAGCCAAGGGAGGGGTGCATTTCAAGAAAAGGGGCAGGCAGCAATGGTGGGGGGATGGGGGGATAATGCTAAGGACCAAATTTAGCAAACCCGGAGGTCACAGAGACAGAACTGTCAGTGGAGTGCCAGAAACAGGGACCAGATCCTAGTGGTTTATGGAAAGAGTGGGAAGTGAGGAAACCGGATGGCCCTGATCAGCTTTTTCAAGAACTTGGCCGTGAAGGGGGTGAAGGGGAAATCAGTAATACATGAAGGGCTTGAGTTTTCTTAAAAAGATATTTGCATATGTTTAAAACCAACGTAAAGCTCCATCCAATAGCAAGAAAGCGGCTGAGTCCAGGAGAAAGGCGCAGGTTCCTGAGAAGGCAGGAGGGGTGGAATTGAGGACAGAGGTGGGACAGTGGGCTCTGGGCAGAGGAGAGAGGGGATGAGGTGGGTAGCAGTGGGCTGCTGTTTGGTATTAGGAAAATGAGGAGTTCTCATTCAACAGCCAAGGAGGCTGGAGGAGACTTGACTGCTGAAAAGAAGCTGTAAGGTGGCCCCCTGAAGTTTGAGGAAGCTGGAGAAGGTTGAAATCATTGTTTTAGAGGAGAGAGTATGTCATCCAGAGAAACAGGGCTGAATTGGCACACAGCATTGAGGGTCTACTGGTGGTTCCAGCCATACCAACCAGTCCTGCCATGTGACATTTTCCATCACATTGGTTGCTTGGGCACAGATATGCAGAAAACAGAGAGTGGGGTTGATCCAGAGTTGGAGCTTTGCCAGATAGGTGCAATGAAATCACAGGAGGGACAAAAGGCTCTAAGTTGGCCAAGAGGGACGTAAAGAAAGGGAGTGAAAGGGGCGCCTGTGTGGCTCAGTGGGTTAAGCCTCTGCCTTCGGCTCAGGTCATGATCTCAGGGTCCTGGGATCGAGCCCCACATCGGGCTCTCTGCTCAGCGGGGAGCCTGCTTCCCCCTCTCTCTCTGCCTGCCTCTCTGCCTACTTGTGATCTCTCTCTGTCAAGAAAGAAAGAAAGAAAGAAAGAAAGAAAGAAAGAAAGAAAGAAAGAAAGAGAGAGAGAGAAAGAAGGAAAGAAAGAAAGAAGAAAAGAAAGAAAGAGAGAAAGAAAGAGAGAAAGAAAGAAAGAGAGTGAAGGACGGGAAAAGGGTGGAGAGGCCTCAAGGAAGAGGGAGGAGTGGAAGGAGCTGGTGAGAAGGGGGAGAGTTAGGGCTCCCATCTCCAGTACTCCCCATGCTAGTCCTACCCCATTCTTTCGTCTTTTCTCTCCATCCTTCCATTTCCCGTCACCCTGGTTCTTACCCTGGCATCTCCTCCCAAGAGTTCCTCTCCTTGCCATGGTGGATCTTAGCCAGCTGAGGAGGGCAGGGCAAGGGGCTGGGGCCTCAGACAGACCTGCATTCAAACCTGCCTCTGAGGCTTGATCACCGTGTGACCCTAAGCCTTCATTTTCTATCTGTAAAGTGCCTGGGTTGCTGAGGGTTAGAAATAATGGTTATGATACCCTCTAGCAGCATGCCCAGCACATAGTAATTTCTCGATAAATGCTAGGCTTTCTTTCTACTGCCTACTATCAGCTCTGCACCAATCTGCCACGTGGGGGATTTCTGCTCTGCCCAAGGGCCAGTCGGGGGGCCAACAGCAGGTGAGCAGGACCTCAGGCCTCCCTGGGACCCCCTCCTCTACCTGCAAAAGGCAGGTAGGCAGGCAGATTCTCCCCAGCTGCCAGCTGCCGCATACCCTCTACCTGCCCACAGATCTTCAGGCTGACCCGAAGCAAGGTGGACGATGACAAGGCCCGCATCCTAATTCGAAGCCTCCTGGATCACCCCGCCCTTGAGGAGCTGGACCTGTCGCACAACCTCATTGGGGACCGGGGCGCGCGTGCTGCGGCCAAGCTGCTGAGCCACAGCCACTTGCGCGTGCTCAACCTGGCCAACAACCAGGTGCGGGCACCGGGCGCCCAGTCTCTGGCTCACGCCCTAGCACACAACGCCAGCCTCATTTCCCTCAACCTGCGCCTCAACTGCATCGAGGACGAGGGCGGCCAGGCACTTGCCCACGCCTTGCAGACCAACAGGTGCCTCACCACACTGCACCTTGGGGGCAACGAGCTGTCTGAGCCCACCGCCACACTGCTGTCCCAGGTGCTCGCTGTCAACACCACGCTCACCAGCATCAACCTCTCCTGCAACCACATCGGGCTGGTAAGCCGTACCTTCTGGGGCCTTGGGGAGGTGGGTGTGGGATCCACCTGCCTTGGGGTGCTTCCAGGATAATTGTTAAGAACACAGACTTTACCTAGTTCTAATCCCAGCTCTGCATTTTTCACTTGGTGAAATTTCTTAACCTTTTTGGGCCTCCATGTCCTCATCTATAAAATGGGGATAATAATAGTATCTACTTCTAAAGTTGTTTCTGGGAGGATGAAATGAGTTGTACTTGTAAAGCAGTTAACATTGCAGGCACTGGCTAGGACCTCAGTAATGCTACCTGTTACTATT
>CM052886.1:95691651-95707026 GCA_028534135.1 Potos flavus
TGTACACAACTGACTAAATCACCCAGGCACTCCTAGAATGTATATTCTTAACCCCACCTTACAGATGGAAAATTGAGTCTCAGAGAGGCTAGTAAATTGCCCAAGGGCATCCAGTCTGTAGAGAGCTGTGATTCAAACTCAGGACTGGTTGAAAACCAGATTTATTTATTTGGGGCGCCTGGGTGGCTCAGTCAGTTAAATGTCTGCCTTCAGCTCAGGTCATGATCTCAGGGTCCTGGGATCAAGCTCCGTATTGGACTCCCTGCTCAGCAGGGTGTCTGCTTCTCCCTCTGCAGACTCTGCCCCTCTCCCTGCTCGTGCATGCTCTCTCTCAAATAAATAAAATCTTTTTAAAAAATAGATTATTTACTTATTTGAGAGAAAGAGAGAGAGTGTGCACAAGGGGCAGAGGCAGAGGGAGAGAGAGAATCTCAAGCAGACTCCCCACTGAGCACAGAGCCTAATGTGGGGCTGGGTCTCTGGACCCTGAGATCATGACCTGAGCAGAAAACAAGAGTTAGACGCTTAACCCACGGAGCCACCCAGGTGCCCCACCTGAGTCCTTTCTGATCCATGATGTCTCTCATTTTCTTGACCAAGTCTCAGAATAAGAAATGCAATTTACATGAACACCTAGTGAACATATACATCCATATAGTATCATTGAAATGTGCTTTTACTGCTTGTGATACACGCTGATATTTTCCTGTGTATTCTATTCTACTTCATTTTTTATTTTTTATTTTTATTTTTTAAATTTATTTATTTATTTATTTGACAGAGAGAGAGATTACAAGTAGGCAGAGAGGCAGGCAGAGAGAGAGGGGAAAGCAGGCTCCCCGCTGAGCAGAGAGCCCGATGTGGGGCTCGATCCCAGGACCCTGAGATCATGACCTGAGCCGAAGGCAGAGGCTTTAATCCACTGAGCCACCCAGGCGCCCCTCTACTTCATTTTTTTAAAAAATGCATCTGCAACCCATTAAACTGGCTTTGCAACATGCTCTTGGGTCACAACCATGGGATGTAACCATTCTGCCTCCCACATAAAAGTCTTTTACATCAAGCGTGGCCCACCCAGCCCAGAAGGGGCTGGAGCTGTGAGGACTAGTGAGGAAGACCCTCCATCAAGAGAACAGTCTTGCTCGCACGCGCGCGCGCGCACACACACAGGCACACACACACACACACACACACTGTCTCCACTAGGGATGGTTTTGGCTACAAGTAACAGAAACCTGAACCAGGAAATGACTTAAACAAGAGGAATAGTCATTATGTCCCATAATGAGAAGCCCCAGGATAGGGGCCTCTGTAATTGGTGAATTTACCAGCTCAGTGGCGCCATCTGCTCTGCCCACCCAGTCACCTGGCCGTATCTTCTGGGTGCTTCTCTCAGGGTCCCAAGATGGCAGCTGCTCCTCCCATAGGGCCATGCTCAGAGGCAGAGAAAGGGAGAGCACCCCTCTCTCTTGTTCTCTTTTCAGAGGGAGAAGAACCTTCCCAGAAGCCACCCCCTCCGTACATCCTCCTCAGATGTCATTAGCCAGATCTGTTTCACACACCCATGGCTGAATTGGAGGAGGGCCATTACCATCATTGTCACAGAGCCATGTTTTTCAAACCATGAGGGTTGAAAAATCAATTTAGTAAGTCTTGAGCACGATTTTTCTTATAGAATAGAACGGAACAGGGTAGGATAGCATAGAACACATTAGCATGCTGCACAAAGAGGTTAACCGTTGTTTTGCGAAACTCTCGTTCTCGTCACGTCTTTGTATAAATGTGTATACGTGTGTGTGTACACGCGTGCACGAGGGCGAGCCTGGAGAGTGATATGAAATGGCCCCTTCCCTGGTACTCCTTCTCTCCCAGGATGGCGGGAAGCAGCTCCTGGAAGGCATGTCAGACAACAAGACCCTCCTGGAGTTCGACCTGCGCCTGTCAGACGTAGCCCAGGAGAGCGAGTACCTCATTGGCCAGGCCCTCTGTGCCAACCGGGAAGCCGCCCGTCAGCGGACCTTGAATCCTGGCCACTTCATGTCACCCATCATTGCCAAGGGCCCTGAGAACCCTGCAGGATGAGGTGGGGGACAGGGCTGGGGAAGTGATGGGACCTGGGTCACTGCCCGAGCCCCATCCCTCATTTCATGCTCAGTCATGCCTGCTGTAGAGTGTCACATTGGTCCAGAGGGAGGAGAAAGGGAGACACCACGGATATCCTCGGGGGGAGTGATCAAGGGGGATGTGGATAAAGATGTGAAGAGGGGGAGGGGTCTGGGATGGGGGGAGAGAGGGGATGAAGTGGGACCCATCCCCTGTACCCTGGAAGAGGATATTATCAGACCCCCTGAAATGACCGACTTCTTCCAGGGTTAGGGAAGTCAGAGAAGATTCTGAAAGCCTGTGCCTGCCCAGACTCTCCCATGGAGGCCGTCCATCTCCCTGATCCTCCTCGCCCCCCTCCCCCCAACCATTTTCCTCTCTAGTGAACAGGTCCTGGACTTCTTGACCTTCAAACATGTGCGTGCCTGCACGCGTGGGCACACGCACACACTCAGTCTCTCTCTCCTCGGGCTACTGCAGGGCTTTGCCTGGCTCTTCCACCCTCACCCCTGCTGATGCTACCTCGCCATTATTTGACTCTGTTAAAGTGATCCCCTTCTACAGGCCATTCCATCCCCTAATTCTCACCCCCACACACCCTCCCACAACCTGGGAGGGGGGAGACAGAGGTGACAGTAGGGACTCAGACCACTGCCCCCACCAGGGAGCTTCCGCTGGGAGGAGGAGAGCGTGGGGGAGGTGCCACACTGGGGAGGGAAGTCAGTGAGTCATCCGCAACTTTATTATCCATCAGTTTGATTTGTACAATCTTTGCGCTTGGAAATCCACGACAGAAAGGCCACAGTGTGATGCACCCAATTGACAGAGACCTGTCTTCTCCCCAGCCAGGCCCGGCCCACCCCACAAGCCCTTGTCCTCAGCACATATGGAACCTTCCAAGGGCCCTCCAAGAGTCCCCAGCGTTCTGTGGCTGCCCACAGGAGTTCCATCAGCCCCCAGGGCCACAGGAGGACCTGATAGACTCAGGCTGAGCCCCATCTCCCCTCCTCCTCCCACTGAGAGGTCCAGAGCCTCCAGACCCGTGGTCTTTCCAGGGGATGGGTCACGGGCCGCAGCCACAGCCCAGGGGTGCCTGCTCCCCAGGGACTCCTTCCAACAAGCAGGCGCCACGCAGAGCACCAAAGGGGGCTTGGGAGCGACTGCACTTGCGTGCCTGTCTGGGCAACCTAGAGTCTGTCTGCGCCTGACACTCTCTGACAGTTCTGGAGTGCAAACGTGTAGACGTGAGGGTGTGTGTGAGTGTGTGTGTGTGTGTACATAGCCACAGCTGCTAGCAGAAGTTCTAATTAGAGAAACAAGAACATTCAGTGTAAAGTTTAATTTTAGAGATTAATTAATTTTCTGGTTTTCGTTTTCCCTGGCAATCAATAAAGCTACCAAGAAAATAGACCAAAGAATCGGTTTCTCTCTAAGTCTGTGCGTGTGTGGAAGGTGAGGCTGTCTGTGTAAGAAGACCTAGGCAGAAATGGTCAATACAGGCAAAAATAATAACAGGGGGCTCCCCGTCCCATCCTCCTAGCTCAGGCTGCATCTCAGGAATGGGCCTGAGGGAGAAGGAGCTGAGTTCCTCCCTCTTTGGAGCCGGGAAGTGGCCAGGCTGCCTCCACACAAGGGCATGACATCCTGGGGCCAGCTGGCCAAGAACTGGGGCCTGTGGCCACAGCTCACCACCTGGACCTCGCAGATGTCCCTTCAGAGGAAAGAGGGGTGCTCCAACCACCAGGGCCCCAAGGAGCACAGACTTGGGGTCCAGGCAGGTTCAGTGCCGGCAGGCAGGTGGCCACGGCTGCCCAGGCCCAGGGAAACCCAGTGGGCAGCTGTTCCCTCCTGCCCAAGCCTCCCCTTCTCCAGCCGCCTCTGCCTTCCCACTCAGCCACCTCCACAGGAAAGTAAAGCTCAACCCCGATGGGCCATGAGCCGTGGCATCCTCACAATCTGTACCTCCCAAGTCCCCCGGGGGAAGGGGGAAGGGGAGCCAGAGGAGATGTTGCATAGGTGGCGGTCATGCCCTTGGCAGGTGTCGGCCTGGCTAGGCTGGAGGAAGACGGGAGAGGAGGCTGAAGGAGGGGAAGGAGGAGCTCTGGCGGCTCCGGCGAAGTGAGGAGCATCAGGGGTGAGCGATGTTGGCGGGTCCGAGGGTTAGCCTCTCCAGTCTGAAATGTGAGCTCAGTCCCTGGGCACTGAGTCCGCTGGGAACGCTTTAGGCAGGGGGTTGGGAGGGCAGGGGGCACACAGACATGCACACTGAAGCACATCAGGGTGGGAGTGCTGGGGGAGAAAAGGCCGCGTCAGAGCTTTAGGAGAACAGGACGTGGGGCCCGTGCCCTTGGGTGGTGGCAAGGTGCCCTTTGGAAGACCCTGGGACACGCTGCAGAGCTTCAGCTCGTGGGATAGGGGACAACCGAGGGGTCGGGCAAGATGTAGAGAATTTGTGCCTCTGCCCCTGCCCCTGCCCCTGGAACTGAACATTTCTCCAGTCAGGGCTCGTGAAGACAAGCTCAGTCCTGCAGAGGTAATGTGTGGGGGCAAACCGCGCTTCACACCGCTAGCCCCCACGTCTGGGGAAGGCAAGGGTCACCCCAGAAACCCCTGCCTTTGGAGGTCCTTTCCGTCTCCCTCCACTGCCCACTCCCACCTGCTACGACAGTTCCCCTTTGCCACCCGGGTCTGCCTCCCACTCTTCTCACCCAGGCATTCACCTTGACCAGCTTTCACGAATGTGCATGGCAGCATCTCACCCCTCTGAATGGAGAGCCCTCCCAGAACCCAGGTCAGGAGGCTGCTGCCAGGAGGCTACAGAATTTCGAGACAGGACTGAGGTGCATACCCTCCGCATTTTGCCTCCCTCCTCCCTGGGCACCTGCTCTTCAGGGCTGGAGAGCAAGAGGGAAGGGAGGAGAGTGTGGTGTGAGCACAGTCCCTCCAGGACCCACACTCCAGGGACCCAGCAAGATAAACAGCAGTGGAGGGAGTGGCAGAAAGGAAACCCCAATGTTTGGGGCCAGCGCCAAGAAGAAGACAGCAATATTTGCACGGTTTTGAGATGGGAGCGTCGGGGCTGACATCTGGCCCCGGCCTCAGACCCACTGAATACATTAGCTCGTTGGAAGCCAGCCCTGCTGTTCACCAAACCACCGCTCCCTCGCTCCCTCGATAGAGAGAGGCCCTGGTGGGGCCAGGCAGCGAAGGAAGGAAAGCCCCAGTTTCCCTTCCCCACGCCTCTAAACCTCCCCAGCTGCACAGCCAAGGCCTCGCCCTTGGGACGGGCCCCACGCGGTGCCATACAGCACAGTCGCCACTAACAGAAGATCCATTGAAAGGCTGGACGGGAAATCTCGAGTGTGCGAGTGTGCGTGGAGGAAGGGGAGGTGTCCCCCTAGGAACCGAGGGGCGGGGCTGGAAGAGCCGACCGTGCCCGGGCGGGGGATTCTCCAGAGCCGCCCATCCCCACCACCCATCGGTCTCTTTATGTACAGGAAAGGCAGAGGGTCCAGACCCCATCGGGGTCCGGCCCGCGCACCCTCGCCTCCCCGCTCCCCGCGCCCCGCCCAGGACAGCCTCAGTCACCATCACGACTCGCCCTGCTACACGCCAGGGACATAGTCCGACGAGGGGCAGGAGGGGGACCGGAGGTCACAGTGAGGTCTCTACGCAGGAGCCGTGGCGGTGCAGCGGCCGATGGCTGTGGCCCAGACACCCCTCCTGCCGGTGCACGATGAGGACCGGGAAGTAGAGGGCGTCGTGGTAGGGCGGCGGCGGCCCGGCCTCCTCCTCGTCGTCGTCCTCGTCGTCCCCCATGCTGGCCTGGCTCGACAGGCGCGTCTGCTCGGTGGGGCAGCTGGCCTCGTTGACGCTGCCGCTCCGGCTGCGCCACAGGCAGCTGCGCCGGGAGCCGTAGAGGCGGCCGAGCGAGAAGCGGCTGCCCCCGCAGCCCGGCCCGCCGCCGGGCCCCGGGCCGGCCCGCGGGCTGGCGCAGATGCTGAGCGCGCTGCGCGAGAAGATGGACGAGCTGCTGACGGCGCGCTGGCAGTGCTCGCAGCTGCGCCGGTACGGGGCCGCGCCCGCCGCGCCCGGGCCGCCCACCCCGCCGTAGCGGCCCGCGGGCGCGTACCCGCCGCCCGCCGCCCCCGCGCAGCGCGCCCCCAGCCCCGCCAGGTCCATGAGCACCGCCTCCGAGTAGCTGGGCACCAGCTGCTGGTTGGAGCGGATGTGCCACTCGAGCTCCGTGCTGTCCACCGTGTTGACCCGCGGCAGGCGGTGCGTCAGCGGGGGCAGCAGCTCGTCGCTGGGGCTCAGGCCGCCGCCCGCGCTGCTCGCCGAGCCCGGGCCCTCCAGGCCGAAGAGCTTCTCCACGTGGTAGTGCGCGTAGGCCGTGCGGTACTCGGCCAGCACGCGCAGCGGCCACGACAGCGTCAGCAGCGCCGCCGCCCAGAAGGCCGACGAGCAGGCGTACCACGGCGGCCGGGCCGGGTCCGGGAAGGCCACCATGAACTCGCGGAAGTCCACGTTCTTGAGGTGCATGCCCTCGCGCGCCTCCATGTAGTCGTCCAGGCCCTCGTTCTCGGCGAAGAAGCGCGCGCGCTGGCACAGGTAGGCGTTCTCGGCCTCCACGCTGGCGAAGCTGAAGCACTTGGTGAAGCGCAGGCGCGTGGCCGGCGCGCCCTCCAGCCCCACCAGCGCCTTGGACACGTCGCGGACGCCGCAGCGCGCGTAGTCGAACTCGGCCTCCGCCACGTGCGTGTTGACGCGCTCATGGTAGACCTGCGGCGCCGGGGAGGGCGGCGGGAGTCGCTTCTGCCGGCTCGCCCTCGTCCGCCCCATCGCCGCTCTCGCTGCCCGCTCAAACCCCGAGCCCGCCCCGCTTTCGAGCCCGCTCGGAGCCGGGTGGGATCTTATCATCTGCTTTGCAGAGCAACGCAGGCCCTCAGCGTCTTCCGTTAGAGAGGAGGACGGGCGCGAACTCAGACCTCCCGGTGTGCATGCTAATTTGAATTAAGCGCTGCTTCATCAGGGGGTCAGGCGCTGGCCTTGAACTGCCCGTCGGGCTTGCCTGACCTTTTTGCCCCGTCTCCCAAGTCCCACGCGGCCCCTTCTTCCCCTTTACAGGTGTGTTCCCCAGTGGGCCAAGGAGGGCCCTGTCGACCGGTCTTTGTCTCCGTTCTCCCTGTTCCCACCCTAGCTCTCACCCCTCCCTGATTCTCACAGGCCTCAGGCTTCTGTTTACCCATCCCAATACTGAGACGGAGGTCACCCTCCCCTGAGAAAAAGCTCCTCTTCTTCCAGGGCTCTAATAATGCCTAATCCTGGAGGGTCCAGGCTGTGCTAATTAGCCCCCACCCAAACCTCTCCATGGGGCCTCCGTGCCTACCTCCACCTCTTTGCCAGCAGACTCCCATCTCTGGGAGCCTTGGACTTGGGATCCAGGGCCCTGAGTTTGAGTCTAGCACTACCACTTAGAAGCTGCAGACCTTGGGCAAGTCATTGAGCTTAGGATTCCTTACCTGTGAAAGAGGACCTGGTAGCAGCCACCTCACTGAACGGGTAAGAGCATGCTGTGAGAGAGTGCCTGGGAAGCCATCTCCAACCATTAAGCACTAAGCAGTATAGACCCTGGAGCCAGACTGCCTGGGTTCAAATCCCAGCTCCACCACATACTAGCTGTTTGACTTTGGGCAGGCTACTTAACTCTCCAGGCCTCAGTTTCCTCATCTGTAAAATGTGGATAGTAGTTACCTACCTCATAGGGTTGTAATGAGGATTAAAGCAACGATGCGGTATTATCACGTAGGTCCGGCAGAGCCTGGCTGTTAGTGTTTGCCATTATTATTATTACGGTTGTTACCGCCCTCCTGTTTCAGGGTCCACAAGAGCTCACTGCTGCCTGTGCTCCTCCGCCTGGGGGGTAGTCCGTTACGGTCCCAGCACCCCCCCATCTGGACTGGCCTGTGCTCCCCTCCAGCCCCTCACCTGGGTGGTGGTGTAGGCGTCTCCATTGCGGTATCGGGTGACCTGGCGGGTGCGGCGGACATAGTGGTAGCTGATGGCCTTCCACCAGATACAGGGCGTGGCCTGCTGCATGCGGCCCACACGCTCCCGCACGCTGCTCACGTCAACACGGTGCTGCAGCTCGTGGCGGGCCTGGCAGTGCCAACACTCCACCAGGTAGACGGCGTACAGCATGAGTAGGAAGGCCAGGGGGATGTAGACATAGCCGTTGGAGCAGGGGCTGTCGTGGTACATGAGGCTGTTGCCCTGGTAGGCGCTGCTGAAGGTGAGGCGGGTCACCGTGGTCACGTGGCACCAGGCCACGGCCCCCAGACAGCCGTACATGAGCAGTGAGAGCAGCAGGCACTTCCAGTGGGACTCACGGCAGAGGGACTTGGTGAAAGAGGGCTGGATGGGACGCTGCTGCTCAGATGGGCAGGGGAAGGTCCGAGATGAATGGGGAGTGAGACGGAGTGGCAGGACCCGGCACAGAGATGGATGGAGGGGCGGAAGCCAGCATCAGAGATGACAGGCAGACAGGGAGGTGGGGAGGAAAGGTGAGACCGAGATGGGTACCGAGGTCCAAAGATAAATGCAGAAATGACCCAGAGTGAGACACAGGGACAGGGAAAGAAGAGAATGCCAGACAGACGCCCCAAAAGGCAGAGAGGGATCGGAGCCAGAGATGGAGGGAGGAGGCCCGGGTGGCAGAGAAGACACAGATGGATAGGGTGGCACCCAGAGCGACAGTCCAAAGACAGACATAAAGATGGCCATGAAACAGGAGGTGTGGATGGGGAAGACAAGGGAGGACAGATAGGCATCAGCGAAGGCAGGTCCCCAGCCAGGACTCCTTCCAGGTGTTCCAGGAAAGTGGGGAGGGACCCACTTGACAACACCTTCCCACTTAACAGGTGGGGCCCTCACATCTTCCTGGTTCTTTGAGTCCTGGGTTCTGGAGGAGCCAGTCCTCTTTGACCCATCCACCTCCCCGTCCCTCACAGACAATTAGTCTCATACCTCCTTTGGAGGGGTGGGGGGGTGGTGCCCAGGAGACATCAAGCTCTGACTGTCCCCACATTGTGACCCGGAGGTCCCCTGTAAGTCTCCTTCCTGGACCCTAACATCCTGCCCTGTTCTCAGAGGGAGAGGACTGGCATCTCTGAGTGGAAGGCAGTCCAGGAGGAGATATGCAGAAGGGCAGAGGCAAGTGGCTGGGGAACGGGGATGTGGGACCCGGTTAGGGGGGTAGGGAGGAAGACATCTGCAGTCCAGTCATTTGTCAAAATGATTCCTGGGGCTCTCTGGGGGCCTATTAAAGCACTTGGCCCATTCTGTTCCACCATCGCCCCAGCGAGTTGTTTACACGTCTAGACTGGGTGCTCCTGAGGGCAGGGTCTCATTCTCTGCATCCTGGGTGCCCACCACGGTGCTGGCACCCAGCAGCCACTTAATAGATGAGAACTGAGTTGGATTTCTGCTGGTGGGCTGTGCTTTCCCACTCCTCCTCCCTGCTGTCTAGCTCTAGGGAACCCTCCACCCCCCAAGACACACACCCTCCTGCTGAGATCCTGATTTCCTCTAGTTCCCCAGGCCTGATCTGGAGGCTAGCCACGGGAAGGGAGAAAAGGGTGGAAAGGAAGGGCACAGACACAGGCAGCGGGCCCTGGGCCTGGTGTGAAATGAGAGGAAAGATCTGGAAGTGCAGATAGATAGGTGGGCTAGGCAGTAGCACACAGCATATACAAACAAGATTAGGGTACATGTATCTTTCCGGGATCCTTGTCCTTGGGGGGGTGTGCAGACGTGCACCTTCGTGTGCCCGCCTGAGTGTGCACGTGTCCTACTGAGAGCACATCTGAAAGGGTCTCTACCTGCAGGTCTGTCCCTGCCCATGTGCTTCTGCCCTAGTGCAGTGTGTATGTGTGTGCACGAGTGTGCATGGGAGACGGGGGAGGGGAGCAGTGCTACTGGTACTTTCCTCAGTCTCTTTGTTTCCAGGTTCAGAGGACTGAAGAGTAGGGCCCCCGACTAGGGATATGCTTATTTCCAACACTCTGAAGGATTCCTGGGCTCAGGGCTCCCCTGGGAGTGGGGGAACTGCATGGACATTGGGAGGGAGAGGTGCACTCACACACTCCCAGTGACCCCAGGAGGAATCGCCTCAGTACACATTTGACCTTCTTAGGACCACAGCTCGGGTACCACCATTTCCCCATGGTACTCTCCTGCCTCTGTAGCCCCTACAAGTCGCCCTTCCTAGCCTCCAAGATAAAATCCCCTCCGAGAAACAGGATTCCGGTCACCGTCCCCACCCCATCCGCCCGGGGTCCGCGAGGCTCCGCCCCTAGGCCCCTCCCCCTGCCCAGGACCCCCGAGCCCCGCCCCCAGCGCAGCCCCTTCCCCGCCACCGCGGACAGCTCCAGCCGCGGGTGGGGGCATCCGCGCGGGACTGCGGCTGCGGCGGCCGACTCGGGGTGCGGGGCGCCGGCCGCGCTGCGGCGGAACCGGCGGGGGCCGCGCGCGGCGGGGGATGGGGAGACCAGGCTGCAGCCGCGCGTGGGGAAGGGGCGCCGCCTGTGCTCACCTCCTCTCGGGCGGAGCCCTCGTCCGCCGCCGCCGCCGCCGCCTCCGTGGGCTCCTCCGGGACCCCGGGGCCGCCACCTCCGCCGCCGCCGCCGGCGCTCTCTCCCGCGGCCGAGCCAGGGGGGGACATGGCGTAGAGGGGGTGCGTCGAGCTCAGGGCTTCCCGGGGGGCTGCCGGGGGCCGAGGGCATCCTGCGCGGGCCCTGGGGAGGGGGCGGGAGGGGGCGGGGCCCTCGCTGCTCCCCACCCCCCGCCGGGGGGAGGGGGCCTGGAAAGGGCACCGGGGGTAGGGAGCTGGGGGTAGGGGTGGGGAGGCGGGCTGGGGGGCCGGGCCGGGGGGGCCGGGGCCGGGGGCGGGTGTCACCTTGAGGCCCTCGCGGCGCCGCTCCGCCTCCCGCCCGCTCCCGCCGCCGCCTTTTGTCTGAGCCGAGCTGGAGCCAGCGCGCCCCCCCTCTTCCTCCCAGCTCAGGAGCCCCGCCCCCGGCCCCCCAAACTCCGCCTTCCTCAAGCCTACCTAATAGCCACCCCCCAAAGAGGAGAAGCAACAGGGGCTCCCCACACCCCTTCCCCACTCCCAGCCTTGCTCACCGCACCCCCCCACCATCCTGGAAAGATCTGTGCCGCAACTCCTTACGTCCCATCTCCGTGGAGGGGGCACCAGCGGTTCAGCCAACATCTCTCCCCATCGTTGGTTCCCGCAAGTTCCTAGGACCGAGGGTGGGGAAAAGAAACTGAGCCGTGGAACCCTAGGGAAGATCCTTATTCCCGGTTGGGTGGTAACGGGTTAAGGCGGGAGCCAGTCTTCAGAGGCCAGATCCGAGTGAACAGAGATGGAATCGGGTGAAAGGGAAAGAATTGGAGCTGGATGTGAGAAAGGACTAACAGAGGGCAGAGGGGAGGACATCGGAACCAGGCTTCACAGAGCCATTTTCCTTCCCTAGAGGAACAGCCCCAAAGAAGCAGTGAAGTGTGTGCATTGCCCTAGGCTGGAGAACAGGAAACCTAAATTCCAATTCTTAATCCTGGCTCTGCCATTAAGGGGTTGTGTGACCTTGGGCAAGTGCCTTCCCCTCTTTAAGCCTTAGTTTCCTCTTCTGTGCACTGAAGAAGTTGCCTGGACAGTCTCTAAGGCTCTGCCCTTCTTCTGTGGATGTAGGAGGCAAAATCATAGACCCCAGGCCAGGCCGAGTGACTACAAGTAGCCTACCCCTTCCTGCCATCCATCCACACTGCTTCCCCCCCCCCCCACCGCCCATACTGCCTGGGTCCAGCAGAAAGAAAACTGACATGATTCATTCATTCCTGGATGCATCCATTCAATAAACAAGCATTAGGTACCTACTGTGTACTCTTCAGAAATGAAACATACGATATTCTACCCTCAAAGAGCACAAAGTCTAATGGGGAGGGGGACCAATCATTGTGATAAAATAGTATAAAGGCTATGCATATTCAATCTGTGTGTCCACACTGTGGAATCCTACTGTGTGCCTTGTGCTACATTAGAATCTTGGACGTATAGTAATTGACCCCCCATTTACCCACAAGGAACCAAGGTATAGGGAGTGTGAGTGAGTTACTCAAGGTCACCTGCCAGTACTCACAGAGCTAGTCCTAGAATCCAGACCTTTCCCATTCCATAGGCCATGGGGATATCTGTGGGTAGGAAGTTAGCTTAAGGCAAAGTTTTGGAGAATCCAGTCTTTGGGACAGGGGACGAGCACACTGATCTGCTGGGATGCCCACCTGAGCCAGATGAGCCACTACCTCTCCCTGCCCCCCCCCCAACACACCCACTCCTGGTCCTGCCTCCATTTTCCTATTCTCCTCTTTCCAGGCCAAGTGCAGTTGCCTGGCTGGCTGCCTCCTGCTTCCAAACTATCCAGCCCGAGGATCCTCCACGGCTCGGTCATTCCATCCTCCAGACCCGAACCGAGGAAGGGTAGGGTCCTGAAGAGTCTGGCCTCTCCTTCATTTCTCATGGCAGAGGAAGCATCTCACCTGGGGGCTTACTCCAGTGTCTCCCACCCATATTTTGTGGGAAACCCTGCCTCACATCTAACTCCAGCCCCTCTTCTGGTCTCAGCCCATTCCACCTGCCCTTTCCTAACCCAGATAGGAGGCTCACACTCCCCATTTAGTTGTTGTAATCTTGCTCCTGTTCCCCACCCCTATTGCCTTCCTGTCTCCACCTGGGGGGGGGGCGCTTTGGATGAGAGCTGGCCCAGCTCCTTTTGGCCAACCCCAGAGCTCCCAAGAGATAAAGGACCCCTGACAACCACGCCCCCCCCCTTTCTCCATTCACACACATTACCCTTCCCTGGAAGCTCAGGGGAAAGAGGGGTAAAGGGAGGGGGCAAGGAAGGAGCCAGCTGACCAGCTGGTCACCATGGCAACCGGGCCTGCTTCCTGAAGAGGAGTCTGGCTGGGGTGGGTGGAAGCTGGGAGTGGGGGCACTACGAAGGGAACCAGAAAAAAAACAGCAGAGAGAGAAGACTGGAAGAGCTGAGGAGGCAAAGTCAGGGCCCTAACCATGCTGAGGCCTGAGTCAGAGTCCCCAAGTCATCTTTCCAAATGGCACCGCATGGTCCCTCTCCTCATTCTGAAGTGTCCCCTGAAGGGCTTCCTGTCACGGTGCAGGCAAGGTGTCGGAAGCGGTGAGTGACTCAATGCTGACCTCATGTGGCCAGAAAAGGGGCTGCTACACACCTGTTAAGGTTCCAAGCGAGACTGGACTGAATCGGGATAGGTTTTTCCTTAAATTCAGCCTCTATCTGAAGGCAAGGGGCGTTCACTGCATACTCCTGCATTCTTGTGTCCTTGTGGTGGGTTCAGATGCCCGAACTCCTTAGACCTTTATAAAGGAAACAAAGTTTCGGTGAAAATGTTTTTCAAAGTTTTGGATTAGGGACTAATCCAACTAACTGTTGGATTTGGGGCAGTTCAACTCACCTCTCTGGGTTTCAGCTTCCCAGCTTTAACATGGGGATGTGATAATGCCTGATCTGAGCCCAAGTAGTCTGGGTCTGGAGTTCCCGGCTGTATTTTTGCTCTAGCCTTTGAGGATGAGAGGAACATGTCAGGGGAGGAAGTTGAAAACCTCTGAAATCACACTGACCTCAAAGGGAAGGAGATGCCTCAATTTCCTTGGGCTTTCCCCTCATGACTTCTCACTGCCTCATGCTTAACGCATCCTCTCCACTCTGATTCTCCACAGAGATGAAGAGCAGTGGGGCATCTCCTCCCGGCTGCCCTCCGTGCTTCTCTCTTGACTCACCCCTCCAAGCACACATGCCAGGTACCTCTCTTCTCCCCAGCCCTCTTCCTTCCCCGCACTCCACTGGGTAGTTGACCCTGCTGTGTGCCCCTAGGACACCCTCTTCTCACTCCTGTCTTAGCACAAGCACTCTGTATTGTAATTGCCAGGGAGATTTTTGAAGGCTGGGACCATGGGACATTTTTGAGTGGGGGTAGGGTTAGTGGTTGTTGGTTATTACTGTTACTATGATACTCAGTTTTCCTTCCAGAAGAAAAACTAATGTCAGGCATATAGGAAAAGCCCCATACATGTTTGTCAAATGGAGGAATAGACAGATGAATAAAATGAGGTTACATGGAGGAGGGCAGTAGGAAAGTGGGTTCGTAGCCGTCAACACTCATTCCAGCTTCCTTCTCCCAATGCCAGAAATGGAAAAAGGAGATGTTCCCTTGGGGATGATCTTCTAAGGTCATTGCTGCCCCTGGGTTGATGGCACTTAGGGTAGGGGATGAATCATGGGGTACGGGTTGGGGCTCACCATGTGGATGGAGTTTGCCTACAACCTCCCTAGGCCCTTTAGGCCCAGGGAAAGCAGGGACAGGGAAGGAGGGAAGATATTCTGGCATTGGGGCTGTGGTTGTGGTGGGGCCCTCAGGAGAACATGGCCCAGCATGTCTGGGGCCTCCCCCTCCTGGCCCCACCACGAGGAACCAAACTTCCCTGACCACTTAGGGTGAGCAGATGTTGTAACTGCATGTTTCATCCCTGTGAAGGACCACTCTGCATTTTTTTTTAAAGACAAAAGCTTGCCTGAGAAAACCCACTTTCAAAAAACCAAAAATGGAAAAACCATCCTCATGCCCAATTCTATGTGACCTGGGAAGTTGACTCAGGAGACCCTCTATCCAGGACCCAAAGGCAGAACTGCTCCTTTAAAGACAATACGTATCCCCTTTCTTTCCCTACCCAAACTCCTGGGTACCGTTAGATGAGGAAACCACAGAAATTGAGAGAAATGGGTAGGAGATAGGAAGCAGTGCTCTCCTTGCAAAGTGCCTAGCCTGTGCAGATGATTAATAAATGTTCCTTTAAAAGCAAATGAAAAGGGGCGCCTGGGTGGTTCAGTCAGTTAAGTGGCTGCCTTCAGCTCAGGCCATGATTCTGGGGTCCTGGAATCAAGTCCCGGGGTGGGCTCCCTGCTTGGTGGGGAGCCTGGTCTCCCTCCCCCCCTCCCCCTGCTTGTGCATGCTCTCCCTCTGTGTCACAGAAATAAATAAAAATCTTTTTAAAAAATAAAAACGAGCTCCTTGCGCGGCGGGGAGCCTGCTTCTCTCTCTCTCTGCCTCTGCCTGCTTGTGCTCTCTCTGTCTCTCTCTCTAATAAATAAATAAAATTAAATTAAAAATTAAAAAAAAAAAAAA
>CM052886.1:95707526-95736686 GCA_028534135.1 Potos flavus
CGGAGTAGCCGCTGCGGTGGAAGCCTCCAGAGCCCCGGTCCTCGCCCGCGCTTCTCGCCGACCCCTCGGGCTCCCGCAGCCCGGGAAGGAGGCCACTCCCGGCCGGGCGCCAGCTCTGCAAGGCGGACCTACAACCCGGAAAGGCGGCGCGGCGGAGCCCGGAGCCGGATCCTGCTCGGACCTGGCCCCCGCGGGCCGGCACCGCTGGCATGTCGGAGGCGCGGAAGGGGCCGGACGAGACAGATGAGAGCCAGTATGACTCGGGCATCGAGTCTCTGCGCTCTCTGCGCTCCCTGCCCGAGCCCACCCCGGCCCCAGCCTCTGGGCCCTCGGATGGCGGCGGCCCCCAGCCCTGGACTCATCCTCCGGGAACAGCCCAGGAGCCACAGGAGAAGGAAGACACAGATGGGGAGCGAGCTGACTCCACCTATGGTTCCTCGTCGCTCACCGAGCCCCTGCCCTTGTTGGGGGGCACGGAGCCCGAGAACCCAGCCCCACGCTCTCCGCTTCCCGCCGCGGGGGCGCTGAGCCCTCAGCAGCTGGAAGCCCTCACTTACATCTCCGAAGATGGAGACACGTGAGTATGGGGTCTACGCTGAGACAGACCCCTTCCAATCGATGCTAACTCCTGGCCTACCAGGATCTTCCGCAGGCCGGGAAACCAGTCTGTGAAGATCCCTCAAGACACACACGCTGTAAGGGGCAGTCCCCGCTCTCTCTTCCAAACTCCAGACTTCACTCTCAGCCCACTTTTGAGCTCTGGCCAGACCTGGACCAGAGGCCCCCCGGCATCATCTCTCTGCCTTCCCTTTGGGAGGTGGGCAGAGCTGACAGGGCCCTTACCAAACACCTGGAACCCCAGCTAGCAGCTTGGAAAGCTACCAATAACCCACTCCTTGGAAGGGAAAATTCCCCTGACCAGTCGAGGTTTTTTTTTTTTTTTTTTTTTTTTTTCCTCCTTGCTGGGGGAGAGGGCATCCTTGTTTGCTCAATATCTGGGATTCCCAGCCCCTGACCTGAGTACCCTGTCTCAAGGAACAAAAGGTGCCAGTTACAGGTTGCCAGTGGGGATCAGGAAGCTAAGGATGGGGGTACTGCCAGGGTGTGGAGCTGAGGCTAGCTCTGAGGAAGAGGGGGTGAGCCAGGCCGGGGCACTCTTGCCCCAGCAGACAGACAGGCGGCTGGGTGCCCAGCTCACTTCCTTCTCTGCTGCAAAAGGGGAAGTGAGGGCTGGAGTCAGCTTTACCGACACCCCCCACATCCTGAGCCCCCCAAGTCCCCCTCACTGTCCTGTCTGATCCCTTTACTTTCCCCTTTCTCCCCCCAGGTCCAGGTGAAGTTTGGTGGGGACAGGGCTAGGGGGGCAGGCAGTTGAAATAAGAAGCATTTTGTGAGGGAGGGACCGGCCAGTTGAAGATTTCCCCCTTAGGAAGAAGAAACACTGTCAGGTGAGAGGGTGGCTGGGATTTGGGGGCGAGAAACAGAGTGGAGTTGGCCGAGGTCCCAGATCCCAGATGCTGAAATGAATGGGAGTCGGGAGGGTAGAGGAGGCCAGAGCTGTCAGTCCTGACCGGCTTTTTGGAGTTGGGAGGGTCCTAATCCTGGGTGGCCTTTGACAAAGATAGCCTGTGGACCCGGTGGGTGGGAGAGGAATGACCCCAGGCCTTTTTTGTAACCTGCCCAGATCACCAGCCCTCAGGCCCAGAACCAAGATTTGGGGAGTTCCGTGTGGAATCCCTGTGACTGACCTTTGACCTGGGGATTGAAGACGTCTGACACTGCTGTCCTTTGTTAGCCGCTGGGCTGCGGCCTTAACTTAGTTAGAGACGGGTGTTGTGTCTAGACTGTGGAGCGGGGAGGGGGGTGAGAAGAGGTGTCAGGACTCCCCAGGAGGTTCCTAGGGAGGAGGGGGCACTCTCTTCCCTCAGAGGTGTCTGGCCTGTAGGACTTATGGAAGTGGGAAGAGGAAGTGGGAGGAGGGGAGACAGGGAGAGGAGGGAGGTGGCTGCAGGAATGTGACCTAGAGAACAGGCCCTGGCCGAGGGGATTTCCAGCGCGGTTCCTCCCGCCCTCCCTCCGTCACTCTCTCCTGGGCCTCTCCTGCTGCCTGCCACCAAGCCTGCCTCCCTCCCGCCTGAGCAGCCCCCTCACCAGCCCAGATGTGCCTTTACCCAAACTACCCCTCAGGGCGGTTAATGCCCCAAGGCATCTGTCCTGGCCTAGACCCTCCAGCTCGGCTTTTTCCGTTTTCCCCACCTGATGTGGGGAAACCCCAGGACTGGAACTTCCCCTCACAGCTGCCCCCTCCCACCTTAGCAAGAGGCTCAGGCTCTTTGGCCCCCAAAGGACGCACATGTTCTGCACCGCACAGACCTCCCCTTGGAAGTGCACGCAGGGTGGGGGGGCCTCTGGTCAGGCCCCACCCGGTCCGTGCTGTCTGAACACTGACCCTCTGGATTCCCCTGTGAAGGGCAGCAGGATAGGCTGCCTCGCTGGCTCCTGGCTCCTCTGCCCAGAGCTTCTGTTTTCTCTCCCTTGGAATGTGGAACACTGAGTTGCTGGGAGTAGGGGTAGCCCCGCTCGTGCCCTCTCAGTCCCCCCTGTTGGGGTTGGCGGAGGTGGGGAGCTCAGCCCCGGAAACCACGTCTATGCTACCTCGCGGCTTTCGGTTTGGCTTCGAGCTGCAGCCGGCCTGACAGGGCCCTGGGGCCAGAGGGGAGTGGGGTGTGGGCAGGCCCAACAGGAAGGACCTTGTCCCATCAACACCCTGCCCACGCTCCCACTCTGCCGAGGCCCTCCTGAAGGCCAGAGATGGGAACTTGGAGCTCCCAGCCCCAGGATCCTGGCTTCCCACACCAACCCTCACTTCCTGGCCCAAACTCTCACTTCCTACACCTACCCTAGGAGCGGCTTCTTAGAGATTGATGTGTTCGTCCTTCTAACCCCAGGTCCCCAGGCCCCTAGCTCACTGTCTAGGGCCCGAGCCCTGACACTAAACCCTGTTCCTGCCGCCTCCCCCTCCCAGGCTGGTCCACCTGGCGGTGATTCACGAGGCCCCAGCTGTGCTACTCTGTTGCCTGGCTCTGCTGCCCCAGGAGGTCCTGGACATTCAGAACAACCTCTACCAGGTGGGTGCGGGGAGAGGGTGGGCCATGCCCGGATACCTGTCCCTGCCCCATTCCTAGCAGCCACATCCGGCTGCACATTCTGGAAACCGTATGCCAGACACTGGGATAGAAGCTGATGATACAGACATGAGTAAGACACAGCCTCGGCCCACGAGGTGCTCGAGCCTGGGCTAGGGGACTCATGTCAACAACACCCAACTGCATAGCATGGTGACAAAAATTGTGATAGAGACACATATCAGCTACTGTGGGATCCGGTGTCCGTGGGGAGCAGCCAGGGAAGGCTTAACACGGGAATGGCATCTGCATGGAGACTTAAAAGAGGAGTATGGCAGGTGGAGGTGGCCTGATACCTCTTGTCTTTCCTCCCTCCAACCTTTCCTTGTCCCCTGGCCCCTGGGGATAACCAAGGTCTCCCCAGAGGGGGAGGGGGTAGACCCCGCCCCCGTTTGTCCTTTCTCCAGGGGCTAAGGGGACCTGCAAGAGGAGCCAGGACCCACTTCCCTCACCTTCCCTCCAGAACTGGGGGGGGTCCCAAGAGCTGGCCAGGCAGTGACAGAGGGAAGACCAGGGCCACAGCTTTCTAAGCGGCCCTCAAAGTGCTGGCAGGTGGTAATTCCTGGGTCCACCCGAGCACGTTGCCAGAGGGAGGAGCATGCCCCAGTAGCCCTGGGCCCCTGTGTGCCTACAGACAGCACTCCATCTGGCTGTACACCTGGACCAGCCCGGCGCAGTTCGGGCCCTGGTGCTGAAGGGGGCGAGTCGCGTGCTACAGGATCGACACGGTGACACGGCCCTGCACGTGGCCTGTCAGCGCCAACACCTGGCCTGTGCCCGCTGCCTGCTGGAGGGGCGGCCAGAGCCAGGCCGAGGACCACCGCACTCCCTGGACCTCCAGCTGCAAAACTGGCAAGGTATGGGCAGCCTCGGGACCTGTGGGATGAGAAGGGGGCAGGAGAGGGACCCCACTCTCAGGGACAGGAGGCTTACGGCATGTGCATCAATGCACCTCCAGTCCCAAGCACATAGGTACTGGGTACATCTTTGCAGAATGAATGAATCAATGAATGAATCAATGAATCAATGAATGAATTTGAGAATTTGATGAGAGCCTACTGTGTGCAAAAGAGAGAGCTAAACTTTGCCCTCCCGCAAGCTATATAGTTTAACAGAGGTTAGACGAACTCATTAATTCACGTAACAAAAATGTACCGAGGGCCTTCTGTTAATGCCAGACATTATTCCGGGAGCTAGACTTGCATCTGTGAACAAAACAGAGAATGACGGAGGCCGGCAGTAAGTCTAAGCAGGGAGTTCTCTAACAGGTTAGCAAGCAGGAAGTCCTGGGGGAAAAGTAGAGCAGAGTGAGAACTAGAACGTGAGGGATGGGGGTAGGCGTGATTTTGAAAGAGGATGGCCAGGGAAACCCTCAAGGAGCAGGGACGTTTCAAGAGACACTTTGAATCTAGTTCTGGAGGGTGGAGGTCCATGCCAGAAAGAAGTCAGCAGAAAGGCTAGGGCAGCACAGGGCAGGAGGCGGCCCCCGGGGAGGGGCTGGGGCCTGGGGATCCTGGAGAGCTCTGAAGAAGGTGGTTTTGGGACAGGGCTTGAAGGCAGATAGAGTTTGAGAGAGGTGGGGGGGGGGAGAATGGGGGCAGAGTATGTGTGTGGGGGGAGGGTGCGCATGTATGTGGGGTGTCACCCAGCCACCTAACCCCTGAAGCATGAAAGTTTCAATAACATGACTCTGAAAAGGTGGAAACTTTGAGTTCCTTTCCCCTCAGACTTTTGAGGGGGTTTTTGGGTTTGTGTTTTAACAGTCCTGTGCTCAGAGGCACTGAGTGGGCAGTGAGTCCCTTGGGGCGGAGGGGCAGGGAGGTCCCTGAAAGCGGGGGAGGGGAGACAGAGTTGGTGGATGCAGACGGGCGACCCCCCACCCTCACCCCATCGCAGGTCTGGCCTGTCTCCACATCGCCACCCTGCAGAGGAACCAGCCCCTCATGGAACTGCTGCTTCAGAACGGAGCTGACATCGACACGCAGGTGAGGGGGGCCGGTCAGGACCCAGCCCCCGGGCCTGCCCCACCGCCTGATCTGGCCCCCGGGCCCCTGCCCAGCCGTCACAAGGGGTGGCACTTCTCATCCGGGGCCCCCGGGCCCGGCAGGAGTCCTCTCGAGGCCCCGTGGCTGACAGCCTTGTTCCCCCGCAGGAGGGCACGAGTGGGAAGACCGCGCTGCATCTGGCTGTGGAGACCCAGGAGCGGGGGCTGGTGCAGTTCCTGCTCCAGGCTGGTGCCCGCGTAGACGCCCGCATGCTCAATGGCTGCACCCCCCTGCACCTCGCAGCCGGTCGGGGCCTCAGCAGCATCTCATCCGCTCTGTGCGAGGCTGGCGCCGACTCCCTGCTGCGGAACGTGGAGGACGAGACTCCCCAGGACCTGGCTGAGGATGTAAGAGGCCCAGGCTGGGCTCTGTCTCTAGGACCTCCCACACCCATAGCAGAGGCAGGCACTGTGACAGCTGAAAGGGCCGCGGAGTCGGAGGGATTCCGGGTGTAATCCACATCCGTGACTCTGTCACCCGCTGTGGGACCTGGAGCGAGCCTCTGGCCCCACCCCCCGCCTGTCTTCTTAGTTGGTGGAGACCAGGAAGCTCAAACTTGGACTCTAACAGGAGCCCCGCAGTGGAGCAGTGAGGCAGGCTAGGTGTAAGACAGGGTGGTGGGGCCTGGGGGAGATCAGAGGCTCTGCCCAAGGGTAACTCTACTTGGCTTCAGCAGACAGTCACAGAGGAGGACAAAACCGTACTTCCAGGTCTTGGAATTTTTCAAGAGAGATGGAACCTAGATTTCCTGTACAGTCTTTCCCATTTTCAAATGTTCGGTGTAAAAAAAGTATTCAAGGGCGCACAGTCTGGCTCAGTCAGTAGAACATGCGACTCTTGATCTCAGGGTCATGAGTTCAAGCCTCACATTGGGCCTGGAGCTTGCTTAAAAAAAAAAAAAACCCAGACCCATGGGCTGGATCACCTCTGGGGTCCTTGTTAGCTCTGATATTCTGACATTATCTTAGAGAGTGAGGGCTTACCTAAGGCTTCAGGGCTCTGCCTAGCCCAGAGGGTCCTTTACTGGGGGGATAGGTAGGAAGGTTTGTTCCCCGATGTCCTTTAACTGTCATTTGGTGGAGAGGAAAAGGCCCAGGCTGACTCCCCAGCTCCCTTCCTCCATTGCTGCCTCTTGCCTGTGGGCCCTGATCTCGCTTCTCTCCATTCTCTTTCTCAGCCCTTTGCTCTTTTGCCCTTTGATGACCTGAAGATCTCTGGGAAGCCACTGCTGTGTGCCGACTGAAGCCGGGGCAGAGTCTGGGGCCCCGGAGACTCCATCTCTTCCCATCTGGAAGCTGGAGCTTTAGCTGCTGCCATTTGGGCCCAGACAATGTGCCCTCCTGGTGTCCTGGGGACTGCTGAGGCCACAGCCTGGGGCCAGCACAGTCCTGAGCTGAGAGGAGGGATCGCAAGTGAGAGAAGGCCAGTCTGGAAGGAAGACCTTCCTAGGTGGACGGAGATTCTTGAAGACTCCCAAAGCCCCGGGTATCCTGGGCGAAGCCTTTTTGCCTCTACAAGATGGCAGGGGCTCTTATTTCTACCCACGTTGGGTCAGCCTGAAACTGCCGACCAGTAGGAAAACATGGACTCTCCCGAATGCATTAGGAGAGAAACTGAAATCAGCGAGCAGGACCCTGAGGGGTTCCATCTCACTGCTGTTGATGACTCTTAAACACTGTTGTTTAAAGACTTCACACAGAAGGCCTTGAACTGAGCCTTTGGGGAAGGGGAAGTTCCAATAACATGACACTAAAACAGCAGAGACCTTTAAAAAGATCCCCCCTCCCAGAGTTGTTTTGTGCACACGCATGTCTGTGTGCATTGGGGATTTTTAGGTAGGCCTGCCTTGTGATTTTATGGTAGAGACAAAGAGAAGGAAATTGCCCCTGAGCAGGGTAGGACCTTGCTAGGTGTGTGTGTGTGGGGGGGAGAGCTGACAGTCCTCAGGCCTCTCTGTCCATCACAAACCCTTGCCCTTTCTGTGGAAACGGAGGGGTAAAGAGGAAGTGAAATGAGAAGGCTGCCCCCCGTCCCGGGGGGCCCGGGATGTTCATCACTGCCCTAGAGGAGCCTAGAGGGCTAGTCTATGGAGGGTAACACAAGGGAGCTATGGCTTTGTATGTTTTTCCTTTCATTCCACATGTTTGAAGTCCCTGTTAGGTGAATATGGCCACTATGGGTATGGGGGAGTAAACCCACAGAGTCTCTGGCCACTGGGATCTTACAGTCTGATGAATTAGACAGCCATTAAAATCATAAACCTCCAAATAAATATGTAATTACAAGTTGCAGTGGCTTCTGTGAAGGAAGAGTAAAGTGAGGAGAGCACGAGTTGGTGGAGGGCCGTATTTGGGGTAGTCAGGGGAGAGGTCTGAGGCCTGTCATCTCAGCCCCGACAGGATGGGTAAGGGATGTGGGGAGAGCGCTCGGGGAAGGCCTTCGGTGAGTTAGAGGACCTGGCCAGTGGGACTCCGCAGAGGGGGCGTGAGCCGCGAGGCGGAATGGCCAGGTCCTGCAGAGCTTCGAAGGTCGTGGGTTGTTGGGGGACAGAACTGGAGCCCAGCGGAGAAAGGGAGGAGAGATCTTCCTGTCAGAGAACGGGAAAGGGGTAACGTGAGGAGAAGTGCTTGGGACGCAGAGCCTCGGCGTCCCCGTCCCGAGATGGCAGAGGGCACACCACTTCCCGGCTTGGTTGTGAGGGCTCAGGGCGCTGGCGAAGCCGGGTGGGGGTGCGCGGCCTGGGGGCTCCCCGCCTCCCGCCCTGCCCCGGGCAGCCCTCCCGGCTCCCGAGCCGCGTCTCCCTCCGGGCCACGCGGGGGCGCTGTGGCCCGCCGGGGCGCTGCGTGGTCGCGGCTGGGGGCGGAGGGGCGGCCGCGGGGAGGGGGGAGGCGGGAAGAGCGGGGTACTTCCGCTAGCCGCTCGCTCACTGGCCGCTGCTGGAGGCGGCAGCGGAAGCGGAGGGAGCGCGCGGCCCGGGGACCGCATTCCCCGGCCCCCCTCCGCCCCACGCGGCCCGGACCATGGACGCCAGGTGGGGGGCTAGGGGAGCGGCGGGCCCACGTGACCGAGCCCCCGGGCCACGTGACTGCCGCTGCTGGGCACAGAGGGGGCCGGGCGGGGTATCAGCTGCTGCGCGGCGGGCCGGCGCGGCCTGGAGCGGGCAGGGAGAGGGGGGCGCGGCGTGGACTCATGCTCCTGGCGAGGGTCCGGGAGTGTCGGGCGCAGGAGGTGGGAACCCTGGCGCTCCCGGATCCTGGAAGGCGGTCTGGGAGGAGGGGGCGCCGCCTGTGGCCCGAGCGGCCGGCGAGCGCTGGAGGGAACAGAGGGAACCTGTGTGGTCAGAGGGGCGGGTCCGCCCGCGGGAAGGGAGGGAGCCCTGCTTGGCCCGCGCCGGCTCTCACCCCCCCACCGGAGAGAGAGAGGCTCTTTGTCCGGGCTGGGCTGCAGCTGAGGGGGCGGGGGGACTCTGGGCCCTTCTCCAGTGTAGTCACCTCTGGAGGGCCGAGTGGATGAGGAACTGCACCCTTATCCTTAACGTCCGCTGTCCCTGCAGGTGGTGGGCAGTGGTGGTGCTGGCTGCGCTCCCCTCCCTGGGGGCAGGTGGGGAGACCCCCGAAGCCCCTCCAGAGTCATGGACGCAGCTATGGTTCTTCCGTTTTTTGGTGAATGCTGCTGGCTATGCCAGCTTTATGGTACCCGGCTACCTGATGGTGCAGTACTTCAGGCGGAAGAACTACCTGGAGACAGGTGTGTGCGGAAAGGGTGGGTTAGTGTGCCAGGTCCGTTTTATGAGTACTCACCAGCAGTCCAAATAGGGATGTGGCTTGGAAAGGGAGGGAGGGAGACCTGCAGGCCTGACAGCAGGGTAGGTGGCTGCTCTGGGGAAGATGAGGTGCTGGGGAGATGAGATCTTGACCTTGTGTGCCTTTCTTAGGCAGGGGTCTCTGCTTCCCCCTGGTGAAAACTTGTGTGTTTGGCAATGAGCCCAAGGCCTCTGACGAGGTGTCTCTGGCTTCCCGGACTGAGCCGGCAGAGACCACTCCCACTTGGCAAGCCCTGAAGCTGCTCTTCTGTGCTGCGGGGCTCCAGGTAGGTAGGCAGGTGGGCTCTGCTTCTCTTCCTGGGTTGGGTCCGGGTGGACAGGGACTGCACAGAACCAAAGTTTTCACCCTACCAGTCCCAACAATTTCCTGGCTAGTGTGTTATGGGGCCCCCTCCTCCCAGGGGCACACTGTGCCATCATCTTAGAAGTGGTTGGAGGACATACTGTCATTTCTTTCTTTCTTTCCCCGACCCTCTTTTCTGTGATGTCTTCTGTGCTCTTACTACACTTCCCCCTGCGATGATGTGTCTCATATACTGTGAACCCACCGATCGAAGTTTGGGGAAGCCATTCAGCCTTCCCCCACTCCATGTAAGAAGGAGCGAAGATGCGAGCTCTTGGCACTTTGGAGCGGGCAGTGCTAGTTCTACACATGCTGAACTAACATGTGTCCCATCGTCCCTGAATTGACTGAGAATAGATAGGAAGATAACTTGGGATGGAGTCAGCTTTGACACAGCCTTGCGTGGAGTCAGCTTTGACACTAACCCACCCTTTCCGCACACACCTGTCTCCAGGACAGTCTTAAAGCATTTGTTGTTGTGTTTCACACACCCTTGATTCTCTCCAAGGTGAATGCAGGCTTGGGAGGGGAGAGGAAACTTCCGGTTACTGCAGAGGGACCAAAGTATGTATGTTGTCCTTTAAATCATTTAGACATGCGAGGAAGAGGGATGTCGTCGAGATGCTTTTTTTGTCCACCTTTCTCTTCTCTTGCTTATCTCGTCCCGTCCTGGGCTTTCCGCACGCAGGTGTCTTACCTGACTTGGGGAGTGCTGCAGGAAAGAGTGATGACCCGCAGCTATGGGGCTACTGCCACGTCGCCAGGGGAGCGCTTCACGGACTCTCAGTTCCTGGTGCTCATGAACCGCGTGCTGGCACTGATCGTAGCCGGCCTCTACTGTGTCCTCTGCAAGCAGCCCCGCCACGGGGCGCCCATGTACCGGTACTCCTTTGCCAGCCTGTCCAATGTGCTTAGCAGCTGGTGTCAGTACGAAGCTCTCAAGTTCGTCAGCTTCCCCACCCAGGTGCTGGCCAAGGCTTCCAAGGTGATCCCTGTCATGCTGATGGGCAAGCTGGTGTCTCGGCGCAGCTATGAACACTGGGAGTACCTGACAGCCGGCCTCATCTCCATCGGGGTCAGCATGTTTCTGCTGTCCAGTGGCCCCGAGCCCCGCAGCTCCCCGGCCACCACGCTGTCAGGCCTCATCCTGCTGGCAGGCTACATCGCCTTCGACAGCTTCACCTCAAACTGGCAGGACGCCCTGTTTGCCTATAAGATGTCTTCGGTGCAGATGATGTTCGGGGTCAACCTCTTCTCCTGCCTCTTCACGGTGGGCTCCCTGCTGGAGCAGGGGGCCCTCCTGGAGGGAACCCGCTTCATGGGGCGACACAGTGAATTTGCTGCGCACGCCCTGCTGCTCTCGGTCTGCTCCGCGTGTGGCCAGCTCTTCATCTTCTACACCATCGGGCAGTTTGGGGCTGCCATCTTCACCATCATCATGACCCTCCGCCAGGCCTTTGCCATCCTCCTCTCCTGCCTTCTCTATGGCCACACTGTCACTGTGGTGGGGGGCCTGGGGGTGGCTGTGGTCTTCGCTGCCCTCCTGCTCAGAGTATATGCCCGGGGCCGTCTAAAGCAACGGGGAAAGAAGGCTGTGCCTGTCGAGTCTCCTGTGCAGAAAGTTTGAGGGGCCCGAGGGGGTGAAGTGGAACAGGACCCTCACCGTACCAGTTTTCCTCTCCTGCTGTAACTTCTGAGGCCGCTGGCTGGAGGGCAGAATGCAGGTTTTTTTTCTCAGTATCACAAACCAGCTCTGCAAGTTGGGGTTGAGTCCAAGAGGCAGCCTTCCCCTTTGCCTTAAATCACCCGTTCTCTAATAGGGATTCTTCTGAGGACCGTCCTCGGTGTGGAGGGGTGCGGAGAAGGCAGACACACCTGCCAAAGCCCCCACCCCTTCAAATTCCCTGAAGTTTTGCCCTGTGGGCTCCAACACCTCACCTGTGCTTGTCCCCTACCCTGAGTGGCCCACCCTTGCAGACTCCCTCCCAGAGACCTACAGTTCTTACTCTGGTGAGAAAAGCACAAGTGTTGTAGGCTCCAAGTGCTGCTTTCCCAGGAGTCGGTAAAAGATGGTGCTGTGCTGGAGGAGGGGGATGGGAGAGTCCTGGCCAGTGACACCACCCTCTCTGCTCCTGGGTCCCTAGGCTCTGCTCCAAGAGCCAGTTGCAGGTTTTGGTACTCTGGAAATGTAATTTTGCTCTTATAATTTTATTTTATTAAATTAAATGCTGCAATGGGCTTAAGTCCTGTGTTTTGGCTCACTGAAGCATATGCTTTAGGAAGGGGACTGAAAACTACATGGTAGTTTGAAGCTACCCTTTAGAGTCAATGTTGGGAGACTTCAAAAGTGCTAAGTGACTACAGGTGACCTTAGCTATCAATGTACCAGGAATACCTATCCTCAGAATGATGGCAAGTACAACGGGATGGGAAGCTAAAGAAACCCAAAAGGCAGCAGGAGATCCACTTTACAAGGGACAGCATAACTGTATAAAACTGTATCTTTATTTTGCATACTTTAATCTCAGAACAAAATAAACAAACAAAAAAAAACCACAATACACATCCAAACCCCTTGTCAAATATCAGAAGGGATAGGGCTTGAGGACTTTCTTTCCTGCCTCAAAGACAGGAGGAAAAAAAAAACCACTAGACATCAGCAGAGGGAACCAGAAGAACCAGGGCCACTCCGGGCTGCTGGGGAGCCATGGGGACACTATACAGAGGACTCAAGGTCTGCAGGTAGAACTAGTCTACTTCTTCCATGCGAGAGGCATCCTCATCACCCTCAAGGGGGGGGATCTCATCAGGAACAGCAGCACTGGGTTCCTCTGCTGTCACTTCATCTTCATCAATGCCTAGTAGAAGAAAAAAATGGCACATGAACTTTGATCCAAACACCATGAAGTCAAATGTGTCCCTGTGAGACCAGCTCCCCAGTTCCCTGTCACACTCTGGTAACAAAGGTTTTACTCACCCAGGCCTAGCTTGATCATGCGGTAGATGCGGTTGGAGTGAGTCTGGGGATCCTCGAGTGAGAAGCCGGAAGAGAGCAGAGCTGTTTCAAACAGCAGCACCACCAGGTCCTTAACAGCCTTGTCGTTCTTGTCCGCTTCCGCCTTCTGCCGCAGCGTCTCCACGATGGGGTGGTCGGGGTTGATCTCCAGGTGCTTCTTGGCCATCATATAACCCATCGTAGAGTTGTCCCGAAGGGCCTGGGCTTTCATGATCCGCTCCATGTTGGCCGTCCAGCCATAGGTGCTGGTCACAATGCAGCAAGGTGAAGACACTAGCCTGTTAGAGATTGTCACCTGTGGACAGTCACAAAAACTTACGTTGGTGGTAAATCAAGATTACCATTTCCAGGCTAAAATGACAAATTCTGTTCTCTGTAGACACTCAAGAAAAACTGGAATCTTTGTCCAGCATTACAGAAATACTAACCTTAAACCTATCTGGTAAAGACAAGGCAAGGAAGCTCTAAACCAATTAGGTTCCTTAAAACTACTCCTGTGTAGTGCCACAAGGTTCTGAGGGAAGCGGCCCTAAAAGCACTTGTTTATAAAATGCATCCTAGTCCCAGAATTGTTTACCTTCTCAACCTTCTTATCCAAGATTTCTTTCATGAGTTTGCAGAGGTTCTCGAACTTGGCCTTGCTCTCCTCCATTTTCTTCTTCTCCTCTTCATCCTCGGGCAGCTCCAGGCCCTCCTTGGTAACCGAGACCAGACTCTTCCCGTCAAACTCCTTGAGCTGCTGCACGCAGTACTCGTCAATAGGCTCCGTCATATACACTACCTCAAAGCCCCGCTTCCGCACTCGCTCCACGAAAGCGGAGTTGGCAACCTGCTCTTTGCTCTCACCTGTAGGGTTATTGAGAGTGACTCGGGTCAGAATGCCACCTCCTGCCAGTTCCCAGGGATTCCCAAATGCCCTCCCTTCCCTCCCCACACCTCACAAGAGGCTTTGATCAGACTCAGGCTCCAACGCACCAGTGATGTAATAGATGGACTTCTGGGTCTCCTTCATGCGGGACACATACTCTGAAAGAGAAGTCATCTCATCCCCGGACTGGGAGGTGTGGTAACGCAGTAGCTCAGAAAGGCGGCGCCGGTTAGTAGAGTCCTCATGGATTCCAAGCTTCGAGAGTAGAAAGAAAACGATTTTACTATAAATAATCTGTTAGCCTCTGTGTGAACGAAAAATAAGCCCTGGCCATAATTATTAAATAACTTTCTTTTTTTGCGTCTGTACCTTTAGGTTTTTAGAGAACGCCTCATAGAATTTCTTATAGTTCTCCTTATCTTCTGCCAGTTCAGAGAAGAGCTCAAGGCACTTCTTCACAATATTTTTGCGAATGACCTTCAAGATTTTGCTCTGCTGGAGCATTTCTCGGGAGATGTTCAGGGGCAGGTCCTCGGAGTCAACCACACCACGGATGAAGTCTGCAGCCGACCAGGGAGAAAGCAGAGTTTTTAAAAATAGGGCAGGGATGCCTAGGTGGCTGAGTCCCTAAGCGTCTGCCTTTGGCTCAGGTCATGATCCCAGGGTCCTGGGATTGAGTGTCCGGGCTTCTTGCTCAGTGGGGAAACCTGCTTCTTTCCTCTGCCTGCTCTGACAAAATCTTTTTAAAAAATAAAATAGGGTTATCTAAATTCAATAGGACCCATTTTCTCACTGCACCTTCACTTGCCATGTTATCTATAATGAAGACTTCGTTTCCCCCCAAAAAAAACCAAGAGCTCACTTTCTTGAGAATGCTGAGGGGGCTTCACAGGACTATACCCAACTAACTACATGAGACCAAGACAACACTCACTGAGATACTCTGGTATCAATTCATCACAGCTGTCCATGATGAACACACGGCGAACATAGAGTTTGATGTTGTTCTTTTTCTTCTTGTTCTCAAAGAGGTCAAAAGGAGCCCGACGGGGAATGAACAGCAATGCTCTGAATTCCAACTGACCTTCTACAGAGAAGTGCTGAAAGAAATCCAAAATAAGTCAGTAGTAGATTTCAAGATAGAGGTATTTAAGGGCGCCTGGGTGGCTCAGTGGGTTAAAGCCTCTGCCTTCAGCTCAGGTCATGATCTCAGGGTCCTGAGATTGAGCCCTGCATCGGGCTCTCTGCGCAGCAGGGAGCCTGCTTTCCCCTCTCTCTGCCTGCCTCTTTGGCTACTTGTGATTTCTCTCTTCTGTCAAATAAATAACTAAGAATCTTAAAAAAAAAAAAAAAAAAAAGTGTTTATGCCTACCATCAGTTCATTGAATTGTTTAGAACAAAAGATCTTCCTGAAGATCCAAGGATACGTGAGATGCCACAGGATAGCTGTTGAACAAATTAAGCTCTTATACCCTGAATTAAGTGGTGATGGGACAGCTATGTAGAACTCTTAGATCAAGGAGAAAACAATCCCATTAAGAACCTGCCATGGAGACAAGTGAGGTCACTGGGAAGGATGTCCTTTCTTCACCCTGGAAGGGTCAACAGTAAGGGAATGGACAAGGCTCCGTGGCATTCAGTTCCCACCTACCAACCAGTTGGGCAAGTTCCACTTATCTACTACCAGCAACACCCTTTTGCCTGCTCTTCCTACTCAGTCAACATGGAAGGCCTCTCACCTTGACTGCCAAGTGGTCTTCCCAGTCATTAGTAAGGCTCTTGTAAAACTCTCCATATTCCTCCTGGGTAATGTCATCAGGGTTTCTGGTCCAAATGGGCTTGGTCTTGTTCAGTTCTTCCTGATCAATGTATTTCTCCTTAATCTTTTTTGTTTTCTTTTTCTTGTCCTTCCCACTATCATCCTCCTCATCTGAGCCCACATCTTCAATCTTGGGCTTCTCCTCATCATCTTTATCTTCTTCCTCCTTCTCTCCTTTCTCCTCCTCTGCCTCATCATCACTGATTTCTTTCTCTCGCTCCTTCTCCAACTGAAAATGAAAAAAAAAAAAAAGTTTCAGAATACAGAACACCAAAAAACCGGAGACCATCCTATTCTGAGCAGCAGACATCATACATGTGAGGATTACCAGTCCACACTCACATAAAGGGTGATGGGATAACCAATGAACTGTGAGTGCTTCTTCACCACTTCTTTGACACGTCTCTCCTCTAAATATTCTGTCTGATCTTCTTTAAGATGGAGAATCACTTTGGTGCCCCGGCCAATGGGCTCACCTAGGAAAAAAATCAATCACGGTATAGCATAAGGACATAAAACTAAATGCAGAACTGTAATGAAAAAGTACAGAGAACATGCTTAAGGTCTCTATTACAGGGGCGCCTGGGTGGCTCAGTGGGTTAAAGCCTCTGCCTTCGGCTCAGGTCATGATCTCAAGGTCCTGGGACTGAGCCCCACATCGGGCTCTCTGCTCGGCAGGGAGCCTGCTTCCCCTCTCTCTCTGCCTACTTGTGATCTCTCTGTCAAATAAATAAAATCTTAAAAAAAAAAAAAAAAAATCTCTATTACAGATTTCCCCAGAATTCCAACCCAGACAACTTAACAAGAAAGTTAACTTACCATGATCTGCACGTACAGTGAAGGAGCCCCCAGCAGAAGACTCCCAGGCATACTGCTCATCATCATTGTGCTTTGTGATAACAACCACCTTCTCTGCCACCAGGTACGCAGAATAAAAGCCAACGCCAAATTGTCCAATCATGGAGATGTCTGCACCAGCCTGCCAAAAAGTTTTAAAGTCAAGCACATACACACACACAAAACTACAGCAAACCGAAGAATATCCACAAAAATGAATGGTGCATGTCTAGCTAAAATACCACATACCTGAAGAGCCTCCATGAATGCTTTAGTTCCGGACTTGGCAATTGTTCCCAAATTATTTATGAGATCGGCTTTGGTCATGCCAATGCCTGTGTCCACTAGAGTCAGGGTGCGTTCCTGGGGGTTGGGGATGATGTCAATTTTCAGCTCTTTACCGCTATCCAACTTGGAAGGGTCTGTCAGGCTCTCATAGCGAATCTTGTCCAAGGCCTAAAAATACACAAATTTAAATTTTACATTTCCGCTTCCTAAAGCTCATCTTCATCCAAAAGAAAACTTTTTCATTTCCAAGTAGCCTCAGTTCTGATTACCACCCCAACCTGATGTTTAAGAACCACATAATTAGGGACGCCTGGGTGGCTCAGTTGGTTAAGCGGCTGCCTTTGGCTCAGGTCATGATCCCCGGGTCCTGGGATCGAGTCCCACATTGGGCTCCTTGCTCAGCGGGGAGCCTGCTTCTCCCTCTGCCTCTGCCTGCCTCTCTGCCTACTTGTGCTCTCTCTCTCACTCTCTGACAAATAAATAAAATCTTAAAAAAAAAAAAAAAAACATAATTATAGTTACAATAGTCCTTCTAGCCCCATAGAGTAAAGCGAATTTTTTAAAAACAGCATTTTTATCCCCTACAACTGCAGCCCCACAAAATGCCAAACCACCCTCTCCCTTTTCCTGAGTGCTGAAAACGAATACCACAAATAAAGGTGCCCAAAACACTCACATCAGAAGCATTACTGATCAACTCCCGAAGGAAAATTTCCTTGTTGGAATAGAAAGTATTGATGATGAGGGACATGAGTTGGGCAATTTCTGCCTGGAAGGCAAAAGTCTCCACCTCCTCCTCTCCATGGTGCACTTCCTCAGGCATCTAAAGTAAGAACAGTCAAGAATTACAAAAGAACACCACAGCCCCATATTTAACACTCATGTTCACCCTGGTCTTAATATAGACTCAAAACAGATTTAGTTCAAACTGGTTTGGGCTGGGTACTAAACATATTCCTGAAAAACTGTAAAGCCTTTTCTTCAAAGATTTCAGCCTGTACCCTTAGTAGGAACCGAATTTAGAAAGAAAAATTAAAAAAACTTCTTTAACACAATATACAATGTCAAGGGTTTTGGAAAGGTATCTTGGAGCCTAACTATTGTACGTGGTCCATGGGACCCAACAGCCTCAGCATCACTGGGTAGCTTGTTGGAAATACAGATCCTGGCTCCAACACGAAAAGGGCTCCAAGCATCTGAAGGAGAAAACCAAGACTACAGTTGTATTACCTTTTTCTGTAGGAAAAACAATAGCCCAAGGTGATCACTCTCAGGTTAAAAAAAAAAAAGAATTCGGTATTGGTTCTCCCATTGGGTTATCTCCCACACCAAGCACAGGTGGGATTGCTGCCTCAGGGCATAGGGGAAAGATTAGCCCAAAGACCGGTGGATACCCGCCCAAGAAGCTACTAAGACAAAGAGCCGGTGAAGCAAAAGCTCCCTCGTGACACCCTCAACACACAGGACTGCAATATAGGACTAAACCAAACACAACTAAGATGGTGGCCGTAGCCCGCTGGGCAGACCCTCGTCACTGCCGGACATGCGTCGGCCAGGGCCACGCGAGGAGGGGGCGCCACCGCGCAGCCTCCCTTCGCCCCAGCATCCGGGCACCAGGGCGGGGCGTCGGGCTCCAGAAGCTTCCAGAACAATCTCAGCTCTCTGAGAGGGGCGGGGAAGGAAAGGGCCCATGAATCTTCCAGAGCCTGCCCCCTCCTCTTCCCTCACCCCCCCCCCCCTACCGAGACTGCAGGAAAGATCTGGAAGGAGGGAGTAAGCACCATGGGCCAAAGCCGGCCGTAAACGTTCCTCGCGGGAGAACCTCACAGAAAAAAAACCGAAAACGCTTGGAAAACGCTTCCGACAGGGCAGATGGCAAAGCCAGGCCAACACCGGGCCGTGCTGAGTCACGTCCAGCGTGCACACCCACCCCCTCTTAGGGACTCTCCGGCGTCCCGTAGCCGCGTCCGGAAGTGGAGGGACAAACATGGCAGCGTCCCGGGCCGGCGCGGACACCACGTGCAGCTGCCCACTACCCCAAGCCCACTCCGCGGCCCACCTCCCCCACGGCGAGTCGCCGCCCGGGGGAAGCCCCGCCACCCAGACACGGGCGAAAAAATAAGCCTAACTCGTGAACCCCCTCCCGCCCACCCCCAAACGAAATGTGGACTCGTCCTAGCCCAGAGGCCGCTCCAAACCAACATAACCTAGGCTTTGGGAAGGAAACGAGGAACGAAAGCAACTCAAAAAGAGCATTCCAGGCAGAATAATCTGAAAGGAACCCCCATCTTACCTTAAAGGAGAAGAGCTGCAAGCACTACAGACCACGGCAGGTAAGGACTGCGTGCGGCCACGACTCCGCAACAAGGCTGCGCGGGGGTGACTCAAAAGAGCGGCTGTGCGCCCCCAGTCGTCCTATATACGGCGAAGCACAGACCAGCTGCCCGCCCCCGAATCCCTCCGCCTTAAAGGAAGATGCCTGTCAGCCCCGCACCTGCCGCTGCCTGCCCACCTTGACGTCACGGTCCAAAATAGGGGAGGAGGCGGGGAAGGGCGGGAGCCGCAGGTCTCAGTCTCCACCTCAAGAGCACACTTAAGTATTCCTTTTTGTGGCCCCATCTCCGCACTTCCGAGGCATGAGCCCTCTCTAAGAACTAAAAATTCGGAAGGCTCCTATGACATAAATAGGGGACCTAGGAGCGCGGATGCCACTGACCTTCCTACAAGCCTGTGTGGCAGGCGCTTCCAAACCCAAGAGTCCTGTCCTGGAGGAACATCTAAAAAGGTGGAGGGCGGGGATAGAAGCGGCCAAGCCCTCGGACCTCGGCTGCCAGGTTCTTTTTTGCTACAATCTGCCCTACACACTCCTACAGCCCAATAAGGGGAAGGAGTTTTCTTTAGGGACGATGCGGAATTCGGGATCTAACTTCAGGCAGCCCCCGGATCCCGGCCCTCCCTGGGGCAGAGGGAAGAGCTAGGGCTTTGCAGCGGGACGTGGCTCCGGCTGGGGGAAGGGCGCCTGCCTGGGCTGGCTGGGGGACTCTTTGCCTGAGCTCGGCGGAAGGAGCGACTACGGCGGTGCTGCGATTATTTCCAGCAGTTTCCAGACCCGCCTGAGCGGCCCCGCCCTGGCCCCGCCCCTTTTCCCCAGGCCCGGCCCCGCCCCGCCTTCTGCGGCCGGGGCCGTCTCTGCAGCTGCTGTGTTACCCAAACGACTCTGCCAGGGTCCCGGGGGAGGAGGAGGTGGGCTGTCCCAATCCTATTTATCTTAGGAAGCCGCGGGCGGGACCCCGTTTTCCACCCTCCAGGCCCAGCTCGCTTGGCACTCCCTCGGGAGTGGGATGGAGCGTAAAGGGAATGATTGACTGACCCCCACCACCACCTCTCCCCTATCAATCACCCGGCACGGGGCTGTAGGGACGGTTGTGCTGGCGCCGCTTCAGAGAGCAGGGACTGGGGACGCGTTCGCCACCGCGGTGGGAAGGGGGGCACCCTCCCCCACTCCTGCAGTCGCCCACGTGTGTAGAACTCTGAGATATGCGTCTCCCCTGCGTGAGCACATCGAGCCATTTCTCAGTCTGGTTTCATTTTTTTCGCCGTTTTCGCTCCTGCACGTGCCAGGCCAGAGGAGGAGAGGGTCTCCAGGGACCCCTGCAGAGTGGCAGGGACTCTTGGAGGTCGCTTGAAGACGCTGGCTAGAGGGCAGCCTGCTGCAGGCTCCCAGAAGTTGTTCCTCTTCAGCCGTGGCACCGAAGGTCCCAAGCCCCAAATCGTTAGCCTGCCCAAAATGTTGTGGGTCGCCGTACCTCTCTTTGTTCTGCCCCTTTTGCGTCCCCTCCTGCGGGAAAGCTGTCCTTGTCTATCCAAGGCCTCATCTAGGAATCCTGTCAGACCCACAGCCTCTCCGGAAAAGAATGGCCACTTCCTGCTCTGCGACCTTGTAGATGTCCATCAGCTGCCTTCCTGGCCCACAGTGTCCTCCAATGGAATGCTGGAGAGGGGTTCCCTCCCACCACCACCACCACCACCCCTAGTCCTTCAACAGCCCTGGTGCCCCGTCTTCCTTCCTTTGTATTTTTTTTATTCAGTGTTGAATTCCACAGAACAAAGGACCGTCCCTTTCCTTATCTTTGTCTCACACTCCAGACCTCATCACCCAGCTGCCACCACCCCAATTTCATTTCTCCTCACTCTTCTATTCTCCTTCCTTAGGGCATGTGAAAAACCTGTGACTGGCTTGGGAAGGGTGCTGTTACCAGGAATCCCCCAGGATTCTCTGTTCCTGATCAAAATCTCAAAGGAAGTGTGTCATCCCTCAACATACCCTCTCTCCCTCTGGGCAGAAAGGGTCTCGCAAATTAAAAATCTCCCTAGTTCACGAAGAGCATTCATACCATTTCATGGTCCTGTGAAGTGATAAAAGTGAGTCTCCACATTCTAGGAACTGGGAAAGCAAGGCTTCAGTGAGATCAGTCAGCTCAAAGCCTTTGTTCCACCAACCCTTGCTCCTTGGTCCAGAAATGGAGTGGAGATGCTGCCTCCCTCCTAGGACCCAAGTCCAGGGCAGAGCAGAAATTACTCCTGTTGATCAGTATTAGGATCAGAGAGCTTTCAGGGGTCTTCTGATGGGAAAATCTCAAGTCTTGCACTAGCCCAGAAATTCTGCCTTCTCTTCTGGAAGCCTTCTCCTACTCATTGACACTCACTGAAGCCCCCACAGTGAGTGCCTTGGGATGCCAAAATGCATAAACAAGATGGAGGTTTCAGCCCACAAGGGGCTGCTGCAGGACAAGCATGAATCATAGCAACGTGGGAGAACTATCAGAAGACTCCCGGCTCGGCCTAAGCCAGGCGGCAGGCTTCCGGCTAACGCTAGCCAGCTGGTGGCGCAGGTCTATTCCCGGAAGAGGGAAAAGCCTGGAGAGGCACAGCCCTGACCCTAGGACCCTAGGACCATAGCCTAGGAGCCCCCAAGAGAGGCAGAGGTGCTGAAAAATGACCCTGCAGGCAGGGCTCCGGTCACAGAGGGCCACAAATGCCATGCTAAGACATCCTGACCTTAACTTAGAGTGAGGGAAACCACTGAAGGCTATTAAAAACAGCTTAAACCCCCTAGATCTCCGGAATCCTATTTCCGGCAGCACTCACAATGCTCACTGCTGCCAAGATACCCTTTGTTCCTGACCAGGCGTCAAAGACCCAGCCCAACCTTCTGTCGCTGGAGGGTAGCCAGATGAGGCAAGAGCTGACAAACTGGCCTGCAGCTGGTGGGCCTCTTGTTTTTATATGGCTTATGGGGAAGAATGCTTTTTACATTTTTTTACATTGTTGAAAAAAATCAAGAGAAAGATAATATTTTGCCATTTGAAAAGTATACAAAATTTGAATTTGTGTTCGTAAAGCTTTGCTGAAACATTTGTTTACGTGTTGTCTTTGGCTGATTTTATGCTGCAATGCCAGAGTCGATAGTGCGGCAGAGACCAGGTGGCTTGCAAAATCTAAAATACGTAGTCTCTTACCTTTTATGGAGAAGACTTACAGACTCCTGATCTCCTAAAACAGAGGTCTTGGAGCAGAGAGACTCAGCTGCTGCTCCGACTGGGAATTCTCCTGAGGCTGCACCACTGGCCTTTCAAAGCGATCGGGGAGGCTGCCAAGATAAGAGGCAATGGAGGAAGAAAGCAACCTTTAAGCATCAGGACCATGGGATTGTTTAAGCACGGGGAGTAGCTCCGGATCCGTAACTCCGGGAACAGGCACCCTTCCCAAGCTCATCGGCTGCCAGATGGGTCCTGTCTGTGCCGGTTCTACTGGGTTCCATGAGGCTTATTTATTATCTCTGAACTCCATGGGGAATACCCTGCACTGACATCCCCACAGGCCAATGGACTTGATGTTCAGAGATGTCGGACAATTGAGCCAGTCTGCATGGCCAGCCTCGGCTCCAGCTCTGCCTCAGTTTCCACATTCAGTTGGGACACGAGAAGTTTCTTTCACAGCTTTCACTCACCTCATTGTTAGTACCGTGCTTCTTGTTTTTGTTTTTGATGCAATGGCAATGGCAATGGCCATTTTCCTTCGTTTTAGGTTTCCTGAAGAGTTGGAAAGCAATCGACTTTTGTTTATTGGTCCCACAGCTTGGTAAACTACCTTATTAATTCTTAGTTTGTTTTTTGTTTTTTAGGTACAACCCTGTCTATCATCTGAGAACAATGACAGTCTGGTTTCTCGCTTTCTAATCTTTGTATCTTTTATTTCGTGTTACACTGCACTAGTTAGGACCTGCAAGACAATGATGAGTGGAAACAGTGATTCTGGGGATTCCTATCTCATTTCTGATCAGAAAAGGAATATTTTTAATATTTCATCATTGAGTACAATATTTCCTCTTTCTATCCCTAACTTGTTATAAATTTTAATCTGAATATCAAAATTACTTTTCTGCATCTACTGAGACTATCATTTTAAAAAATTCCCTTTGTTGGGGCGCCTGGGTGGCTCAGTGGGTTAAAGCCTCTGCCTTCGGCTCAGGTCATGATCTCAGGGTCCTGGGATGGAGCCCCGCATCGGGCTCTCTGCTCAGCAGGGAGCCTGCTTCCCCCTCTCTCTCTGCCTGCCTCTCTGCCTACTTATGATCTCTCTCTCTGTCAAATAAATAAATAAAATCTTAAAAAAAATTCCCTTTATTTATATGTTTAATTAATTAACAGAGTTAGTAATATTAAACACTCCATCTATCTATTTATTTGTAAAAGATTTTATTTATTTATTTGAGAGAGAGAGAGTGCACGAGCAGGGGGAATGGGAGGGGAAGAAGGAGACCCTCCACCACTGATCAGAGAGCCTAACAGACAGACAGACGGATGCAAGGCTAAATCCCAGAACCCTGGGATCCTGATCCTGAGCCGAAGGCAGACACTAAACCAATTGAGCAACCCAGGCACCTCCTGATCTATTTATTTAAAATTTTGTTGAACTCACCTATACAATTGCCTGAGTCTAATGTTTTCTGTATGGATACATTTTAACTAGGACTCAATTCTTTTTTAAAAGATTTTTTAAAAAAGATTTTATTTATTTATTTGTCAGAGAGAGAGAGAGAGAGAGAGAAAGCACAAGCAGGCAGAGTGGCAGGCAGAGGCAGAGAGAGAAGCAGGCTCCCCATTGAGCAAGGAGCCCGATGCAGGACTAGATCCCAGAATCCTGGGATCATGACCTGAGTCAAAGGCAGCCGCTTAATCGAATGAGCCACCCAGGTGTCCCTAAAAAGATTTTTTAAATTATTATTACTTTTAAAATTTTATTTTTAAGTAATCTCTACACCGATATGGGGCTTGAATTCACGACCCCAAGATCAAGAGTTGCATGCTCCACCGACTGAGCCAGCCAGGTGCCCTTCATTTCTTCTTCTTTTTTTTTTAATGATATAGGACTATTCAGATTTTCTAACTCTCCTTGTCAATTTTGTTTACTAATTTTTCCAGGTGTTTCTTGAAAGCTTTATTATGACATACTCTTCTCTTTGACTATCTTTTCAAACTCTATTTCATCGAAAGTAGGTCTTCTTTTTCATCCCTAAAATTGTTTTTCATGTCTTACTCCTCTTTTTCATGATCAGTTTCACTAGAGATTTGTCTATTTTATTTATATTGATGTTCATGTATTTAAATTTCTGCTAAAATTTTTATTATTTCTACTTTCTTTGGGTCAGTTCTGTTGTTCTTTTTCTATTTTCTTAGCTTTAATACCTAGCACATTAAATTTCGGCCTTTCCTCTTTTATGATATAAGGATTTAAAGCTACAGATTTCTCTTCAAGTACCATTTTAGCTATATCCCATGTTTCAATATATAGTATATATTTTTAAGATTTTATTTATTTATTTGAGAATGAACACAAGCAGGGGAGCAACAGGCTGAGGGAGAGGGAGAAGCAAGCAGGCTCCCCACTGAGCAGGGAGCCCAAGGCAGGGCTTGATCCCAGGGTCCCTAGATCATGACCTGAGCCAAAGGCAGACGCTTAACCAACTGAGCCACCCAGGTGCCCCCATAGTATTTTTATTATAATTTAGTTTTAAGGGTTTTCTGATTCCTCTTATGATGTCTTTGTTGATCAGTTTAGAAGTGTTCAACAGGGGCACCTGGGTGGCTCAGTTGGTTTAAGTGTCTGCCTTTGGCTCAGGTCATGATCCCCAGAGTCCCAGGATCGAGCCCCATATTGGGCTTTCTGCTCAGCGGGGAGTCTTCTTCTCCCTCTGCCCCTCACCCCACTTGTGCTCTCGCGTGTGCTCTCACTCTCTCTCTCAAATAAATAAAATCCTTAAGAAGTGTTCGTTTCCAATTTTTTTTTTAAAGATTTTATTTATTTGAGAGAGAGAGAGAATAAGAGAGAGCATGACGGGGGGGGGGGTCAGAGGGAGAAACAGACTCCCCACAGAGCAGGGAGCCTGATGTGGGACTCCATCCCGGGACTCCAGGATCACGACCCAAGCAGAAGACATTCGTCTAACCAAACGAGCCACCCAGACGTCCCCATTTCCAATTATTTTTATATTATCTTTAAATTATGTTCTAGACATACAATGCAGTGTGTATAATACTCTTTTGTATTTGAGACTTTTTTTGTAAACTAGGGCGTGGTTAGTAAAGTTTACATGCGTGCTTGAGAAAAATATATATTAATTTAGTTATTGGATAAAAGTCTAAGTATATTAAATATATTAAGTCAAGCCGGTTAATTGTGTTGCTCAAAACAAACAAAAAACACTTGGAGACTCCATGGGACGTAGCTTGGAGAAGGCAGAGGCTGAAGGTGGGGAGATCATCCGGAGGCGGGGGAAGAGGCATGGTGTTCCCCTTTTCTGTGGTAGGATGAAGGAATATGAGGGCTGAAGGCAGGGGAGGAGGACCACTCTGTGTTGGAGGGGGCCAAGAGTCCATTTAAAGCATGTTATGGGGCACCAAAGAGAGAATGTCCAGAAGACGGAGACTGATGGCTGAAGCCACGGGCAAGAACAGCTTTTCTCAAGTGAGTCTAGTGAAAAGGCCGGAGTTATGATCTAAGCCATTTTGAAATTGTAACTAGGGTATCTTTGGTACCTACTCTATTAATACACACAGGAGTGTGTCTTGACCCTCTGAGGGCATAGTATCGGTGACCTAAGGGGGGGAGGGTGTGAACGAGTCCTGCCTGTCATTGTCAGCTCAGCTCTAAATTGTCTGTTGGCCTCCTGCCATAATGTACACCAGGTGTCCCTTTTTGTCTTGGGTGTTGTTCAGTGTTTCTGGGTCCCTTTGACTAAGGTAAAACTTAACCCCAAATGAGTTCAGTCAGCCCAGAGTAAATTACAGGCAGCGGAAGGTGTGGGGGGAGGGGGGTTCCACCACAAACAACCCTGACCTACTTAACTACTCTGCCTGCCACCTGACCCGCCCCAGGCACAAGTCACTGCCCAATGTACAGTTCTCACCTGACTGGATTTCTGGGCCCAGTGCCTGCCTGGCCCACCTGCGCCCAGATAAGGGACTGGTAGGGCTGCGGTAGTGCTAGTGGGTGCTGAGGAATTCACGAACAGGAGGGACTAGGGTCAGACATCAGGAAGGACTTTGCTGCTTTCACCTGGGGAGGATTACACGGGAGCTCCAGATCCTGGGAGGCTTGGGATCCTTGGGTATGTGAAAAGAGAACTCTCTGGAATGTTCTGAAGGCTAGGGAGGACGGTATACTGGGCTTGCGTCATGGTGCCATACTATCACAGGAGGCCTTGTATCTCCATCCCCTTTACTGTCTGGGAATTCTCCTCATCTCTCTGAGTCCATCTGTCTGTCTCTCTGCTTATCTGATAGGTAGAGACGGGCAGCGACTTGTATTTACCCGCTGCTTTGCAGTTTACAACATATTTTTCCATCCTTTAAGCATTCCAGCTTCAGTTTTCTGGAGTACAATGGGGATAGCGATGGTCAGCACCGCATAGGGTTACTGGGAGACGGGAGGCCACGAGATACCTAAGACGGAAGCAGAGTGGTGGGTGAAAGCAAGAGTTGTTACCCACTGCCTCGGTCCGGAATGTCACAACCCCGAGAGAGGCGGCGCCACTGTGCCTACCCTTGCTTTCCAGATGGGCGGCTCCGAGATGGAAAATGCCTCGCTCAAGGTCACCCAGACTTAAGGGGCAGCGGGGCCGGCCTCAAGACACCCAATCCAGTCTCCCACTGGCCAGGGGTCAGGTGTGACCCGCCGCGCCGCCGCGCAGCACGCGGGGCGGGTGACGTCACCACCCCCGCCGCCGCGGGGCGGGGCTGAGCGGACTCCTGCTCCCGTCGTCGCCCCGCCCTGCCCCGGCCGGGTCCTTTGGTTCTCGGCTGTCAATTGCCCATCTGGGACCCGCGCGGTGGTTGGCACTGGAAATGGCTGATGTGGGGAGAAGTGAGGTCTGGTTCTCGAAGGTTCCGGGGACTGAAGCTTGGGAGAGAGGCAGCGAGACGCTTAGATGGGGGACGGGGAGCGCACCAGGCCGCGGCTCATTCTAATTTATTCTTGGTGCCACGTGTCTCTAGGGTAATCGTTTCTTGCATCCAGGCTCTCCCGGAGACTCCCTAAATCACCTTAGCCAAGTCCGTACTTATAGGTCACCCTGTTTGAAGAACAAGGATCAGGGCCCAGAGAATGCATGACTTGCTCGGGTCACACAGCTGGTATTTGGCAGGCCCAAGATGGAATCCTAGGCTCTGAATCGGAACCAACCCCATAGACAGGCCGGGTAAAGGCCCCCCACTTTGTGGGGTCCTGCTGACTCATTTAGCAGTTGCCCTGTAGCCTGGGGCCAGAATGCCAGCTGGCTCATTGACAGGGAGCACCAGGCCTGCCAAGGTGATAGAGGGCTCTTAGTGAGCACCTCCTCTCTTGGAGGGGACCTATGCCAGAGCTAGGAGCCCTGCTAGGGCACTGCCATTGATGGCTTGGTGAGGGGGGACGCGGGCTGTGCTCCTGTGAGGTACCCATCTCCACACTCACTTCCAACTTGCCCTAGAAACCAGATGGGCCTCACTGCTAGATCTACTGGCTGGCTGACATCCCTCGGTCTGTCACTCTCCCTGTGTGTCAAGACTCGGGTTTCAGGCAGAGCCTGCTGGCCAGAAAGCGGCTATCTCTTTAAAGTGATTCTGCATTTCTCGCTGATACCTATTTTGAATCATTATCATGGTTCAACGTTCTGAGTATTTCTTTTCCCCATAACTGGAGTTTTCCCTTCAGGGCCCCGACCCCTTATACTGCCCTCACTGTGTTCCTTCCATATTCACCTCAAAGAATACACACCCCGATCTAGCTCCTCTGCTATCCCAGAGGCTTGACTTGTTTTTTAAGGACGACTGGCGATTTTCCTGGGACTCTTGGCTTTTCAAAAGTTTAGAGCCCCAACATTTTACCATGTAAGATCAAACACAAGGGAAATGTTTGCATTGCTGTGGCCAACACCCCAGGGAGGCCAGCTGCTGAATACACAGCCTGACAATTCAAGCAGAGATGTCACATGGAAGGAAAGTGATGACCAGCATGGGTCCAGCAGAGCCGGTGATACCAGCTGATTCTCATGCTCAGTCCTTCCCCACCTTACGGAAGCCAGTGCTAGGGGGCAGGTGGAGGCCTGCCTCCTACCCTGTCGAGTTGCCTTCAGAGCACCTACGGTGGTCAGGAGCCATCACTGTGTCTGGGCAGGCAGAAGACCTGGGAGCTCCGTTTCCTCGCCCCCAGCTCTCCTGGCTTCACATGAAGACTTGAAGTCAGGAGAGCAGAAACTGAGTGTGAGACTGCACATTTGGGGCATTTGCATTAGAAACATTTTTGGAAAAAATACTCTAGTACTTTTCCTCTACATCCATTTGAGTACGGAAAGAAGCAAAGTGACGTGATGTTTTTTCCCTTCGAATCCTTGCAGGGGTTGAGAGAAACCTACTTAACACCCATCTCTATCCCTTGAGCGCAGGCAGCAGAAACGAGCGCCACCACCCAGCTGGCCTCAGGCCTGTGGAGACTGCGCAGGGAGGGACGATTTTGTGAGTACCTCTGGGAGCCAGCTAAAGCACTTGTAGCCCAAAGGGTGAAAACACGAATAGAATGTAGACCCTATCTCGAAAAACAGGAGCTCTTTCTGGTAGCCCGAGTATGGTCAAGGGCGAGATAAAAGGTCACCAAGTTGCAAGAGCTCTGAGGCGCAGAAGAGGAAGGAATTGCGTAAACTGGCGGTCACTGCTGGCAGTGGTGGGACATCAGGAAATGCTCAGCATACTCTGGAGAGAGACCAGCGGAACACTTAGTTCGGTTCTGGATTATTCTGTGGCCATGGGCGGGATGGACTGAAGGACACCTGGGCTGGAGTCCTTCTGGAAGAGCTGGCAGAAGGCGGTGGAGGGAACCCAGGGAAGAAACACAGCATCCCTGAGGAGCTGCTGGTGCCAAGGAAGGAGCCCAAGAGGAGTCTCAGGTTGGGGTACCACGGGATGGTCAAGAGGGGCTGAGAGAAGACGAAAAGCACAGGTTTATTTCAGCCCCAGTGCCAAAGGGCACGGCAAAGACTGGGGCATGCTCAGGGAACCCCTGCCTTTGAATCGGATAGGAAGGGAGTACATTATTTTCCGCCAACCTTGGATATATATATAGCTTGGTTTGACATGTGCCCCTGGAGTCCATGGACTCCAGTCCTCGGTATAATGATTCGTTTCCCGACCCTCTGAGAACTTCAGAGCTCATCAAACAGCCCTAAAAATGCGCTGAGAGCCCTTAATGAGGCCTGAAGCTTTCAATTAAATTAAACCGAGAAACAAAAGCCCTGACAGAAGTGCCAATTTGTAGCTATCTGCAGGTCAGGGACGAGTAGGCCTCCTGGGCTGTAGCCAGGGTCAGTGTGTGTGTGTGTCCCCACAGTGGCCAGAACTCTGG
>CM052886.1:95737186-95747844 GCA_028534135.1 Potos flavus
TGTTCTTGTTGGGGGGGGGGGGGGAGGAGAGCAGACCAGGTTCACAGGTTTATTCCTGGGGCTGAGGGGTGAGGACAGGTGAGGATGGCAGTGAAGACAAAAGAAAGACGGGGCGATGTCTCTAACCCCAGTCCTGTGAAAGAAGGAATTGAGCAGCAAAGAGAAAATGGCCTTTTTCAGCCTCAGCCAGCAGTCTGGGTGTCCTGGCTCCAGGCCTGTCCCTCCTTTGTGGCCCCAGTAGGGGGCACTGCAGCCCCTCTGAGGCTAAGAGGACTAACTGCCACACACACCCCCCCCCCCCATTTGGACAGGGGCCCAGTGCTGGCCAGGGCTCAGCTGGGTCACAGTCCTCCCCCAGATTCACGCTGCCATCCCGCTGCCCTCTCTAGGGCGTGGAGCTGCGGCTGGAGGACACAGGGAGCCGTGGAAGAAGGAGGAAAAAAAAAAAAGATTTATTTTATCGGAGAGCCTCTGAGGCACCTGGTTTCTGTTGAATATAAAAAAAGGCAGTAAAATGGCAACTGTACAGGGTGCATGACTGGTAGGAACAAGGCAGGGGGAGCAGGGGAGGGGCATGGAAATGGGGCGGGAGGAGGCACAGGGGGAGAATATGGAAAGATCAGATGAGACCTCAGACAGGCAGTCCTGGCCCCTAGCCACTGCTGGTATATGAGGCAGGTGGACAGACAGACAGACACACACACACACATATACTCTCTCTCTCTGAGCCCAGCAGTCTCTGCCACCCTGCTCAAGCAGGGATCAGTCAGAGCCAAGTGTGGTGATGGGGGGGAGAGTGGCTGAAGAAGACTTGAGCAGATGCAGAGCCTGCGTGCCCTCCCTTGATTCTGACCCTCAGGCTCACAATGTCCCCACTGTCCATCCGTAGAGGCTCCCTCCTCGGGGCTTGGACACCCAGGCCCAGAACAGGCCGTGAGAAAGCAGAAGCTGGCGAAAAGAGAAAACCTCCAGACCTCCCCTGCCCATCCCTGAAGGAGAAGAAAGGCCGCAGGAGCAGGTGATCAGTGCAGTCCTTCTATCCATCCGTGGTCACACAATAGACCGCCACAGGAAGGAGGAGACAGCCCCCAGTGCAAGGCCCAGAGACAGAAAGAAGGCCATGATGGCTCCAGCTGTCTCTGCCTCAGCCGGCTTCACTTTCCTAAAGGCGGGAGGGCAAGGCTTCCTTAGAATGGCCCCAGCAGCCCCCCAGTCCCCCCGCCCTGCCTGCCTCCTAGAGCATCTGTGATGGGGGGACTTGGCCTGAGCACAGGATTATGCTGACAACCATCCTCCTTTCCCACCTCCAATCTGGCTTTTCTCTCTTGGGGGAATGCGTACTGGGGGCCGTCTCCCACCTTCCCACATCTCCCCCTGGGTGCCCTGGGTGCCCCACCCTCCACCACGACCCCTTCACCTACATGCCCCTCCAGGATCTGGGAGTCTCCAGGTGCCCTCTCTCCCTCCCCTGGGTGGCCATCACTGGAGCTCTAGGTCCTGCCTGATGCCACCAGGGTCCCCACTCACTTGGGCCCGAAGCACATGCAGAGACTGGCAAGGTAGCCGTTGGAGAAGGCGAAGGCGGCCATGAAGATGATGAACCAGGCATCGTGCTCAAAGACCACGGCCAGGTGGCGGCGGGGATGGACATTGCACAGCAGCAGCAGGGGCACAAACAACATCCGGGCCAGCACCAGGCTTGGCAGCCAGTGGCTATCCTTCCCAGGCTACGGGGGAGCAGGGGGCGCCTGAGCCCGGGCTGGCCCCGAGCGTGCCGCGCGGGACCCCTCGGGATCTGAGTGGATCTGGTTACCCCGAGGCCATACTGATTGTGAGGGGGCATGGCTGAGCCATCTCGAGGGCTGGAAAGGCTCTGTATCTGGACCTGGCTGGTGATTATATACGTGGGGTGTGTGTATGTGTGTGTGTGGTCAGTAAGCTGTACACTGAAGACTTGTATGACTTAACTATATATAGATTATGTCCTGGTTTAAAAAAAAAAAGCATAGTTCCATTACCACCATACTTTCTTGGTTCCCTTTCTGGGTCTCTGGCTGAACTCTGCCCTCGCACAGTGGCTGGGCACCTCCCTCTCCCACTTACCCATGTAAATACAGCTGTGAGGCTCCGGCCCAGCCAATCAAAGACATTAAAAGTCAAGAAACAAGACACGGGAATGAAGTAGTCTCCTGGAAAAAGAAGAGTAGAGTCAGGGGCGGTTATGAGGTCCAGAGAGATGGATTCAGCAACCCTGATCCTCACTGGGGCCCAGTTTCCCCAGATGTAAAATGGGGAAGATGCCTCCAGCCCAGGGAAAGGCAAATGGACCAGGAGAGTTTAGCCAGGGAGACAGAAGCCCAGGGTCCCCCTCTCTCCCACTCCCAAACCTGCTCTAGCCCAGGTCTGCCCCCATCCTGGGAGCCCATGGTGGCCTCACCCCAGGCACTGGTGCCCGCGATGCTGGACTTGACCTCAGCGGTCACGGCGGGAAATACCCCGATGGTGACCATGAAGTTGAAGCAGACGGAGAGAGCCAGGACTAAGATCTGGAGGAAAGGGACCCAGGCCCGTGTATTTATGGCAGCTGTGCAAAAAAGAGCCCAGAATCCCCAGCGCCCGACACACACAGACACACAGACACAGACACAGACACAGACACACACACGAGAGAATCCAGGGGAGTGGCCTGTCTCAGGGAGGAAAGGGAGCGGATGGATAGTGCATAGGTCAGGAGTGGCAAAAGTAGGAGAAAAAGAGGGTAAGAGGCAGAGAGCAGAACACCCATGCCCCACGTACATTTCTGAGGATGGCTCGGATAGAGTGGCCTTGGTTGGTGGGCTGAGAGCTGGGGGCTGGAACTCTGGACTCTTCTTTGTTTGCTACTGGTTCCTCTCCTAGGGGTGGGGGGGGGGGTGGGGAAGTGACAGGTTGTGGGAACATCAAGTTTCGGGGAGGACAGAACAACAAGAGATGACACAAACATTGCCCCAAAGGGCTCGGGTTAGTTCGGGCTGGACACCCCTTCCCCAGGGCAGAGGCACACCCTAATACCTAGCCCAGACCTCCCAGACCTATAATCCCACAGCACAAGTCCCAGGTGTCCTGACCTCTCCCAGGAGCCTCAGGTCCTAGTTCAAGAATCTGAAATTGCTTTCCCATTGCCCTTAGTCGGTTTAAGGGCATCCAGCCTCTCCCCCTATTTCATCTTTCCCAGCCTTTATTTCCTATTGCTCCCCCCTTCCCAGCCTCAGTCGCTCTGGCTTCTGGCTTAACACCGCCAGCCAACACCGCACACTCCTTCTTGCCCTCTGCGCCCAGGTTGCCCTCCACCCCAGCTTCTGCAGGCTATTCTGACCTTTACTAATGAGGTCCAACTTGGTCTCCTGCTCCCCGGGCCCTTCGAGCTTGAACTGCTGGTAGTAGCGGTAGAATTCCTGCCAAGTGAGGGGCGCGCGGGAGGTGGACTCAGAGGTGGAAGCTCCAGAATTCCTCCCCTGCGCCAGGTTTGGGTCCCAGAACAACGCTGGCTGGGAGCCCTGGGCCCCACCCCACCCCCACCCCCACTCCGGCTTTCTCCACCTGCTTACCAGTCGCGGCAGGGCCAGGTAACAGAGGATGGCCAGAACGATAACCACACAGGCGGTGATAAAGTAGCCGAAGGCACTTTCTGACAGCTCTGAGCCACCTGCGTGGAGCATGTGAGCCATCAGAGATTGTCCCCGCTCCTTCCCCGCCCCCCCCCACGACCAGACCCGCAGGCAGGCAGGCAGACAGAGAGGCGGCAACACTTACTGGCGATGGCACAGATCATGGCCACCGAGGCGAAGAAGCCTGCCAGGCCCTGACCACTCATGATGGGGGCAGTGTAGCTGGCGGGCAGGAGGCCAGCCAGACCAAACAGGCTGCCTTGCAGGATGGCGCCGAACGCTGGGGGCATGAGGCGGGCGTCAGCAGGGGAGAGGGAGCAGAGTGGGACTTGCTGCCGCTGGGGAGGGCTGGGGGCCCATGGGAAAACAGGTCCCAGCGGAGTCATGACACTAAATGGCCCTCTCTGCCCCACCGCCCAACCCTGGTCCGTGCCCGCTCGGGCCTCTGGAGCTCCGACCGCCCAACGGCATCCATCTCCTCCAGGGGGAGGAGGGGGCTCCGTTCCTCGATGACTGTGGTGGTGGGTCTGAAGGAAGGGTGGGGGGATGTGGGAAGATCTCTGCCCCCTTCCAGCCCCGCTTACAGTTGATGAGAACGATCTTGACCATGGTGATGACGAAGAAGGGCACGGCGTCCAGCTGCACCTTCACCAGGACGGCGGTGACCAGGAACACCAACAAGATGGCTACCAGGGTGCCCAGGATCCGAACTGACTGGGGGATCCTGCCCAGATGCCGGGGCAGTGAGGCCGGGGGCTCGGCCCAGGGAGAGCGAGAGGCAGCGAGGGGTGGGGCCGGGGACCCGGGCGCTCACCTCTGATGCAGGAAAGAGTTAAGGCAGGTGAAGAACAGCAGGGGCAACATGGCACACAACGTCATGACATTGTTGAAGATGGCACTGAGCAAGTTCCGCTCTGGGGAGGGTACTGTGGGGGTGGCTGAGGGCTGGGTGTCCTTGCTCAGCTCGGCAGTGACCGAGGACATATTCTGGGACTCGTCCAGGCGGTTTGTGAAATACTGTGGGGGTTGCAAGACAGAAGCCTTGAGGCTTCTCTGCCGGCGCTCCCGAGTACACAGCAGCCAGGCCCTACGTAGCCCCTGGAGCCCCGTCCCCCCCAGTCTCACCCTAGTGGCTGTCATGAAAAAATTCCACGGGAGCAGCGTCCCCAGACCCAGCATGAAGAAGATAAGCCAGACGGCTTTGTACCTGAGGGTGGGAGAGGAAAAGGGGGCCAAGTGACCCACCATCCCACCCTCCTTCCCAGATCAAACCTAAAAGCTCCTGCTCCTTCCCTCCCCAACCTTCGGGCTCTCCAGCTGTCCCAGGATACAGGACACATGTTTATGTCCACGTGCCCGAGTCTTCCTATAGGTTTACACAGAAGGAAAAGCGTCTTGGGGTAGGGAAAAGGGCAGACAAGTCCACAGGGGGAGGAGGGCCAGGGAAGGACACAGGGCTGAAAGGCATGGCCAACAGGACCTTGGTTCTCAGCCCCGAAGACTCGGGGGACCCTGCAGGCTTGGGAACCAGTGTGACCCACACATCCGGAGGTGGTTTTGGAAATCTCGCTGAAGGCTGGGGGCGGGCGGGTGAGCGAGAGAGCGAAGAGCCAAGTGTCTTCCACCCCCACCGGGCAGGCTGGAAGTGATTATGCCGTCTGGGCAGGGACTGTGTGGTTCCCCAAAGAGGAGTCTGAGGTCAAGAAACTCCCAGACCACTCCGGACCTAGTGGGACAGGAGGGCGGGGTGACTTGGGGTGGCTGGGAAGCGAGGAAGCTGTTTTTTCCCCAGGCCAGACAAAACGAGCTTTGTAGGTCACACCGCACAGGGGAGGCCGGGCAGTATGGGGCCACTGGACATCGTGTGGGCCGCCAGGAGTAAGTGCGTGCCCCCCCCAAGCCCTACACCTCAGGGCCTGTGTGGGATGCGCTGGCCTCCCCCAGGTGGCCCTGGGCCCTCCCAACGTGGTCTCCAGATGGGTCTGCCAGACCCTCCCCACAGCCATTGCCTGCTTTCTTCCCCCAGTGGCAGGGACAAAGCCCAGGACAGGGAAGAAACAGGTCTGGCCAGAGTGCAGAGGCCGGCCTCACACGGGAAAGGCCGGGTTGAGTGCCCGAGTGGGGCCTTCTGAGCCATTCCAGTACAGCGCCCCCCACCGCCCCCGCTCCTCATCTCCCTGCGACCCTGAAGAACACACAGCCGAGGGCTTGATTCAGCGGCCCAGAATGAAGGGAGAAGCTCGCGGTCAAGGCTGCCCAGGATAGATGGTCAGAGCAGGGCTGGGGGAGGGCACCCAGTGCATGGAGATGGGAGAGGGGTTCCAGAACTGCTACCGACGGTGAGGCTCTGACAGGACACGCAGCGGGAACGGAGGGACAGGGAGCGACCCAACCCAGGGCCTGTCCTTACGAGGTCTCCTTAAATTCCTGCCCACCCAAATAAACCCCACCTCCAGAGAGATTAAGCTTCGTGCCAGAGGTCCCACAGCCAGAAGTGGCCTAGTTCGGTGGCCTTTTGGCACAGGAGGAAGACAGGATGGGCAGGGGCGAGGGGATGTGGTTGGGGGGCCTGAGTTGAAGGAGTTTGGGACCGCAGGCAGGCATAGCCTCACCAACTAACTTGGGTCCCAGATTCCTTGGAGAGCTTCAACCAAGCTACAGCCTCTTCCCCACCAAACACATACGAGTGATCACGGCAGTGGGTCTAACTTAAAGGAGCTTATAGGCTCCAGAGGTGGGGAAGTGAGAGCAAGGTCAGCTCAAGGACCAGGGTGGGCCAGGGTCATCTGCGGCAGAGGCTCGAGGCCAGGCCTGAGGAAGAGGGCAGTTCTGCCAGATGTGCTCTGGAACGAGGGGTGCCGCCAAATATTTCCCCAGAGTGATGGGAGGAGGAGCTGGAAGCTGCTAGCGGGCTGGAGAGCAACAGTGGAAACACTGAGAGGTCAGGGAGGGGCTGCCGCCGCCCAACCACCCCAGCCCTCCCCACAGGCACCCCAGCGAAGGCGCACATGGCCCCCGCCCCTCGGGCAGACCTGACTCACAGCTACTTTATTGGAAGGCCAGTCAACAGTGGAAATCCCAAATTCCAAAGGACGTGCCACCCAGCCCCTTGGAGACTCATGTCCGCTCCCCTGGATGCCCAGCCCAGGTCCCCGTACCTGTCCTGAGGTTCGTGACTGGTCGTCATGGTGACGGCGTTCTCGGTTTTGCCCGGCTGAGAGCTCCCTCCTTCTGGTGCTTGCTGGGGGCAGAAGCAGTGTGAGGCCACGTCTTGGCCCTGCTTCCCCATAGGCCTCTTTAGACTCCCGTGGGGTGGGCGGCGGCGGGCAGGGCGCACAGAGCGGCCAAGCTGAAGAGTCCAGAAGGGCCCCCTCCCGGCCTGGCCCCTCGGGACTGCTTAATCTGACCCCTGTGGCCAGCGCTGTCCGGCCCCCTGCCTGCTCAGGGCTCTACCTGGCTCCCAGCCTGGCCACCGCTATTTTTATCCAGCAGCCGAAGCAGTTTGTAAGCTGGGAAACAGGAGAGTGGTGAACAGGAGAGGAGGAGGAGGAGGAAGTACGAGCGAGAGGGAGGGAAGGACTGGCAAAGAAGGAAGGGAAGAGGATGAGAGGGGTCAGGGACTGCAACGATAATGGAAGGGAAGGAGGGACGGGAGGAGGGAAACAGGAGTCAGAGCAAAGAGGGCGAGGGGAGGAGGGAGGGCACAAAACAAACATTCTCAGCAGCAGCAGCAGCAGCAGCAGCAGGAGTCTGTGGGGAAGAGGACTGAAGCCAGAGATGCCTCCCTGCATCCCCCTCTCTGCAAGTCTGACCTTCACACCCTCTGGGGGGGCCCCTGCACTCACGCCAAGAGTGGGCTCTGGAGCGCCAGTCCCCTCCTGGAGGCACCTCCGACTCCAGCCTCTCTGCAGGGGGCACTTTAACCTTCCCTTAGAGTCACTGCCCAAGGGTTTCCTAGTTCCCGGCCAGGTTTCTAGGAAAACACTTCACCACGGATGTGGGGACACAGCCCTTCCCACAACTGCCCCTCCCCCGGTCCCCAGTGCTGGCCCCAGGGTCACCCCATCCCCCCTCGGTTCCTCTCTGACTCACTGCCAGGCCCCTGTCCTCTTCCCCTTTCTGAGAGCAAACTTGAAGGGAAGACTGGAGGAGTAGGGGCTCTGGCCTGACCTAAAGTTCCTAGCCTCCCCCCTCAGTATCCCCTTCCTGCTTCCAGCTCGTGTAAGGGAGGCACCCTGGCACCAGGCGAGACAGCTTTCCCTTTGGGGAGCACAGCAAGCCAGGCAGGCGTGTGCTGGCGCGTCCCCCACGTGCGGGCCCAGTTCTGGAACCAGGTCTGCTGTTCGGGGTGAGGACTGGCTTCCCCACCCACCTGGGCCTGGGCCAGCACTCACCGGATGCCCGGACTTGCCAGCGGGAGGCTCAGAGCAGAGGGGGCCTGGGCGGTCCTTGGGAGGTGGTCTCAGCTCAGTCTCTAGCAGCAGGCCTTGTCCACCGGCTCCCCCTGGGTAAGGGTCCAGAATGAATAAAGTGGCAGAGGGCGGATGGGGAGAGACCCCGGCAGGCCTCGCTGTGGGAGGGATCGGCCCCATTCTGAGAAGCCTCTTACAAACACACAACCAGGAGATAAAAACTGCTCCTGGAGCGAGCCTGGGAGATAAGAGACCCAGCGGCCTCAGCAGGGGAGCTGAGGGGGTGGGGCAACTCACAGGTGCAGCCAGCGCTCCAGGTCCCAGCCTGAGACAGGCGGATGGGGACCCAGAACGCCAGGGACGCCCCCAGCACCCTCAATGGGCTTTTTTCTTCCCCTCCCCATAATTGCTCTCAAGCCCTCTCTGAGTGAACTCCAGACTCTCCAAAGGCCTTCCTCAGCCCCCTAGCCCGCGCGTGGGTTGTAGGGTGTTGCAGGGCGGGGACAGCAGCACACCCACACACCTCCAGATGGCAGGCAGAGGGCTTCTTCCATTCATGTTTTTTTTTTTAAATTTTATTTATTTGACAGAGAAAGACACAGCGAGAGAAGGAATACAAGCAGGGGGAAAGTGAGAGGGAGAAGCAGGCTCCCTGCTCAGCAGGGAGCCCGATGCGGGGCTAGATCCCAGGACCCGGGGATCATGACCTGAGCCAAAAGCAGACGCTTAACCGACTGAGCCACCCAGGCACCCCTCCCCCCATTCATCTTTTCAACAAATATTGGCTGAGGACCTCTGCATTCTAGCCAGGCACTGTTCTAGGCACTAGGGAGGGGGCAGACAGAGTGGCGAATAAGTTTTTATCTTTTTAAGGATGCGGGCAAGACGGCTCTACCCTGGGGGGTAGGCAGAGAAGGCTTAGGACTCAGATTTTCTATTAGGTAGCAGGGAGGGGAACTCCTAGCTTCACACCTCAGCACACCCCGTGCTGCCCCCCCCGCCCCCCCCCCAAGATTCCTGGCAGTAAAAGAACTGGTGTAGCTTCAACCCAGATGGGAGCTGGGGTGGAGAGAATAGAGTATCTCCCCTTCCTTAGCAAAATCTGCCTTAGGCTCGGGAAAGTATTCATTTCTGCCTTCTCCCCCAGCTACCCTGCCACAGTTCTGTTCACAGGCATCCCCACCTCCGTCCTGGGCAGTGTAACTCCAGGGGAGCCTCTCCCCTCTGCCCACATCCTGACATTCAGCTGGCCGGCCCAGGTATTTTGTTCTTGCCTGCCTTTGCCCAGCGGCAACCAGGGATCTGATACCAGCTCAGAGAATCTGATGTCCCTCCAGCCATGCCCTGGCGTGCCAGGATGGGGCCCTGAAAGTAACCACCAGACTGAGCACCTCTCCACCCCCAGACCCCCAGCACCTCTCATGCGCACCAGCTTCTAGACACACCTCTGCGGTAGCATCAAATTCTCTACTCCCTGGGGTTGCGTGTGGGGCCAGCCACCACCTGCAGATCCCCCCCTCTTGCCCTCACAACCACCCATAAGCTAGTACTAAATGGTCTCTATTGAACAGATAGGGGAAGCTGAGGTTCAGAGAGGTTGAGTCACTTGTCTAAGGTCACAGAGCTAGTGAATGGGTGCGCTGGAATTCCAACTCACTGGGCAGCCTATTCTAGCCTCCTGGGGTGGGGAGGTAGGTATAAAGGCTGCTTCTCAGCTAGCCCTGTATATTGGGAGATGAAAAAATAGGGTGGGGGCTGAGGTCATCTCCAGCCTGACACCAGCTTCAGGTGTAAGGCAACCCCCCCCACCCCCGTAACACATACATCCTGGCACGGAAAGCTCAACAGGCACGACAAGCGGGAGGTTACCGAGAGGGATGGGCAAAGGGGCCGCCCCAAGAAGGGTGACGGGCAGGGCTGAGACCGGCCCTCACCCACCACTGCTCTACCCCCCCGCCCCGGAAAGAAATCGGGGGTTCTGAGTTAAGGAAGGGTCCTCTCTGGGAGTAAATGAGGATGCGCCCAGGAAGGGAAGGCCAGCAACAGACAGTTCCTTCACCTAAAAGCCGCGTGCCGCATCCCCATTCCCCCCACCCAGCGCAGTTACCGGCGCGGCCCCTCTGCTGTACCGACAAGATCCAACGAGATTACCCATCCACTCGCCCGCCCCTTGCGGAGGTCAGCTGGGCGACAGCCGGTTTCAGGCCCAGGAGCCAGGCGGCCCACGCCCCGCTCGGGTCGCGATCTCCGCAGAGTCCCCCCGCGCCCTGGCCCTGGCGCGCCACGTGCAGCGCGGCTCCGCACGCTCGGCGCCGGGGAAGCGGGGCCGCCACGCGGCGTTCCCTCTGCGCGCCGCGTAGCTGCCAGGCCCGGCCTCCCTGCCCTCGTGGCGGCGGCAAGAGGCGCCTTCCGCGCCGGCGGTTCCCAGCCCCCCACCCGGCCCCCCACCCCGACTCCGGCCCGGGCAGCACCTGCTAGGAAAGAGTCCTACCGCGCCGAGATCCGAGCGCCCTCTCTGCAGCTTCCCGCGCCCGCCGGAGCACATTCAAACCCGCCCTCCGCTGGGCCCGCCCTGGTCCGCGGCCGCAGCCCGCTCCCC